>JANAVB010040619.1:4477459-4578949 GCA_029216955.1 Iris pallida | reverse complement strand
TAAGCCGCACACATGAACGAACTTATAGGAAGTGAACCAATTGTAAATCATTGTTACTAATTTCATGTAGGTACCCTCTGTAATGTGCGAATTCACGTTACTATAAACATGTACAACTAAACTAATTGGCCATGAAAAAGCCGAGTCCAAGTGATAAAGTTGCACAAGTGTAGAAAAGATAATGGAAGTACACAATTTTTAAGGACAATAGTTTGCATTCAACTATTTGTTTGGCAACTGGAAACTATTTGAAAGTTATGAATTTAATTCTTTGGGTTTTCTAGAAACTAGAGAAAATATGATTCGTACTAAAAAATCGATTAATTCTTATAAATTAAAATAAGAAAGTTAATATGATGGCATGTCCATATGAAATAATGTAGATATGGACCAAATTAAATTGTTTCAGATGTACTTCGCCTCATATGAATTTCCCTTTTACATCAATAATGATGCTTGAGAGTCTCTCTACTTCAAGTTGAAGAGCATCAATCTCTTTTAGAGATTTCTTGTATTTATTCCTAACACCTTTGTGTTCTTCATGTAGTTCAAAGATAGCTTTCTCCAAGTCATCATAAGTAAGAGTATTTAAGGAGAGATCATCAAGTACCTCATCAGTTGCCATAAGACAAACGTTTGCATTGTGTTTGCAATCTTTGTCGTTGTCGGAGTCGCTTGCGTCACTCTCTGTCACGACCGCACCCGGATATACGGGTACGAATACGTGGGCCACGCCCAGCCTACGCCGCAGTATCGGCGGAAGAGCGCTGTCAAGTACCCGATACTAACTACAACATCTAAATATCCATAACTAAAATGTACTCATGTCACATCACGAAAACTAAGAAAGATAAGACAAGAAATAATAACAATATCACTAGAACAACTAGAATCTACAATGATCATATGATACAAGATAAAACAGAAGAAAACGATAACAAAACTAAATAACTACCAGACCTAGAACTCCTGAGAGACAACTCACGGTGAAGAATACCAAGAACCACCCCAACTAGCAACATCATGTAGTCCATACTGAGGGCACAACTACTCCTAAAATTTTGTCAACATATCCAGTCAGGATGGAACGAGCACAAATCTCAAATAACATTTCTAGTTAGATGATATTGAAAATATAGCAGTAAATAGAGAGAATATACAAGGAATCACGAAATGTACATGTGAGTATCATGGCAAGGTAAGCTATAAATCTAGAGCTAGAACAAGGCAAGTAAAACTGATCATGGCATGTACAAGAATCAAGAATCACCTATCTAGGTGTGTGAGTACTAGCTACAATATGTGGCCGGCTTGGATATTACACAATAGTAACAGGCCTGGCTAACCATACGTGGGGTGTATGATCAACACTCACAATCAATAGGTGCACAATAGGCTTTGACCACATATCTATACTAATACTCCCAATCCCCCGACTAGTATAGTGGATCCAACCATGACACATCATGACGCGCAATTCTCTAAGAGGGTAGCTAGCCTTCACAGGAATCGTGTCTATACAATGTACAAGGAACAAGAAAAACTTGCACAATATATACCAAAGAATACCAGGAATAACATCTCATGACGTGTCACGACCCGCTACCCAAATTGTTGGGCCGGGCCGAGCCATGTCCAGCCAGCGTTTGGGATAAAACGCAGTAAGCTGTTCTAGAGATAATAAGATAAGACTAAATGTGCTAACAGTCTATAAGTGAATAAAAGTCATAAATGCTGCAAACACAAAAGTCGTCATATACAGTAAAATGTCCAAGTACAAGTCTGAAATGTAAAACTGGATACATGTCCAGTTACAAAACACGTAGTCTAAATACATGACTACTCTCAAAAGTCTAAAACAAAAAGACAACTAGGCGAGGTTTCCCGCAGGAACATCCTCGTAAAGCAGAGCCGGGTCCTCGGCAGTAACTCCATAATACGGATTACAGAGCAACTCCTCCTCAGTAAGAACACCTACAACGTATCCTGTCAGGACGGGAGCAAGTACTAAATCTAGCAAACTAGCATAAACATGGAAATGAACTTAAGAGGAAATAACTGGAAACATGGCATCACATAATCTATCATGGCAAGGACACATATGTCATAGAGACAGATGTATATGTAATATTTAAAACTGTAGCAGGTACGTGATCGGTCAATAGATGTACAATGTGCTGGGGCACATGATGAAATGTACTTCTGTACAAGTGATAAGGCGATAGATGTACATACGTACAAATTTGCTTTGAGATAAAGCCTACGACAAGGTATACATATAAAATTTCAACCTTGCTCGATACATACGTACGGAGAAGGGGGCATGATCACGTACTCAACTATCAGTTTCTCCATAACCCATATTCTAATCATGTGAGAGATACATAAAGACTGTTCTAAGCATGGTAGTAACTGAAAGTACAACATGTGATATTTTAACTTGCTATCCCAAGGATCAGTATTTAACATGGTTGGATTAGCAGTTCATTTATGTAACAGTATGTAAAGTTTGTAGAAAGTACTTGCCTCTAGCAAAGCAAAGCAAGCAAGCTGCGATAAAAGTGCTATAGATGTCTGGTAACTCATCACTGTAGAAATAAATGCATAAACTTAGTTTTTACACTAAGCTAAAATACTAAGACACTAATTTGTGAAATACGACTTGTGACTGGACACCTAGCCAAAATGATGACTTTAGCATAGGAGACCAAAGTGGGGTGACACACTACTTTAACTAACTTTCTAGGGTCTTTACATTAGTGAGGGGTGAGGTTCAATACGGCTAAAACTCAAAATAACACAAAAAGTTACAAGTCGTAATTAATCAATAAATAAATCAAATGATCATTGTATTCTAACAATTTTGAGATAGACAAAAAGCTTAGTTTTTTCATAAAATAAAGTACCAAAATGATCCTTGTTAATTATAGAAATTTATTATAATTTTTTGGGATTTATTAACCAGTACAAGTATTTTATAAAAATCAGTTTTCCTAAGTATACAGAAAATGAGTTTTGGTTTCATATGCCAAATTAGTGGCAAAACAGTAAATTAAATACTATAAAAATTATACTAAATTAGCTAAATTAACATAGTATCTAAATACTATTTTTCCAGAATTTTAACAGTACTTTAAGTATTTTTAGAAATTCAAAACAGCATTGCACACAATCTGAAATTAAATAATTAATTATCTGCGTATTTTGTCCATGTATATAATTTGAACTAAAGTTCAAATACAGGACCCAAGGCCATGTATATAAATAATAGAAAACAGAAAAAGAAAAAGGAAAAGAAAAAGAAATAAATGCAGTAAGGGGGGCTCGAACTCGAACCAGAGAGCGCGCGGGGGGGGGGGGGGGGGGTTAAGTCGGGTCGGGCTGGCCAGGGGTCAGTGCTGGTTGTGTTAGGGTTACGCTTAGATTAGTTTATTTAGGTTTTGAATTAATTATACATAAAAAAAATAATCCTGTGTCCTGACAGTTAGGGACACAGGAGTCCATGTGTCGGGTTTATTTATGACACGCACGACACGTGTTTGCCATGTCCGCACTTGCCCTTAGAGTTGTCGTGTGTGGGCGAGTCCTGTGCATGAGAACGAGACACAACAGGACACGAGGGGGGGGGGGTAGATGACACATACGTGTCCAAGTCGAGCGGTTTTCGAGGCGGCGACTGGGCGGAGGAGGCGTCGGGACGGTGGCGTTCCGGTGGCGCTGCGGTCGTCTCGCCGCGGCGCGTCGAATGGCGGTAGTGGCGACCGACGACGATGGTCGGTGAGGCGGCGCTAGGGAACGCCGGAGTTAGGGTTTAGGACCTAGGATTTTTGCCGGAGAAGAAGCTCTACGGTGGTCGGGGGTGGTCGTGGTGGTGGCTTAGGGTTAGGGCTCGGTCTGGGGAAGAAGGGGGGTTTATAGGCTGGTTGAGTCGGTCGGGGGCTGTGCGCTGGCCGGAAATGGCGGCTGGTCGTCGGGGCCAGGTGGCCGAGGTCATGGGGTGGAGGGGGTGACGGCGGTTTAGCAATAGGGCCCCTAGAGTTTAGGTTATTACAACTAGGTACTCCCAGTGTCTAAATGCAAATTAGAATTTGCATTCCGCAATTAAAACATTTAAGTAATTGTAAACTGATATCGAAACAATTTAGTAAATTGTAAAACCATATTAAAACAATTCTAAAATTTACAAAATGATATTAAAATATTTTAGAAAATTGCAAATTGATATTTTAGCTATTAAAACTCATTTAAAACTCATTTAAAAATTCTAGAAAAATTCCTAAAAATCATAATAAATATTTTAAGGCTAAAAATGGCATTAATAATTAATTAACACTAACTAAATAATTTTTGAAAAATAGGGGCTTACATGACGGGATCCAGTCAACACCAATCCGTGTGAACTATGTGTCAAGAGAACAAGAATATCTACACTATATCAAGAAACATAGACGATATCATAAAACAAAATATTATCAGAGAATGTACTCGCCTGTGATGATGAATAAGTCGACTGAGTCCAAGAACAGTGCCTCGAGGACCTATAGATGGAATACTGTATCAATATAAGGGTTTGGAAGTAAAATCAAGTCATACTAAGTCAAACTAGGTCAAGGCAAGTCAAAACAAGTCAAACTAGGTCAATCTAAGTCAAGGGTTGACTTACAGTTGACTTTTGGTCAACTGGTCAACTCTGGTCAATCCTAGGTCAACTCTGGTCAACTATAGGTCAAATGTTGACTAACGTTGACTAACAGTTGACTTTGGGTCAACTGGTCAACTTCGGTCAAGTTCTAATCAATTTTAGGCTACGGTTGACTTCCGGTTGACTTTTGGTCAAAATAGTTAACTGTGGTCAACCAAGGTCAAAACTAGTCTAACCTAGGTCAAATGTTGACTCTACTTCGACGTTCAGTCAAAGTAGTCAACCATGGTCAACTGAGTCAAAGCTAGTCTCTAAAATCATCTACAGGGTCAACACATTCAATTTCAGTGGTTGTGAAATCACTGGAATCGATGGATCTCAAAATACCACAAAAGAAGAAAGATTATAATAATAGGGTGAAAACCTACAGATGTTGTCGGATGGGGAAACAACCATTACCAACGTGTCCAGAATGGTCGAAATAGCTAGAATAGCCTGCCCATAAGTCCAATTTGGACACAAGAGGCAAAAAGATAATTTTGGGTCAAAACGGTGTCCGTGTCGGACCCGCTCTGCACCGAAAAATATGTCAGAATAAAAGTGCACTAAATCTAATAAATTATATGTCCACGAATCTAGAATGACGATATGAACCCAACGGTATTTTCAGAATTGGATTCCGTTGACCCGATCTCAAATTGGTTCGTTGACCAGGACATTGAAATTCTGATTTGCACGGAAAAGCGTGTCGGAGCAAATGTCCTCAAAACTCAGCAAATTATATGTCAATGAGTCCAGAATGACGATACGAACTCAACGGTATATCTGAAATTGGATTCCGATGAGCCGGCGTAAAAAAGTTTCGTTGACCCGGACTGTGGGGTCCGCTTTGTACCGAAATACGTGCCAGGGCCCACGTCCTCCAAATCTAACAAACTTTATATGAAAACGTGCTAGAACGATGCCACGAGTCTACTGGTGGTGTCAGAAATTGAATTCGGAGTCCCGGGTTCAAAAATAGAATTTACAACTTGAAAATTACGAATTCGGACGGCCAACCTTGGCGTCGAATTCAACCAATCAAACGTGCTCACAATGAAATAAATCTGGAGGGGTAGGAAGAGGGTTATACCAGCTTCGCATAGGAACTAGTGGCATGCCACACGGAGCTGCAATAGAGGAGATACGAACCAACGAAGTTGGCTCCACAAAACTGTCCAAAAATTATACAATTTAAACGGTCAACATGGTGGCCGGTTTTGATGTATCAAACGACGAAATTAACGGACAAAAATTGAGGAGAGTGAAAAGCTATATACCGAGATTGAGACGGAACAAAGAAATCGCCAATCCAACGATTGGATTGTTGAAAAACGTGCGCAAAGTCGCTGCGACGGAACGATATTATGGACTCAAATTTACGCGCGTCACGACGGAGTTTCGTGCGAATCGCACAAATCAGCTATGCGTCGCGCCGGGGAGGAAGGCGGCTCACCCAGGGGGGTCGTCGAAGTTCGCCCATCATGGGGGGCCTGCCACGGCGGCGGCAGAAGGCGACGACGACTGCACCGCGGTGCTCGGCCATTTCCAGCCGCGGAGTCGCTGCCATTTGCTGCTGCACTGCGTTGCTGGCTGCTGCTGGTGGTGGTACGGTGGCGTAACTAGGGCACGGCGGCGGACGGTGTCGGAAAGGAGGAGAAGAAGGAGAGGAGTGGTGGTTCGGGTAAGGTTGAAGTGGTGGTGGTGCCAATGGTGATGGTAAGGGCGAAGGTGTTGGTGATGAAGATGAAGAATATGAGGAGGAGAGTGAGAGCTCGACCAAGGGTTGATGGAAAGTCGGCCATGGGTTGATGATGGGAGAACTGGTGGCTGTGCTGGGAGGTTGGCTGCTGTGTTGGTGAGAGTTGGAGAGGAAAGGTGAGGAAAAATAAGGAGAGAGAGTAATAATGAGAGGGGGAAAGAATGAAAAGTTAGAGAGAGAAGAGACTTCTCCAATAGCTAGGGCCGGCCTAATTATGAGAGGGTGTGTGGGTTTGAGTGTTGGGGAAAAGTTCATGGTGAGGATTGATGGAGAGAATCCAATGGTTAGGATTAATGTAGGAATAATAGGTTATCTCCTAGGGATTAAAATCAAGGGTTTATCAAATGAATTTTGAAAGAGATAAACTAGGTATTAATATATATTTTTAAGGGTAATGAGGGTGAGGGTGTCATGATGGAGGGTAACATGGAGCTGGGGTTGGGTTCAGTGGAGCCGGGTTGGGTCAAAATGGACATGGTGCAATAATTAAATTTAAATAGGTGTTTATGATCATGGATAAATAAGTAGCATGTGGGAGCTCAAATAAATTGGACACAAGTATCATGTGGGTGCTTTATGTAGGCCATGTCCATATTTGGGGTCGGCTAGGTTGGATCGATGTCGGGTCCCGAAATTAAATTGGAAGTCAGGTCACAAATTACGGTGGATAATTAATTGGCCTAAATTGACCCAAAAGTTGTGCAAAGCAAATGAAGCACAAGATGGTGTCTGAGTGGGACACGAAGGTCATAGGTGAAGAGTGTCTCGAGTAGATCATGCATGAGAAGTTGGTTTCAAGAAAATGACTGGTCTTGTGCTCTCAATTTAAAAGTCACGGTAACGGGCATATGATGATCAAGGAAAAGAGTGGGAAATCAATTAATAATTAATCAACGATCAAATGGTCTAAATCGACCCGAAGTTGTGCGAAGCAAAAAGAGTACAAGAAAATAAGTTTGGATGTGACATGATATATCAACGTGAAGGTAATCTTGTCTACTTCACACTGATGAAGAGAGTTTCCAGATATTGGCATCCCTGACGCTCCAAAAGTCAAAGTCACGAAAAAGAACATTAAATCAAATAATACTCAAATAACAATATTTATTGCAAATAATTGATTTATAAAATTGAAAAAAATAAGCACTAAATTCAGGGGGCTTACATCCTACCCACCTTATAAAAATTTCGTTCTCGAAATTAAAATCATCTAATAGGTCAAGCTAAAACATACAACTGCTATGGCTACAGTACACAATCTGCTACCATGGTGATCATCTATGTTGTTTCTCTCTACAGGTATTTTGGTTCAGGTTCAACAAGCTTCTTCCATAAAAACTATGTCTATTTTACCCCTAAGAATTTTTATATAAATAAGAACCTTTACATATATTCTAAAATATAGGTCATCATCGAGAGACTATATATCAGCAATACTTGGCCATCAATCAAAATTCCAATCTTAATAGCAATTTGTTTGTTTCCTTATCCCATCCTAAGTATCTTTATCCTATTAATCATAAGCTCCATCAAATTATACATTCAAAACATATTCTTGGCATTAAGCCTTCTCTCTTTTTACTCAAGAACTCCTGAATAAACTCTCAAATTCAAACCCTTAATTCATTTACCGATTTATTTATTACCTATGTACATATGTCCTTGTTTTGTTCCTGCTATCTTCCAATCTTGCACGCAATGTTATCTCCTTCTATTTCATTCTACATATCGATCTATCCTCCAATCATAAGTAAATGGCTTGTAGATAACCAATAATCACTTGGTCATTAAAGTCCTACAATGCTCAACCCTCGAACCTAAGCACAAGATTCTAGTCCTTAATCCGCAGTCACAAAAATATAATATTTATTACTCCAACTTAGATACCTTATCATCAATCTATACTATCAAACTAATCATCCTTAATGGTTTTCTAAGTCCACTATAATCAGTCACTCGTATCTGTCCTATAAGCTTAACCCAATAAATCCCTAGAAAAATATCTCACATCAAACACAATAATATATTATAGTTACACTACAGAATCTGTTAACAAGGTCTGGCTATCCAATCATCAAAAATAGAAGGTAACAGGGGCCTAAGACTGGGTCTAGCAATCCATATCAATATTCAGACAAGGTAAGGGTCAAGCAAGACAGGAAAGATTGTCGAAATTTCTAAGAATAGTACGAGGACAAACGAAATGCATAGGACGTAGTCGAAGTAAAACTCAAGAACCATATACCTCCGTAATTACGTCACATGAAGTTACTATCGCGCTAGTGTGCATCTGGCTGCGATTAACTTCCTTGTTCCATAATACGACGGATGACTGCAGTACACAACTGTCACGCCAGATAATATAGGTTCCTGAACTTAACTTGGCCAAATCCGTGAAATATTTCCAAACAATTTTTGCAAAATAAAGGAGAAGACGTTAGTCAAAATGCTTAGGGAGTGGTCCAAGTAGAATTCGAGAAATATATTTAACCATGATACCGTTATCCGAAGTCATATCTCGCCAGTATTTCTCTGGATGCAAACTCCCGATTCCGTAATACAAGGATAAATTACTTTTTCAAACTTTTCTTGAATTAACTCATGAGGCACTTTCAACAATTATCGGGAAGGACAAGAAGAATTACCCAAGAGGCTAGCGAAGAAGAGTTTAGTCAAATCATATGAAAGATGGAACACAAAATAATTATGTCGAGAAAATCCTAGTTAGGCTGTAGATAGACAGAGTTAACCAAGACGGGAAAGAATGATGATAAGAATTGTTCTTGCTCATCCGGTCATAACGAAGTGATCCGATTTAAGATACAGTCCGATAACCATACACGTCTTCCTGAAATTATGTTGCCAGAATTTTCGCCACGCCAGTAAGCATAGCTGCAATAGACGATGGAGTCCATAACTTGGGTGTACACCCTATAATTATGTCATCTAGATTCCTTACCACGCCAATCGGTATGGCTGCAAGAAAATCTAAATTCCATAACTAGGATAGTATATCCAACATCAGGCTCCACGTCCCTGTCGTGCTAGCTAGTATGACTGCGATAAATTCTAAACTCCATAAATAAAGTAGACATTTATCGTTCTCATCAAATATGTTTATCAGAATATCTTAACTCAATTCATAAAAAACTGATTTTAGATACAAAGTCAAAGTCGACAACGAACGAACATCAAGATTCAAAATTGAACGATGAATCAAGGATAAGCAAATGAAAACTAGCGAAAACAGATTCCGATGCAGGGTTTAAGAAAAGTTCTCAGGAGAAGTCCCAAAGGTACTATCTAGGTCAAGATTGAAAGTTCTAGAATATAATCTAAAACAATCTCAACCTGATATGAGACTGGCAAATTTATTATCGTCTCAACCTAGAAGATATATAAGTTCAACTTATACCTTCTCTCGGTGGTCCACAAACTCATCCCAAGAGAATAAAATTTGATACGGACAAATATTTCAAAAATCAAGACGAATAGAAACAAGTGGGAAAAGATTTAAAAAACTTTCAAAATAAGATTCCCAAGGGTCATCTCTGGAATCTACCAAGAGTTCCTAATATGCGACTGAGTACCAAAATCCTAAATATTCCATGACTCAACCTTAATCCTATGGCAGGCTCGTAGTAGTACAGATAAGCTCAAGCACTACCACAACTTCGTATTAATAGCAAAGACTGACCTGCATGGGCCACCACAAAAATGTGTCACGACCCGCACCCGGATATACGGGTACGAATACGTGGGCCACGCCCAGCCTACGTTGCAGTATCGGTGGTAGAGCGCTGTCAAGTACCCGATACTAACTACAACATCTAAAGATCCATAACTAGAAATGTACTCATGTCACAACACGAAAACTAAGGAAGATAAGACAAGAAATAATAACAATATCACTAGAACAACTAGAATCTACAATGATCATATGATACAAGAATAAAATAGAGGAAAACGATAACAAAACTAAATAGCTACCAGGCCTAGAACTCTTGAGAGACAACTCACGGTGAAGAATACCGAGAACCACCCCAGCTAGCAACATCCTGTAGTCCAATACTGAGGGCACAACTACTCCTAAAATTTTGTCAACATATCCACTCAGGATGGAACGAGCATAAATCTCAAATAACAGTTCTAGTTAGACGATATTGAAAATGTGGCAGTAAATAGAGAGAATATACAAGGAATCACGAAATGTACATGTGAGTATCATGGCAAGGTAAGCTGTAAATCTAGAGCTAGAACAAGGCAAGTAAAACTGATCATGGCATGTACAAGAATCACCTATCTAGGTGTGTGAGTACTAGCTACAATATGTGGTTGGCTTGGGACATTGCACAATAGTAACAGGCCTGGCTAAACCATACGTGGGTGTATGATCAACACTCACAATCAATAGGTGCATAATAGGCTTTGACCACATATCTACACTAATACTCTTCGTCCCCCGACTAGTATAGTGGATCCAACCATGACACATCATGACGCGCGATTCTCTGAGAGGGTAGCTAGCCTTCGCAGGAATCGTGTCTATACAATGCACAAGGAACAAGAAAGACTTGCACAATATATACCAAAGAATACCAGGAATAACATCTCATGACGGGATCCAGTCAATACCAATCCGTGTGAACTATGTGTCAAGAGAACAAGAATATCTACACTATATACAAGAAACATAGACGATATCATAAAATAGAAATATTATCAGAGAATGTACTCGCCTGTGATGTGATGGATAAGTCGACTGAGTCCAAGAACAGTGCCTCGAGGACCTATAGATAGAATACTGTATCAATATAAGGGTTTGGAAGTAAAATCAAGTCATACTAAGTCAAACTAGGTCAAGGCAAGTCAAAACAAGTCAACTAGGTCAATCTAAGTCAAGGGTTGACTTATAGTTGACTTTTGGTCAACTGGTCAACTCTGGTCAATCTTAGGTCAACTCTGGTCAACTATAGGTCAAATGTTGACTAACGTTGACTAACAATTGACTTTGGGTCAACTGGTCAACTTCGGTCAAGTTCTAATCAATTTTAGGCTATAGTTGACTTCCGGTTGACTTCTGGTCAAAATAGTCAACTGTGGTCAACCAAGGTCAAAACTAGTCTAACTTAGGTCAAATGTTGACTTTACTTCGACGTTCAGTCAAAGTAGTCAACTATGGTCAACTGGGTCAAAGCTAGTCTTTAAAAACATCTACAGGGTCAACACATTCAATTTCAGTGGTTGTGAAATCACTGGAATCGATGGATCTCAAAATACCACAAAAGGAGAAAGATTATAATAATAGGGTTAAAACCTACAGATATTGTCGAATGGTGAAACAACCATTACCAACGTGTCCAGAATGGTCGAAATAGCTAGAATAGCCTGCCCATAAGTCTAATTTGGACACAAAGGCAAAAAGGTAATTTCGGATCAAAACGGTGTCCGTATCGTACCCGTTCTGCACCGAAAAACGTGTCAGAATAAAATTGCACTAAACCTAACAAATTATATGTCCACGAATCCAGAATGATGATACGAACCCAACGGTATATTCAGAATTGGATTCCGTTGACCCGATCTCAAATTGGTCCGTTGACCAGGACATTGAAATTCCGATTTGCAAGAAAAATCGTGTCGGAGCCAATGTCCTCAAAACTCAGAAAATTATATGTCAACGACTCCAGAATGACGATATGAACTCAACGGTATATATGGAATTAGATTCTGATGAGCCGGCGTCAAAAAGTCCCATTGACCCGGACTGTGGGGTCCGCTTTGCACCGAAATACGTGCCAGGGCCCACGTCCTCCAAATCTAATAAACTTTATATGAAAACATGTCAGAACGATGCCACGAGTCTACTGGTGGTGTCAAAAATTGAATTCGGAGTCCCGGGTTCAAAAATGGAATTTATAACTTGGAAATTACGAATTCGGACGGTCAACCTTGACGTCGAATTCAACCAATCAAACGTGCTCACAATGAAACAAAACTGGAGGGACAGGAAGAGGGTTATACCAGCTTCACATAGGAACCAGTGGTATGCTAGACGGAGCTTCGATGGAGGAGATACAAACCGACGAAGTTGGCTCCACAAAACTGTCCACGGAGTTTTCTGCGAATCGCACAAATCGGCTATGCGTCACGCCGGGGAGGAAGGCGGCGCACCCACGGGGGTCGCCGGAGTTCGCTCATCAGGGGGGCCGGCCACGGCCGCGGCGGCCGGCGGCCGGCGGCGACGACTGCACCGCGGTGCTCGACCATTTTCGCCGCGCAGTCGCTGCCATTTGCTACTGCACTGCGGTTGCTGGCGGCTGCTGGTGGCGGCGTGGCGGCGCAACTAGGGCACGACGGCGGACGGTGTCGGAGGGGAGGTGAAGAAGGAGAGGAGTGGTGGTTCGGGGAAGGTTGAAGTGGTGGTGGTGGTGGCCAATGGTGATGGTGAGGGAGAAGGTGTTGGTGATGAAGATGAAGAATATGAAGAGGAGAGTGAAAGCTCGACCAAGGGTTGATGGAAAGTTGGCCATGGGTTGATGGGGAGAACTGGTGGCTGTGCTCGGGAGGTTGGCTGCTATGTTGGTGAGAGTTGGAGAGAGAAAGGTGAGGAAAATAAGGAGAGAGAGAGAAAGTAATAATGAGGGGGGAAGAATGAAAAGTTAGAGAGAGAAGAGACTTCTCCAATAGCTAGGGCCGACCTAATTATGAGAGGGTGTGTGGGTTTGAGTGTTGGGGAAAAATTCATGGTGAGGATTGATGGAGAGAATCCAATGGTTAGGATTAATGTAGGAAAAATAGGTTATCTCCTAGGGATTAAAATCAAGGTTTTATCAAATGAATTTTGAAAGAGATAAACTAGGTATTAATATATTTTTTAAGGGTAATGAGGGTGAGGGTGTCATGATGGAGGGTAACATGGAGCTGGGGTTGGGTTCAGTGGAGCCGGGTTGGGTCAAAATGGACATGGTGCAATAATTAAATTTAAATAGGTATTTATGATCATGGATAAATAAGTAGCATGTGGGAGCTCAAATAAATGAGACACAAGTATCATTCGGGTAGTAGGCTTCATGTGGGCCATATCCATATTTGGGGTCGGCTAGGTTGGATCGATGTCGGGTCCCGAAATTAAATTGGAAGTCAGGTCACAAATTACGGTGGATAATTAATTGGTCTAAATTGACCCAAAGTTGTGCAAAGCAAATGAAGCACAAGATTGTGTCTGAGTGGGACACGAAGGTCATGGGTTAAGAGTGTCTCGAGTAGATCATGCATAAGAAGTTGGTTTCAAGAAAATGACTGGTATTGTGCTTTCAATTTAAAAGTCACGGTAACGGACATATGATGATCAAGGAAAGAGTGGGAAATCAATTAATAATTAATCAACGATCAAATGGTCTAAATCGACCCAAAGTTGTGCGAAGCAAAAAGAGTACAAGGGAACAAGTTTGGATGAGACATGATATATCAACGTGAAGATAATCTTGTCTACTTCACACTGATGAAGAGAGTTTTCAGAGATTGGCATCCCTGACGCTCCAAAAGTCAAAGTCACGAAAAAGAACATTAAATCAAATAATACTCAAATAACAATATTTATTGTAAATAATTGATTTATAAAATTGAAAAAAAAATAAGCCCTAAATTCAGGAAGCTTACACTCTCACACTAAATGCTTGTGTTGGCAAATTTTCTGGAGGACGAGCTTCCTTTGCTAGGCTTCTCGTACTTGCTTTAGTCTTTTCTTGTCATGGGACAATCTCTCTTGATGTGACCGGTTCTTCTGCATTGGTAGCATGCCAGATCTTCATCGTTGTCCCGTCTAAAGCGGTTGTCTTTGTTGAATTTGAGGAACTTTCGAAAGTGCTTAGCTGTGAGAGCTATATCTTCATCGTCATCCGACTCGTTGTCGTCGGAGCTATCCTTTGAGTAAGACTTTGTAGCCTTGAGAGCTAGAGACTTCTCCTTCTCTTTGGCCTTCTCCTTCTCCTTCTCTTGCATGGAAGATTCTTCTTGATCTTTCATGTCAAGTTCATGAGTCATAAGCTTCCCCATGAGGGTCTCAAGGTTCATGATTATCAAGTCATTCCCTTCAATGATGGCGGTAGCTTTAGGACTCCATCCTTTGGTCAATCCTCTAAGAATTTTTTTGATCTTTTCATGAGCAGGATATTCCTTACCAAGAGAAGAAAGATGATTAATAATATCACCAAAACGAGTAAACATGCAAGTAATATACTCATCTTGTTTTATTTTAAAGGACTCATATTCTTGTGTGAGTCTACTAATCTTGGACTCTTTTTTACTTGTGATGTTCCCTCGTGTGTGACTTCAAGCAACTTCTAAATCTCATTGGAAGTCTTGCAAGTAGAGATTCTATTGAATTCACTACTATCGAGAGCACAATAAAGAGCGTTCATAGCCTTGGCATCTCGACTAGCAAGTTTCTTGGCATTTTCAGTGAGTAAGTCCCTAAGGGTGTCAGATGCAACATCTTCAATAACTCTGGAAGGAGTAGGGAGACCATTTATCATACAATCCCATAAATCGAAATCTATGGACTTCAAATAAATGCTCATCCTAATCTTCCAGTAGTTATAGTTGGTTCCATCAAATAGGGGAGGCCTATTTGTGGAGTGTCCCTCATTGTGGAAGGTGTTGATACTAGGGTTAGTGGCCATGGATCACTCTAAGGGTGTAAATCCAAATCAAGAGAACAAAGCTCTGATACCAATTGTAGAACCCTGGAGGGGGGGAGTGAATAGAAAAATAAAATAAATTAAACACAATAAGCAATATTCTTCAATTAAAAAGAGAGAGAAAATCAAACGCGCGATGTATCATGGTATTCTCTCTTGAGGCAATCCAGTCCCGGAACTCTCTCCGGCTTAAATCCACTATTTAGTAAAATAGTACACACGAGTTTGGATCCGAAGAACTCGCCAACTTTAACACGAGTTTGGATCCGAAGAACTCGCCAACTTCTTACACACAAGTTTTCTTACGAAGGCTCGCCAACTTCAAATTGAAAGGAAGAGAACTTGTTGATCTTCTAACACTTGAAGATCGAAAGGTACAACTCTTGAATAGTCTAGCACTTTGGGAATGGATGACAATTAAAAGCTTGTGTAGAGATTAATGGTGGAGCTCTTGGTTGTTGGAAAATTTATTGCAAAGAGTGGATAAGCCTTCAAGAGAGAGAAGACTTCCATTTATAAAGAAACCAAGAGTAGGTAGCATTTAATGCTCCTGGATACAGCCTAACCGGCATACCGTCGGTATGGACCGGCATGCTGGCGGTATGCCGGTTTGAATAGTAACGGTCATAATTATATCCGTTGGAAGCATTTAATGCTAGCAATTAATGCTAGTGTTTGTCATTCAAAAATCAAATATTTGTAAACCGGTATACCGTCGGTATGTCGCGGTATGCCGTCGGTATACCGATGTTTGTCACAGAATATTTTGTGTGATAAATAAAACGGTATACCGTCGGTATGCCGGAGCATACCGTCGGTATGCTGATGTTTGTCACAGAACGTTTTATGGCTCACAAAACGGTATACCGCCGGTATGCCGGAGTATACCGTCGGTATGCCGATAATTATCACAAAACGTTTTTAGGCAAACAAAACGGTATACCGCCGGTATGCCGGAGCATACCGTCAGTATGCCGACGTTTAACACATAACGTTTTGTGGTCCACAAACCGGTATACCGCCGGTATGCCGATAATTCTCACAGAATGTTTTGTGGTCAATAAAACGGTATACCGCCGGTATGCCGTAGCATACCGCTGGTATGCCGTTCTATAAGATCTTAATTTTTGACTGAAAAACTAGAAGGCTTTTAGTTTTGTCATCCAACCCTAGTGTTTACAGAAAGACCTAGACCTTGTACAGACTCGAAAACTTGAAGTGTTTGAGAGCCGTCTTTTCAAGGAACGCCGGTCTTTGCTTCAGTCTTCAAGGCAATGAAAGCTATTCTTGAATGGACATACTTTATGTAGTAAAGCTTCTGAAATGATATCAATCTGAAAACAGAGAAAACTAAACTACGAAGATGCTGTTAATATTATCAAAATAAAATGTGCCAACAAGAGGTTCTACAATATTAAGTGCGTTAATTGATCAAATATTAATTGGTAAAATACCGATACCGAAAAAAAATCCGACCGAATACCGATTTAACCGAAACCGAAAAAATCGATTCTAAATGGTACGATATTGGTATTGATTTTTCAAATACCGATTTTTAAAAATACCGAAAAATCGACCAAATACCGACCGATTATACGGACGCTCACCCCTACTACTAAAGATGGTTATTAGGACCAATCATCGTAACTCTCACCAAAATTTTGCTACATAAGTCTTTCACAAACCCAGCAAGTTCCTATAGACCTACCTTCTAACAATCTCTTGAAAGATCTGTATTCGAATGTCTTCACCTCACTAACTGGACACATCAAGGGCCCCCTACTAATCCAGCAATTTTAATTCTTTTTTAATTTTGTAAATGTGTATTTTTTTTATTTTTATTTTTTACATTTTTAAAAAATAACCAAACATCAAAATGAAATTGAAATTACATTACATAGTTTAGTTACATATTCCAATCAAACATATAATATAATTATAATTCTATTACATTACAAATTCAATTTTATTACATAGTCTACAAAGAACTCATTATTCACAAGAACGATAACCTGAGAGCACATTTAGCTAATTGTTCAGCTTTAGAGCATCTCCAACCCTATTGCCTTGTTTTGTATTGTAATTCTTAGATGACATGAGACACAAGAAAATGTCTTTCATAGGTATCAAGATTATACTCACAAAAGGCAATGAGACAGAAAAGTCTTCGACAACACAAAAATATTAAAACGACAATTAAAAAAAAAATACTCCAAGACAACCTCGTCTAATTTCTTTTTTTATATAAATTTTTTATTCATAATGAATGATGTGGAGGAAAAATTATTGTGAAATGCATTATTTAGAACTAGACAATCGACTTTACAATGTGTTTGCCATGTCATGCCATGTGACTTTCATAATTTATTTGACTGTGCATTGAAGAAAAACTTTTTAAATGAAACTTTGACATTCCTACGTGACAACAACTTTTTGTGGAGATGCTCTTAGCTGGCTACAGAAAGGATACGTATAAAGCAGAATCTCCATCACATCATATAACAACCATTTAAAAATCTCAACTTTAGGTATTAATTTCTCTCAACAGCAGTAACTTTTTTTTCCTTGGGCACCCGACTCACTGTAGTTTGTTTACAGTAAAAGCAAGCCGCAAAATGATTTGCACGAAAAAAAAAAAGAGTAACACGATTTGACCATCAAAAAATACTACAACCATACTTGGGGATTGGAGGAGATTGACACATTTAGTAACCCATTCCTCCCATGCCACCTCCCATTGCAGGAGCACTCTTCTCGTCTTTAGGAAGTTCAACAACAACAGCCTCCGTAGTTCGACAAAGATGAAACGCTGCAAAACATTAAAGAAAATGTTATCAAGGAACTAACATGCAATAATGAAAGTGAATATATTCCAATAGTCACATTAAGGATGAGGATAGGCTCTTACAGAACATTAGTACCATGTTGCTGATCAGTACATAATACCAAGTCGCACAATCACCATCAAGTTAGACGAAAAATCAACAAATGGTCCTAGTGAAATTAGAAGCAAGCACTGAAGATTTATTAAAAAAGAGAGTATATGCATCAGTAACCTGCAGTAATGATTTACGACGGACAATTTTCTTTGTAGCCTATTGGGTATGAAGGCTAGATTATGTTGAGAACTAATAAGGGACTTAGGTTGCGTTTGGTTCATTGTAATGTAATAGTAATCGTAATGAAATTGGGTTTGTAATGTAATTGAGTTTGTAATGTAATGGAATTACAATTACATTACTATGTTTGGTGGAAACATGTAATCAAACCATGTAATGTAATGTTAATTGCATTCATGTGTTTGGTTTACCATGTAATGTAATTGAATTTTTAATTTAATATTTTGTTTAAAATACAACATAAAATTTAAAAAGTTGATCAATACAAAATTTCAAAAATTTAAAAAGAAAAAAGAAAAAAAAATTAAAAAAAAATAATAAAAAAAGGGGGGAAATGGTTTGTTTTCTGCTAAAAAAAAGACCAAAAACGAAAAAAAAGACAAAAAATAAAAATACCAAAAATGACAAACGAACAAAACATAAGGGAAAAAAACCAAAAATGAAAAAGCGATAAAAAAGAAAAACAGACAAAAAAAAGATCAAAAATGTGAAAACCATAAAAAGTGACCAATAATGATAAAAAAAATGACTAAAAACAAAAAAATGGACAAAAAACAACAATAAATGAAAGGGAAAAAAAGGACGAAAAAACGACCAAAAACAAAAAAAAAAGGGGTAAAAAATTGAACAAAAACGACAAAAAAAAGAAAAAAATGACAAAAAACGATAAAAAAGAGCAAAAAATAAAAAAAAACGATAAAAAGGAACAGAAATGACAAAAAACGAAAATATGAAAAAAGACCAAAAACAAGAGGGAATTAAAACGAGCAAAAAACGACAAAAAGATTAAAACAACAAACAAAAAGAAAAAACGAGCATAAAACGACCAAAAAAAAGTGAAAAAAGACCCCCAAAAAAAGAAAAAAAAGGATAAAAAAAAGCGACAAAAAACATGCAAAATCGACCAAAAACGATAGAAGACGATAAAAACGTGAAAAATGGTCAAAAACGTACAAGATCGACAAAAATCGGTAAATAACATGCAGAAATGGCAAAAAATGTGCAAAATCGACAAAAAACGATAAAAAAACGTAAAAAAATTGACCAAAAACGATAAAAAAAAAGGCAAAAATGAACAAAAACGACAAAAAATGGCAAAAAGAACAAGAAAAGGGCAAAAACGACAAAAATAAAAACAACAAAAAACGAACAAAAATGACAAAAAATAAACAAAAACGACAAAAAAGGACAAAAACAACAAAAAAAAGGACAAAAACGACAAAAAAAACAAAACAACAAAAAAACGAACAAAAATGAAAAAAAAATGAACAAAAACGACAAAAAATGAACAAAAAAAGGACAAAAAACGACAAAAAATCGAACAAAAATGACAAAAAACGAACAAAAATTACAAAAAACGAACAAAAACGAACAAAAAAGACCAAAAACAACAAAAAACGACAAAAACGACAAAAAAATAAACAAAAACAACGAAAAAACGAACAAAAATGATTAAAAAAAAACGAACAAAAACGACAAAAAACGGACAAAACAACAAAAAAGGACCAAAGGACAAAAAAAACAAGCAAAAACAACGAAAAACGAACAAAAATGATAAAAAAAAACGAACAAAAACGACAAAAAACGGACAAAAACAACAAAAAAGGACCAAAATGACAAAAAAAAACAAACAAAAACAACCAAAAACGAACAAAAATGACAAAAAAACGAACAAAAACGACAAAAAACGAACAAAAAAAAGGACAAACGACAAAAAACCGAACAAAAATGAAAAAAACGAACAAAATTACAAAAAACGAACAAAAACGACAAAAAACGAACAAAGAAGGACCAAAAACAACAAAAAATTGACAAAAACGACCAAAAAAAAAACAATAACAACGAAAAATGAACAAAAATGACAAAAAACGAACAAAAACGACAAAAAAAACGGACAAAAACAACAAAAAAAACGACAAAAAAAAACAAACAAAAACAACAAAAAACGAACAAAAATGACAAAAAAACGAACAAAAACGACAAAAAGGACAAAACAACAAAAAAGGACAAAAACGAACAAAAAAACGAACAAAAACGAACAAAAATAACAAAAAACGAACAAAAACGACAAAAAAACGACCAAAAACGATCAAAACGACAAAAAACAAACAAAAACAACATAAAATGACAAAAAACGAACAAAAATGACAAAAAACGAACAAAAACGACCAAAATCGAACAAAAATGACCAAAAACAAACAAAAATAACAAAAAATGACAAAAAACGAACAAAAAGACCAAATTATAGCATACCAACCTTCCGCTTAAGTTGTAATGTAATTGCGATTACATAGGTTTTATGATGTAATTGAGTTTAGAAGAAACTGATGTAATGTAATCAAACTTGTAATCGCGATTACATTACATCTATTTTTTTTTTTTCCAACCAAACACCCGAGTTAGATTGACAACGTAATGCCAATTACATTACGTTGTCCAATCCTGCAAACCAAACGGGCCCTTAGTCCCACATTGGAAAATGTAGTATGAAGAGGAGCTAGACTCCCTATAAGTAGTGGAGTAGCCAATTAATAAAACACATAACAATTATTTTCTACATGGTATCAGAGCCATAGCCACATTGGAAAATGTAGTATGAAGAGGAGCTAGACTTGGTCCCCCGGCAGTTCCTCCCCTGACCCCCCCTCCACGCCCCCTCCCCCCTGCTGCCGCCGACGACCACCCCCCCCCTCCCCCCCGTGCTGCCCCCGCCACCCCCCTGTTGCCGCCGACGACCCCCCCCCCCCCCCGGCTGCTGCCCCCCCCCCCCCCCCCCCCCCCCCCCGACGCCCCCCCCTCTTCCGACCCCAACTGCTGCCGACCCCCCCCGTCCCTTTTTTTTCAAAACGAAAAAAAAAAATCCTAATTTGAGAGAGAGATTATGTGAGTGGTTATTCGAAGACGGATGGACGTCAAATGCTTTATTTGCACCATCTGTTCCTAGATTACGCCATCCGGAATTACAAAATATTTTATTTGTTTTTTTCGTTCTCGATTTGCAAATTATGATCTACATGCGCGCGCCGGTGTTGGCCACGTTAACAGCACATTCGTAAGGTCTCTGTTGAAGACTTTACATAAAGACGACGACGACGAAGATGACGACGACGACGAATCATAGTTGAAGACGCCATGGATTCGATCAGTGGTAAACTGACAGCAGAAGAGATGAAGGCCTTGGTTGATGATATTTTATCAAAGTGATTAACCGAGGCAACTCCACGTGTGATCCATACTGATGTGGATCCGTCACCCTACAAAATGGAAAAGCTGGACAAGCTGGAGACGAAGTTGGAAGGAACGTCCAACTACTTGAAATGGTCACGGCAGGCAATGCGGATGCTGAAGGAATGAGGCTTTGTTGGCTACGTCAATGGCCAAACTAATGCGCCAGATGATCCCTCCTCAAAGGAGTTTGCTATTTGGAAAATTGTCAACAATGTTGTGGCTGGATGGTTTACAGCCTCCTTGACTGACCAGGTGTCGGGTAATGTAGAGGCGATGGAGGCTGCTGCTGATCTATGGTGGACTTTGAAGGATATGTACTCAGGCTCAGGCAATCCTATGCGGATCTTCCAACTGCAGGATGAACTTGATAGGATGGCCCAGGATGACCATACAATCTCTGAGTATGCAGCACTGTTGAAGAAGTACTGGTCTGATCTGGATCACTATGATCATCTTGGGATGGAAGATGCACAAGTCGAACCAGCATTTTCGAAACATTTTCAAAAGTTCTTGGATTATATTTCGCGACAACGGATGATGAAGTTCTTGAAGGGTCTTAACCCTGTGTTTGAGCATAGAAGGAATGTACTCATAGCACAGCCCATGCTTCCAACCTTAGAAGACGCCGTAGCTGCCATGGCACAAGAAGAGCTGGATTGAAGTTGATGCCCAACAAAGGGCTATTTCCAGGGGGAACAAGCCGCTGTTGACAAGTCTGCCCTTGCCGCCTTCAATCAGCCTCCCTCTGTGGCCGGTGTTTGCCACAACTGTGGTGACTCAGGGCATTACATCAGATTTTGTCCAAAACTCCTGCAAAGTCAGTCGAGTGATCGTGGACGGGGCCGCGAAGGACGTCGAGGTGGTAGAGGCGGTTATGCTGGTAGAAGGGAAAATTATTCTGGAGGACACAAAGCTAATCTGGCGGAGGAAGGGGAGAAAATCACCTGGCTGAGTTAATCCCTCTTGAGAAGGAGTTCCTCGCGAGGTTACGCAGCACGAAGCTGGGTTCGGACGATAGTTATGGGGCGTCATCTACCTCGGGGGATCACATCACTTGCTTTGCCCAAACAAGCACAGGTATTCCTGTGCGTGCTCTTGCAGCAGTTGTCCACCAACCAGGTTGGATTATGGACTCTGGGGTATCCCGCGGTGAGTTCCAAGACTATACTCACCTACCGACGCTGGAGAGCATTCAGACTGCTGATGGTAACTCCAGCCCTGTCATGGGTAAATGTACTGTCGTATGCACCCCTTCTCTCACTCTAACCAATGTCTTACATGCTCCGTCTTTTCCTGTCAATCTTCTTTCTATTAGTGCCATTATTCTTGATCTTAACTGTACTGTTTCCTTTGATATTCCTACGGTGACTTTTCAGGAGAAGGGGACAGGACGACGACTAGGGACTGGCACATGACATAAGGGGCTGTGGTACTTGGACAGGACTGGACTGGACAAAGCATTGGCATCTCTGGTAGCAGACACACCACCGGAAGATTTACGGTGCAGTGTAGAAGATGAATTGCTACTCCACTACCAGCGTGTCGGTCATTCTTCTTTTAAAATTATTAGTCGAATGTATCCGTCCTTATACCAAAGGGCTAATAAAGAGAAGTTATTTTGTCATGCATGTGAGTTGGGTAAACATACCAGAAGCACGTATGTGAGTTCAGGAAGTAGAAGTTCAGCTGCATTTGATATGATACATTCGGACGTATGGGGCCCTTGTCCTACAACCGGTATTAACGGTTTTCGATGGTTCGTCACTTTTATTGATTGTTATACTCGCATGACATGGGTCTACCTTATGAAGAATAAAAGTGACGTCTTTGAGGCGTTTCGAGACTTTTATCGCCGGATAGAAACACAATATGGCACTAAAATTAAGTGCTTACGGTCTGACAATGGGACGGAGTATACAAATAAGAAGGTTGCTGAGTATTTATCCACTCATGGAATACTACACCAAACTTTATGTGCCTATACACCGGCACAAAATGGTGTGGCCGAACGGAAGAACAGACACCTGCTGGAGGTCGTACGGACGATGATGCTGGCTATGAATGTCCCGAAACACTTATGGAGGCAGGCGGTGTTAACAGCCTCTTATCTCATCAACAGAATGTCATCTCAGGTATTGGACTGGAAGACACCGTTGGGGATGCTTACTGGTGCAACCACGTACACTGTTCCACCGAAAGTATTTGGGTGTGTATGTCTTGTCCAAGATAATAGGCCAGGAGTTGGCAAACTGGATCCTAGAGCGGTTAAATATGTCTTTGTCGGGTACACGGTAACTCAGAAGGGATACACATGTTGGAGCCCAGTTGAGCAGAAGATGTTTGTCAGTATGGACGTTACATTCAAAGAATTGGAACCATATTATGGTTCGGATGACGGTTCAGCGTTTGGTGACACACCTAACACAGAGGGTGTTAGATGTGAGGGGGAGAAAATAAGCCCATCTGTGGTAGTCGAATCGGTCCCATGCCCGGTCGTGGAAAACTGGACGAAAGGGGGAGAAAGCAGTGACTCCGATACAGAAGATGAAGAAGATACATATGTTAAACAGGGGGAGCAGCAGACAATGGAAAAAGAGCTCCAAGTCTACAGAAGGAGACAACAGAAGTCCAGTACTGTGCCTGTACCGTGTCCTGTGCCTACTGTACCAAGTCCCTCGTCTACTCCTGCTCCAACTCTTGAAGATGTTGCCTCCGTACTGAATCAATCTGATTCTGATACGGATCTCTCTGACTCTGATTGTATGATCTCTCCACCACCTATTGCTCCCTTAAGGAGATCTTCTCGCATCAATGCGGGTAAGGCTCCTAGTCGTTTTGATGATTATGAACATGATATTGCCAACTACCTGTCCTATTCTAACATTTCTTCGAATTATCGAGCCTTCATTGCATCATTAGACTCTACTTCGTTGCCCAAATATTGGCAGGAAGCAAAGAAAGATCCAAGGTGAAAAGCTGCAATGATGGAAGAACTTGGGGCACTGGAGAAAAATAAGACGTGGGAGCTGGTTCTATTACCCAAAGGAAAGAAAACTGTGGGATGCAAATGGGTGTACACAGTAAAGGAGACGTCAGAAGGAAAAGTGGAACGATACAAGGCAAGGTTGGTTGCAAAAGGATACACACAATTATATGGCATCGACTATGATGAAACGTTTGCTCCAGTAGCGAAAATGAGCACCGTAAGAACTCTGGTCTCCATTGCAGCAAATTATGGGTGGAAGCTATACCAGTTAGATGTGAAGAATGCCTTTCTCCATGGGGACCTACAAGAAGAAGTGTACATGGAACTCCCGCCAGGGTGCTACACTACAGAATCAGACGGAGACGTCGCATAGAAAAGTGTGCAAACTAAAGAAGTCGCTATATGGACTCAAGCAATCTCCTCGAGCCTGGTTTGACAGATTCAGAAAGGCTGTTACAGGCATGAGATACCATCAAGCAAATGCAGATAATACGATCTTTCTTCAGCATACAAGAGGCCACATTACTATACTTGCTGTATACGTGGATGATATAGTAATCACAGGTAATGATGAAGTTGAGATCGCTAAGCTGAAGTCAAAACTCGCGAAGGAGTTTGAGGTGAAGGTTTTATGAGCGATGAGGTACTTTCTAGGTATCGAGGTGTGTGAAGGCGAACAAGGAATTGTTCTCTCACAGAGAAAATACGCACTAGATCTGCTGAAAGAGACAGATGCTGGAATGCAAAGCAGCAGTCACTCCAATTGACCAGAAGTGCAAGTTGGGAGCAGAAGCAGGAGAGCCAGTTGATCGTGAAAGATATCAACGACTTGTAGGAAGATTGATTTATCTGGGGCACACTCGCCCTGATATCTCATTTGCGGTGAGTGTAGTAAGTCGCTACATGCATGATCCAAGAACGGGTCATATGGATGCAGTGTTTCAGATCTTGAGATATCTGAAAGGGACGCCGGGAAAAGGGCTATGGTTCAAGAAGAATGGATGTATAAAAGTTGAGGGATACTGCGATACAGACTGGACGAGTTGCATAGACGATAGAAGGTCTACCACGGGATATTGTGTCTTTGTAGGAGGAAACTTGGTCTCATGGAGAAGCAAGAAACAGTCAGTGGTAGCACGGTCTACAGCTGAAGCAAAATACAGAGCAATGACTTTAGGAGTGTCGGAGTTGTTGTGGGTGAAAGCGTTGCTGACAGAGTTGAAGCTGGACAAGGGAGCACCGTTACGTCTTCTGAGCGATAGTCAAGCTGCAATAAGTATAGCTAACAATCCAGTTCAGCACGACAGAACGAAGCACATCGAGATCGATCGATTCTTCATCAAAGAGAAGCTGGAACAAGGGATACTGAAGATTGATCATGTTCGCTCAGAAGAACAAGTGGCAGACTGTCTGACTAAGGGTCTTAGTTCATTAAGTCTGTCGAAGCTATGTAACAAGATGAGAATGATTAATATCTATCGCCCATCTTGAGGGGGAGTGTTGATAACTAATAAGGGACTTAGTCCCACATTGGAAAATGTAGTATGAAGAGGAGCTAGACTCCCTATAAGTAGTGGAGTAGCCAATCAATAAAACACATAACAATTATTCTCTAAGGATTATATGGCTCCAAAACTCATTATTTTGTTCTAGAACTCTTCTTAAGCCCCCTCTCCCTACTCGCAATCTTTCTTTAGGTCATGTATTATATATATCCTTCACTTATAATTGCAACAGACTACCATCACGCAGTTAGACAACTTCTATCTCACCGTATATCTCTGCATATACAGGGACGTGTCGTCCCCATTCCTCAAACCAGTCTTGCACTGACCATATATCAAGTTATAAAACAACTACTATGGAAACACTCTTCTCAATTATATCTTCTCACCTAGGCTCCACAAAATTAATTCACCGAGTAGCCTCCTTCAAAGCAGTTCTAATCACTTTTAATGGGTCAATGATACCAGCCTTCACCATGTCAATGTATTCACCTGCATATTAAAGATTTCAATAAAGTAAACATGTTAGCTTAGATTGGTGTAACGATGCTAGCTTAGTTGATTGGTTGAATATTAATTGGGAGGATCTGTTGAGAGTCAATAAGGGACTTTTAGTCCCACATCGGAATATGTAGTATGTAGAGGAGCTAGACTCCCTATAAGTAGAGAAGTAGTCCATCAATAAAATACAACAACTATTATTTTCTACATGGTATCAGAGCCATAATTCTCTCTCTCTCTCTCCCCAAAACAAAAATTTTCCTCCCCCCCAGCCGCCGACCCGCTCCAGCCCCCCGACCCTACGCTGCCCCCCTTCTACCGGCTGCCCCACCGCTGTAACACCAGCACCCCCCTACACTTGCCGCTGCCCCACCTACAGCCCCCCCTCCCCGCCCCCTCTCCAGCACCCTCCCGCCCCCCTCCAGCACCCTACCGCCCCCCTCCAGCACCCTTCCATCCAGCACCCTCTCGCCCTCCTCCAGCACCCTCCCGCCCCCCCTCCAGCACCCTCCCAAGCCCCTCCACCCCCTACATCACCTCCCGCCCCCCTCCGGCACCCCTCCAGCACCCTCCAGCACCCTCCCCCCCTCCTAACCCTAGCCTCTCTTGCCATGGAAATTCTAACCCTAGCCCTAGCAGCCCCATCCAAACCCTAATCCTAGCCGTCAAAAAAACAAAAAAAAAACAAAAAAAACAAAAAACGGGCGTATTTCGAAGACAGTCGAGATGTCAAATACTTTATTTGCACCGACTCTGTTCCTAGATTGCGCCGGTTGGAACTAACAAATATTTATTTTGTTATTCCTCCTTCACATCGGGATCTATACAGAGACTGATCATGTCTTCTCTGGGGTCCTGACGTGTTCACTTTACATGCGCGCACCGGTGCTGGCCAAGTTAGTAGCGCATTCGTAAAGTCTCTGACGTCGAAGAAGACGACGAAGACGAAGAAGACGACGAAGTTGGAGAAGTTGCCGACTCCGACGTCGAAGAAGCCAACGAAGACGACGAATAGGGTTCACAGTTGAAGAAGCTATGGATTCGATCAGTGGCAAACTGACGGCCGAAGAGATGAAGGCCTTGGTTGATGATATCTTATCAAAAAGATTAACCGAGGTAACCCCACGTGTAATCCATACTGATGTGGATCCGTCCCCTTATAAAATAGGGAAATTGGAGAAGCTGGAGACGAAGTTGGAAGGAACGTCCAACTACTTGAAGTGGTCGCGGCAGGCGCTGCGGACACTGAAGGGACGTGGCTTGGTTGGCTATGTCACTGGCCAAGCCAAGGCGCCAGCCGATCACTCCGCCAAGGAGTTTGCTGTTTGGGAGATTGTCAACAACGTCGTGGCTGGGTGGTTGACTGCCTCTTTAACCGACCAGGTGTCGGGCAATGTCGAGGCAATGGAGGCTGTTGCTGATATATGACAAACTCTAAAAGATATGTACTCCGGCTCCGGCAACCCTATGCGAGTCTTTCAACTGCAAGATGAACTCGATAGGGTGGCCCAAGACGAACGTACCATCTCTGTGTACGCGGCCCTGTTGAAGAAGTACTGGTCTGATCTGGATCATTATGATCCTCTTGGGATGGAAGATGCACAGGTCGAACCGGCATTCGCAAAGTACTTTCAGACGTTCCTGGCTTATATTTCCCGGCAGCGTATGATGAAATTCCTGAAGGGACTACACCCTGTATTTGAGCAAAGACAGAATATCCTCCTATCCCAACCCACGCTTTCGACCTTGGAAGAAGCTATAGCTGTTATGACACAGGAAGAAGCTCGACTGAAGTTGATGCCCAACAAGGGCTCCTACCAGGGGGAGCAAGCCGCGGTTGACAAGTCTGCCCTTGCAGCCTTCAATCAACCTCCATCTGTGGGTGATGTTTGCCACAATTATGGTGACTCCGGACATTACATCCGATTTTGTCCAAAACCCTTGCACAATCAATCTAATGATCGAGGACGGGGTCGTGGAGGCCGACGTGGTAGTAGAGGAGGATATGCTGGTAGAAGGGGAGGCCACAAAGCAAATCTGACGGAGTAAGGGGGAGAGAATCAACTGGCTGAAATAACCCCGCTTGAGCGGGAGTTCCTTGAGAAGTTACGAGGCACAAAGCTGGGTTCGGCCGACAGTCCTGGGGCGTCTTTGACCTTGGGAGATCACATCACTTGCTTTGCCCAAACCAGCACCGGTGATTCTGTACGTGCTCTTACATCTGTCCATCAGCCAGGATGGATTATGGACTCTGGGGCATCTCGCCATGTCACGGGGTCCCGTGGTGCGTTTCAGGACTATACTCACCTACCACTGCCGGAGAGTATTCAGACCGCTGATGGTACATCCAGCCCTGTAATAGGTAAAGGCACTGTCGCATGTACCCCTTCCATCACTCTAACTAATGTCTTACATGCTCCGTCTTTTCCTGTCAATCTTCTATCAATTAGTGCCATTATACTTGATCTTAACTGTACTATTTCCTTTGACATTCCTACGGTGACTTTTCAGGAAAAAGGGACAGGACGACGACTTGGGACTGGCACATGGCATAAGGGGCTGTGGTATTTAGACAGGACTGGACTGGACAAGGCATTGGCATCCTTGGTAGCAGACGCACCACCAGAAGCTTTCTGTCGCTGTGTTGAAGCCGACTTGCTACTCCACCACCAGCGTGTCGGTCATTCTTCTTTTAAAGTTATTAGTCGAATGTATCCGTCCTTATATCAAAGGGCTAATAAAGAGAAGTTATTTTGTAATGCTTGTGAGTTGGGAAACATACCAGAAGCTCGTATGTGAGTACGGGGAATAGGAGTTCAGCTGCTTTTGACATAATACATTCGGACATTTGGGGCCCCTTGTCCTACAACCGGAATTAACGGCTTTCGATGGTTCGTCACCTTTATTGACTGTTATACCCGCGTGACATGGGTCTACCTTATGAAGAATAAAAGTGACGTCCTTGAGGCCTTTCAGGACTTTCATCGACGGATGGAAACACAATATAGCGCTAAAATTAAGTGTTTCCGGTCAGATAATGGGACGGAGTATACTAATAAGCGGGTTGCTGAGTATTTTTTCGCTCATGGAATACTTCATCAAACTTCATGTGCTTATACTCCGGCCCAAAATGGTGTGGCGGAACGAAAGAACAGACACCTGCTGGAAGTCGCACGGACGATGATGCTGGCTATGAATGTCCCGAAACATTTATGGGGGCAGGCTATATTGACGGCCTCTTATCTCATCAACAGAATGCCATCTCAAGTATTGGACTGGAAGACACCGTTGGAAATGCTTACTGGGGCAACTACATACACTGTTCCACCAAAAGTCTTTGGATGTGTGTGCTTTGTCCAAGATAATAGGCCAGGCGTTGGCAAATTGGATCCTAGGACAGTTAAATGTGTCTTCGTCGGTTATACGGCAACTCAGAAGGGTTATGTCTGTTGGAGTCCAATCGAGCGGAAGATGTTTGTAAGCATGGACGTTACTTTCAAAGAACTCGAACCATACTATGGTTTGGATAAAGGTTCAGCATTTGGTGACACACCTAACACAGATGGTGTTCGATGTGAGGGGGAGATAATAAGCCCAAATGTGGTCGTCGGATCGGTTCCGTGTCCGGTTGTAGAAAACTGGACGAAAGGGGGAGAGCACAGTGACTCAGATACAGAAAATGAAGAAGAAGATCCATATGTTACGCAAGGGGAGCAGCAGACAAGGGAAAATGAGCTCCAAGTCTACAGAAGGAGACAACAGAAGTCCAGTACTGTGCCTATGCCGTGCCCTGTGCCTACTGTACCAAGTACTATGCCTATGCCGTGCCCTGTGCCTACTGTACCAAGTCTCTCGTCTACTCCTGCTCCAACTCCTAAAGATGTTGCCCCAGCACTGAATCACTCGGATTCTGATGCGGATCTCTCCGACTCGGATGGTATGATCTCTCCACCACCTATTGCTCCCTTAAGGAGATCTTCTCGCATCAATGCGGGTAAGACTCCTGCTCGTTTTGATGATTACGAACATGATATTGCCAACTCCTTGTCTTATTCTAATATTTTTTCGAATTATCGAGCCTTCATTGCATCGTTAGACTCTACTTCGTTGCCCAAGTGTTGGCAGGAAGCAAAGAAAGATCCAAGGTGGAAAGCTGCAATGATGGAAGAACTTGGGGCACTAGAGAAAAATAAGACATGGAAGCTGGTTCCATTACCCAAAGGGAAGAAAGCTGTGGGATGCAAATGGGTGTACACCGTGAAAGAGACGCCAGAAGGAAAAGTAGAGCGGTACAAGGCGAGGTTGGTTGCAAAAGGATTCACACAGTCATATGGAATAGACTATGATGAGACGTTTGCCCCCGTAGCAAAAATGAGCACCGTGAGAACTCTGGTCTCCATTGCAGCAAACTATGGGTGAAAGCTGTACCAGCTGGATGTGAAGAATGCCTTTCTTCATGGGGACCTGCAAGAAGAGGTATACATGGAGCTCCCGCCTGGGTGCTACGCGACGGAATCAAACGGAGGGACGTCGCAAGGAATGGTGTGTAAACTGAAGAAGTCACTATACGGGCTCAAGCAGTCTCCTCGAGCCTGGTTTGACAGATTCAGAAAGGCTGTTACAGGCATGGGATACCGCCAAACAAATGCAGATCATACGGTCTTCCTCCAGCATGTAAGAGGCCACATCACTATACTTGCTGTATATGTGGATGATATAGTGATCACAGGTGATGATGAAGTCGAGATCACTAAGCTGAAGTCAAAACTCGCGAAGGAGTTTGAAGTGAAGGATTTAGGAGCGATGAGGTACTTTCTAGGTATCGAGATGTGTGAAGGCGAACAAGGAATTGTTCTCTCACAGAGAAAATACACACTAGATCTGCTGAAGGAGACAGGGATGCTGGGATGCAAAGCAGCGGTCACTCCAATTGACCAGAAGTGCAAGTTGGGAGCAGAAGCAGGAGAGCCCGTTGATCGTAAAAGATATCAAAGACTTGTAGGGAGATTGATTTATCTGGGACACACTCGCCCTGATATCTCATTCGCGGTGAGTGTAGTGAGTCGCTACATGCATGATCCAAGAAAGGGTCATATGGAAGCAGTATTTCAGATCTTGAGGTATCTGAAAGGAACGTCGGGAAAGGAGCTATGGTTCAAGAAGAATGGACGCATAGAAGTTGAGGGATACTGTGATACAGACTGGGCGAGCTGCATAGACGACAGAAGGTTTACCACGGGATACTATATTTTTGTAGGAGGAAATCTGGTCTCATGGAGAAGCAAGAAACAGTCTGTGGTAGCACGGTCGACAGCTGAAGCAGAATACAGAGCAATGGCTCTGGGAGTGTCAGAGTTGCTGTGGGTGAAAGCATTGCTGACAGAGTTGAAGCTAGACAAGGGAGCACCATTACGTCTTCTGAGCGATAGTCAAGCTGCAATAAGTATAGCTAACAATCCCGTTCAGCACGACAGAACGAAGCACATCGAGATTGATAGATTCTTCATCAAGGAGAAGCTGGAACAAGGGATACTGAAGATTGACCATGTCCGCTCAGAAGAACAAGTTGCAGACTGTCTGACTAAGGGTCTTAGTTCATTAAGTCTGTCAAAGCTATGTAACAAGATGGGGATGATCAATATCTATCGCCCATCTTGAGGGGGAGTGTTGAGAGTCAATAAGGGACTTTTAGTCCCACATCAGAATATGTAGTATGTAGAGGAGCTAGACTCCCTATAAGTAGAGAAGTAGTCCATCAATAAAATACAACAACTATTATTTTCTACAGGATCTCAGTTTAATATTAAAAACTATAGAAGATGATCAACGTACCTTTGGCAGCATCATAACCTAGGTCGAGATTGGAAGCAATTGTGCATACATGAGTCTACGAAGTAATATGGAGAAGCTCCATTAGTCTCAAAAAGCCATGAAAAATAAAATAAATCAAATACACAATTTAATGTAAATTTTATAAGAAATCCCATTATAACATCTAGTGCCAAGTGCCACTGAAATAAAATAAATCAAATGCACAATAAATTTCATGAGAAACAATTATAAAACCTTTAATGCATTCTGAATTATCTGAACGCCAACCTTCTGAACAGAGCAGACAGGCTGCAGCTTCTCCAGCTCCCTTGATGCATATAGAAGTGCAACATCACCACCTGTAAAGAGAGTGAGATGCTTATCTACTATAGAAATTTGAGAAGTTAGCTATGAAGGTCAGAGCACACAAGTACCTGGAACAATTCCCCCTCCTCAGTTGCAGCTTTGGTTGCCGTCACCCTATCCTTTTTCACCAACTTCAGTTTCACTGGCCCCTCTAATGTGAATAACAAAGTTCCAAATAATCCTTCAGGAAAACTACTTGCAAGAGAGCCCGAATCAGTTGAGCTAAGAGGATAATTACAAAATATCTTATTTCTACAGGATAAAATTTCAATGACTTAATTAATTTATAAAGCTGGTGTCATTACCTAAACCTTCTATGTATAATCGAGCACAAGAGAGTTACAACCCAACTAGGAGTTTTAGGAGTATAACAAAAATTTCAAGTATGATTTAACTTTTCATTTTGGTTCGTTTCAATAAACTTATAATCTGATATGTTGCTCCAATTAAGAATAAGTGTAAATGAAACCAAAGTGAACCACTAGAAGGAATAGGATCACAGTAAATTAAGTCAGGGCACAAGGAAGTGAAAAAACTTCAATGCCTCACCTAACAGAAATGTTGGCCCTTACGGAGGTGAATGGTGAAAAATGATACATCAACTAACTTGGCATAAAGGCTCTGATGTGTAATTTCTTCTTCATTCTCTTCCTAAGTTCACAATTTTTTTTCTTTCTAAAACGTTCTTCCCAGAATCAATGTCTTGATTGCAATGGATTTGCAGGAAGGAATATACCTACCTCCTGGTCCAGAAATAATGGTACTTTGTAGGTAAAGAAGTCTTTCTATCCAAGAACGCTCCTATTTATAGGTAAAAGGAGAGGGGGGACGCTTCGATCCACGTGCTGCAAAACTGACTCTTCAGTCATCGAGGCAAATCCGGACCGACCCTTGGGATCCTGCCCCAAAAGGCGGCTTTAAATCCAAAGCAAATCAAGGGCAATAAATGAGATGCATACGTGGCAGGGAGACGTGGCAGAGAGCCTATGCGGCCAGACAGTCTATGCGGCCAGAAACGACCCATGCGGCTAGGAAGGCCATGCGGCTAAGAAGTCCATGCGGCCAGAAACGACCCATGCGGCTAAGAAGTCCATGCGGCCAGAACATCCTATGCGGCTAGGACGTCCATGCGGCTAAGAATACCCTATGCGGCCAGAAGAGTTTATATATAGCCATGCTTCTTATTCAAAGTATTTTAATTTTTCAAATTGAAAACTTTGAAGGAGGTCTTGTAGAAGCATGGAAAAGGACGAGAAAAGCCCATGCGGCTCCAAACAGAAGGAGCCTCATGCGGCTCAGGAATCCTTCAGAACGTTGTGCGGCTCGAAACTCCCCAACAGCTCCATGCAGCTCAGGCAAAGACACATGGCCATAAGCTGTCCGCTTCTACAGCTGGCCATAAAGCAGCCTCCCAATTAATTGCTCGGATGACAGCTCTGACGCAATGAATGACAGCTCTGACACAATGAATGACAACTCTGACATAAAGTTGAAATAATGATGGCGTGCTCCTTGGGAAAAGAAGATAATCTTTTATAACTGGCAGGATCCGTCGAGTCCCAAGCACCCCTATGCGGCCGCCCTCTTCATGCGGCTGCTACCCCCATGCGGCTGACCGCTTCATGCGGCTGCTTCCTTCATGCGGCTATCCGCTGCATGCGGCTGCTTCTTTCATGCGGCTGCTTCCTTCATGCGGCTACCCGCTGCATGCGGCTGCCCGCTTCATGCGGCTGCTTCCTTCATGCGGCTATCCGCTGCATACGGTTGCTTCCTTCATGCGGCTACCACCTTCATGCGGCTGCCTCCTTCATTCGGCTGCCTCCTTCATTCGGCTGTTTTCTTCATGCGGCTGCCACCTTTATGCAGCTGCCTCCTTCATGCGGCTGCCTCCTTCACGAGACTGCCACCCTCATGCGGCTGCTATCTTCATGCGGCTAGGATTGTGGGGGCCACCCGTATGCGGTTCACTCAGAGACCGCACACGACAGAGAGACACGTGGTGGTCCTCATGACAGTTGAGACACGTGGCGGTCCCCACAACAGTTGAGACACGTGGCGGTCTTATCTCCTCAGAGTGGTGGCTGCTCGTAAATCATAACAACCAGATTTAGTGCAATCACCATTATTACTCAAATCAAATCAGATTTGTTGTAATTAAGCAAATTGGACACGTGGCAGGAGATCCGAGTTTATCACAAAGATTCATGGCAATCAGCATTAATTGCCCGTACGGATTTGGCACAATCAAGAGTTAACTGTCCAGATGTGATGCAATCAAGATCAATGGCCCAGATTATTGGCCGCCGACTTTTCAAGGGACAATCATTGCAAATCCTAATGATCACACCACACTCCTATAAATAGCAAGGTGTCATTCCCTTGCAAGAGGATCCCGATCCAGAACCGAAAAATATAGCAAGGTGCCATTTCCTTACAAAAGAGATCCTCTCCACCCGGCTGGACACACAGAGAGACAAAGGCGCGCACAGAAGAGTCTTCCCATCCTGAGAGCATTTCTTCATCAGAGCCAAGGCTACGTCCGATCGTCCAAGGAGTAAGACAGAGCTGCCGTCGCTTTCCCGAGCCTCCATCGTCACCCTCCAGAATAAAAAATAAACAATCGTACTTAGATTGTTGTACCTAGGTTTTCATTCCTAGGCTTTCTTTATACGAGCGAGTTTGTATTGTGAGTCTAAGTTCAGTCCTCCTATAAAATTGTTCTGTACTTTTACAATCAATGGCAAACAGCCTATGAGAGATTGTCTAGACACCCTAAGGTACAGGAGACCTCACGATTAGGGGGGTATTGCATCATGCCCATTAACGATGAGTTGAACCCAAGAGTCACAGAGGCTAACATGGGGAATGACCCATAGACCATCATATAGATAAGTGTTGATTGGTACAGAGCTAAACCCGTGTCACAGTTGCAAATCGAGTCTGCATGTGTTGATAATGGTTTTGCTAAAAACTAACAATGCAGAGACGAAGATGGAATACTGTGTACATATATCATGATTATGCTATTAATCCTTGTTTTGTGCAGCGATGGACAGACGGCTAACGAAAAAATGGTATAAATATTGATTAAATTTTTTTATCATGAATTTTCTCAAAGAACAATCTGTTGCCAAGATATGCTATGTCCTACTCAAAGAAAAGATGTGATACCCTGCTCGTAATTGATCATAAGAATTACTTGAACAAGAGAATTGAATATAACTCATGAAACACGCTGCACACTTCACATGAAATGAATAGCCCCGAGATGCTTGAATTGAAAAAGATATGAACTATGGCTTTCCGAAAGTGTTTTCAAAAGAAAGTAATTTGACTCTATACTGCATGAAATGAACATAGGTAAAAGTAGCAAGATCACATCACAAGAAATGTTTTCTCACTAAATAAATTAGTAATCGTTTCAGACGATGTAGCCTTTGTTCACAATCACCAATATGTTGATATACTGACCCATCATCAGTTTGCACGCAGGTGCAAGGTGTATCGAGATGGATAGTTCGAATCGATAGCCCGATCCTCATCCTCAAGGGCCAGAAATCAGAAGAGATGCAAAGAGACGGATATCTGTTGCAAAGAGTTGGTTTTGTATATAAAGGGGTGTAATGTATGGATCGAGATCATTGTATCTTTCTAAAGATTCTGAGAGATTGTAAGCCAATTACGACATGTATCAGAGAGAAATGAGAGCTTTGTAATATGTTCAGAAGATATCAATAAAGAGATTGTTCATGTTACCATTGTGTTTTAATTCAATATATGCGATTATGTTCCGCTGCGTATTGTCTATCTTGTCTATTTTGTCATTGTACAGGTCTTGGCCTTGTGCAAGCGCAACTTAGGTTTGTACGGTATCACGTCCAAGTGAGGACGAACGGTTCCACATAGTCCGAAACGAGGATGAAATGACTGCGTGATCGGGACGTGACATCCGATATACGCCTTAGATCCACTATATTAATCCTAGCGGCCACCGACTTCCAAACCTCAGTATAAATTGCTCTTGTGATTACCATAGCACTTGTCGCACCTGCACATAAATCAGCATCCGTCATATTATTGTCAACTTAAAAGGAGAAATTCCTAAGTTGATGAATAATTACGTTTCATAAAATATAGGGTTTTGATAGAATGTAAAGCAAAAAATGTGAATGATAGGGCCTTCTTGTAAAATTACAAAATTCGGTCTGGCGGGATTGGTTAACACAGTTTATGCTATTATAAAATGAATAACATTTAGTCATATAAATGTCCTCAAACTTTATGCTCTTTGCAACAGTCATCCCATCCCTTGTGACTTTTGGTGCACCTAAGCTTTGCTCCAAAACAGCATTTCAACCCTATGTTACAAAACAGAACAATCCAGATGTTTAATCTCTTGCTCACTCAGCATGTACCAAGTTAAATATGAGACGAGAGAACTGAGAGCTAATGTATAAAAGATTAACATCTAAAATTAAGTATGAGACATAGACACTAATATAAATCGAGAAGAAAAGTTGTCTATTGTAAGCACATGGAGAAAAAAGTACACTAAGCAACATGGAACAAACTGCAATAGTGTGTGTGTGCATACAGGGAAGCTGCTTCCATACTATTAATAATGATAGGTCTGAGATAGGAACACAATATCATCAAGTCGATACGAAACTAAAATTTGCCAGTATTATACTTGAAAACTCCCGAGTAGAATTGTCATATGTTAAACAAAATAAGTGTAATTTTAAAATGGGTTAATATCACTAACTCCCCTATGTTTTATGTTTACTACACGGGAACCCCTATATTTTTTTTTTTTGAAGACAAATAATAATCTTTCATTCAAGAGTTAACAGAAGAACAGGATGATCTGTCGAGAGCAACAAGATCATATATACAATCAGGAATGTTATCATGAACTGTAAGATTGTTCATAGAATTATGAAACAAAGAGAAAGTAGCTAATTGATGTGCACAACCATTTGCACTCCTATGAACAAAAGAAAAGGAGATTTCCTTGTTCATACTCTTAAGTTTCTTTGCATTCGCAACAGTATGACGAGCAAGCCAAACTGAAGAGTCCTCCTGATGATTTATAGCATCTATTAGGATTTTGCAGTCCCCTTCAACAGTAGCTTGCTTCAATTGTCTTCTTTCCATTAGAACAAGAGCTAAATGTATGCCAAGAGCTTTAGCTTCAATAGGAGTACCTCCAACTTGAAATTTAGAAAGAGCAGTAATGAATGCACCTTCAGAATTCCTCAATATTGCAGAGGCCGCCATCTTTCCATCTAAAAAAGCACCATCAAAATTGATTTTCCATGTCTCTGCTTCAGGTGGTCTCCAATTTGCATTGATATCAAATCTGATCAATGTCAACTCGGGAGAGGATGAACTCTGGTTACATGCTGCTTCATACTTCTCTTGCAGGGTCTTAGCTTCATGGATGATATTGTTGCTGTTGATCATCGAATTGTTGAAGATGAATTTATTCCTAGCTTTCCAAATGGACCACATTTGATATAGGCATCTTGATATAATGTCTTTGTCACCCGCTTTGAGAAGTATTGAAAGTAAAGAGGAAATAGTTGTATGTGGTTGAATCAACCGTGATATTGCATCAATGTTTTGCCAAGATAAACCTGAAATAGAACAGTGTAAAATGAGGTGGTCAGTTGTTTCATCACATACCTTGCATATAGGGCATGTTGCTTCAATGTCATTGATTCGTCGATGGATATTTGATTTGGTGGGTAATGAGTTAGTCAGCACTCTCCAGGCGAAAAGAAGAACTCTGGGATATATATGATTGAGTTTCCATAGCTTCTTCCAATCATTGAAACTAGTATCAACAGAGGATGAATCTTCCTTATACATGCTTTCATGAATAACTCTGTATGCCGACTTTGTGGTAAGTCTCCCATCAATAGTGTGCTTCCAGACAAGCTTATCAGTGGTACAGTTCATTGATCAAGGAATGTTAAGGATGGCAAGTGCTTCATGAAGGGGAAACAAGACATGAACAAGATATTCTTTCCAGGTAAAAGTAAATCTGTTAATAAGATCACTGACAGTAGTGACTGCTCTGTTGTCATGATTGTAGCCAGAAACTCTGTTATTGGGAAGACCTGGAACCCAAGGATCTAACCAAATGTTTATTCTTGAACCATCCCCAACTGACCAGATGATATTGTTATGGAGAAAATCTCTGCTTTTCAAAATACTTGTCCATATACAAGAGGAAGAAGGAGAAGGATTGGCTGTCCAAAAATTAGTCGAACGAAGATATTTACTCCGAAGTAGTGAAGCCCAAATGGAATCAGAGTCATTGATGAATCTCCAAGATAATTTAAGCATGAGTGCTTGATTCGTAATGTGAGGATCACGAATACCAAGCCCACCTTGAAATTTTGGTTTAGTGAATGTAGACCAAGATGTGAAATGAATTTTCTGTTTGTTTTTGTCTGTACCCTACCAGAAATCCCGTTGATGTTTAGATAGGGAGTTCGTGACAGTCTTCGGGATAGAGTATGAAGAGAAATGGTATGTAGGAAGAGATGACAGAGTGGATTTAATAAACGTAGTGCGAGCAGCATGTGAAAGACATCATCTCTTCCAACCACTAAGTTTGTGAAGACTAGTGTTTAGAAGGTCGGAATAGGTATTGGTACGGGATTTCGACTGAAGGATTTTGTGACCAAGGTATTTATCCCATGGATCCATTGGTTTAACACCAAATAAGTTAATGAAAAGATTACGCATATATGGATCAATCTTCTTAGAAAGGAATATAGAAGATTTATCGAAATTAATGCGTTGCCCAGACCATTTCTCAAAGGTTTTGATAATGATTTTTGCTTGGGTAATATTGTGGAGAGAGCATTTGCCAAATAAAAGTAAATCATCTGCAAATGCAAGATGAGAGAATAGATTTGAACATTGATTCAATTTAATGCTTTCATATAACATATTTCTCTCCATGATAAGAATGAAAGTGGACAAAATCTCCATGCTCATTATGAACAAATATGGGGATAAAGGACAACCCTGGCGGATACCACAGGTTGGTTTGAAGCTTTTTGTAGGTTTGCCATTGACAAGAACTGCAAAAGAAACTGAAGAAATACATTCCATAATGAGAGTATGAGTTTTCCCAACAATTCCAAACCCCGACAAAGCCTGACTGATAATACCCCAATGCAATCTATCATAGGCTTTAGACATATCAAGTTTAAGTGCAAAAGAGCATTTGCTAGGACTTAAACTCGATATTGAGTGAAGGATTTCCTGTGCTAAGATAATGTTATCACCAATAAACCTACCAGGAAAAATGCATTTTGCAAGATATTGTTGAGATGATGACGAAGGCGATTGGCTATGATTTTAGTGATAACTTTATACAAGACATTACACAGAGCTATCGGGCGGAATTCTTGAGGTAAAAGCGGATTTGGAGTTTTGGGTATGAGAGCAATGTAGGTGTGATTGAGGTGGTTAGGCATAATACCCGAAATGAAGAAGTTTTGAATAAGAAGAGTTACCTCCAATCCAATAATATCCCAATTTTGCTGATAGAAAGCAGCTGGAAATCCATCAGGACCAGGTGACTTATATGAACTCATATTTTTGATTACAGATAGAATTTCATCATTGGTGGGAATGGCATGTAATCCTTCATTATCAACTGCATCAATTGATTTAAGTTCAGAGATGATATGATCTAGCACTGGATGATGAGTTGTAGACTGGAACCGATCTTGAAAATGTAATTCGAAAGCATGGGAAATATCTGCCTGTGAAGTTAGTAATGATCCATCATCAGCTTTAATGGTATGAATTGTATTCTTGCGCTTTCGAACTGTGGCAGATAAATGAAAAAAAATTGTGTTCTTATCCCCATCACGTAACCAGGAAATATTAGATCTCTACTTCCAATACAAATCTTTCTGTAATAATACCTTATTAAGCCAAATCTGAATATCTTTTTCCTCTGCATATGAAGCTTCAGTCTGAAATTGACTTTGGATAGTAAGAAGCCTGGCTTGATAGTACTTGATGTCAACTTCAAGATTTCGAAGTCGAGATTTCCCCCACTTATGTAATTGAGGCAATAATTTCCTAAGTTTAGGAAGAAACTCATAATTCTGGATGTTCCTCCACATATCAGAAAGGACTTCATGGAAATCTGATTCTTTTGTCCAAGCTGCCTCGAATCGCATCAGAGAATGACGCTTAACAAGCGAGACATTCAACTGTAATAAAATAGGATTGTGATCACTATTAAGACATGGTAGATGTAGTACCCCAGCTTTTGTATAGAGAGAAAGCCATTTAGCATCCACCATTGCTCGATCTAATCTCTCTGCTACATTACATCTAGGAATTCTGCGATTACTCCATGTGTAAGCAGGACCAGAGTAACCAATTTCCATTGCTCCAACATTATTGAACCAATTGATGAAGTACTTATGGTGATGATAATTGAATGGATTCCCCCCCACGTTTTTCTGAAGGAGCAAGAATAGAGTTACAATCTCCAATACATAGCCATGGTTCAGTAAGAGATGTAATAACTGATTCCAAATGAGCCCAGAACTGCATTCTACTAGACACCATCGGAGGACCATATAAGAAGAATATATGCCATGATTGAGAGCTATCAACAAGCTTAACTGAGGAATGTATGTAATTAGCAGAGGATGAAATAATTTGAATACTGATATCCCCCTTCCAACAAAGAAGAAGTCCTCCCGACTTACCACATGATGATAGAGCATAAGAATTTCCAAAACCAAACTTAGTAGCAATAGAGGAAGCTACATTTGACGAACATCTTGTTTCCGATAGGAAAATGATACTAGGATTAGATGCCCGGAGAAATGAATTAGTTGTACGAATTGTCGGGTCATTTCTCAAATCCCGACAATTCCATGAGAAGATCATTGAGGGGGAGGCTGTTGTAGGTCAGCCGCGCCTTCAATATCAGTATCATCAATCATCAGTTTCTTGTTTGGTCTAGTATGATGACAATCCAAATTTTCTTCAACCAAATGACATCTCAACCTCTTAGTATTATTTTTGATTGTAGGAGTTGTAAGCATAGGAACAGGTTGATTATCCAGAAGAACAGTCGAGTCATTGATTTTTGGTGTGAGTGAAGTCAAAAGGGATGTAAACGTATGGGTAAGGGATGGTGTAGGCATTGGAATATGTTTTTTATTTGGACCATAGTTGGATTTGAAAGATGAATGATTGCTTTGAATAAAAGGAATTTTGGATACAGCTGGTGGTGTGGTATCAAGGTTGATGAAGTATCGAAATTGGTAGAGGAATAGGATTTGTGGGATTGATCGATGATGTAATAGGATTTGTGGGGTTGATCGATGATGGAATAGGATATGTGCCAGATAACAGAGCACCAGGGATATCTAGAGTGGGAGAGGATGAGGTAACAGTAGATAAGGATATAAAACCAATATCAGAGTTAGTATCAGTAGATGTGGTAACAGTAGATGAGGATAAAATACCAATATTAGAATTGGTATCAATAGATGTTGTTGCAGTAGATGTGGTAACAGTAGATGAGGATACAATACCAATGTTAGAGTTGGTATCAGTAGATGTTGTTGCAGTAGATGTGGTAACAGTAGATGAGGATACAAAACCAATGTTACAGTTGGTATCAGTAGATGTGGTTGCAGTAGATGTGGTAACAGAAGATGGGGAAATAATACCAATATTAGAGTTGGTATCAGGAATAGACTGGATGGCAGAAGGAATGAAGATATTTTTGGTAGGGTGAGGTTGAGATTGTTTGGCTGACTTAACCAAGCGATTAGAAGAATGTAACAAATGGTTAGTTTTGGAGAAAATAACAGGTGATAACTAAATGGATGAGGATAACATGGTTTGCGGATTTGAAGGGGAAGGTGGGCGAGTAGTTGGTGATGAGTCAGGTGTAATAGTGGGTTTGACTACTGTAACCGTCGTCGGAGAACTGGTGAATGGACGATTCTCCGACTGTGATTTCTCCAATTGTGGTTGAGGATCAATAGAAATATTGGATTTGGAGAATTTGGCTGCATGATTAACACAGATAGATTGATCTAATCTTTTGTCAAGCAATTCCAAAATTTGCTTTTTCTGATCACAAGACCATGACCCATTGATCAAGCTTTTGAATTCTGTGTGAGAGGGGCAATGAGCAACACCATGGCCAAGCCTTCCGCAGAATTGACAAAATTTGGTAAGGCGTTCATACCTGAGATTAACAGTGCAGTATACATTATTCCCCATGGATACACAAAGTTTCCTGAAAAGAGGATCAGAAATATTTATTTGAACTCTTGCTCTTGCAAATAAGCTCCAATTTGATGCTTCACTGATCGATATGGGCTTCACAAATCCAACTCTTGCCGCCAAGGTCGAGATGAAATCAATGGTTAACAAATTGACTGGTAAACCATGGAATTGTATCCAAAAGGAAGTTTTATTGAAGGAGTATTCACTGGAAAGTTTATTCGGAAGACACCTCTCTATAATAAGAAGATGTTTGTTGAACTTCCATGGACCCCCATCCATAATATACTCGAGATCATCAATATTCTCAAATTTTGCAGAAAAGGAGCCTTCAAAGTATTCAAATACTTTAACTTGATTTGATCGTTTCCACATCTTCGATATCGTTGCAACAACTACATGTTGGTGCTTTCTTTAAATGGAGAGAGCTTGCTCTCAACATGCGCTGTAAAAGTTTAGTCCCACATCGAAAATGCACCATGAGTTATCTCAACATATATACTTGGTTGTGTTGTTGAGAGATGCACATGGGGTGGTGACCCTAAGGAGGGAACCATGTGGGTGATTTTTCTAGGAGGTAAGAATAAGCCTCCAAGGATTAAGCATTAATGCTTTTGTCATTCTCTTGGATTAATTCCATTTGGAGCTAAGCCCCAAAGGGGCTTAGCGACTCGGACTCGGACTCGGACTCGGGCTCGGGCTCGGGCTCATATGCGGCTCATGCGGTCCATGCGGCTCATGCGGCCAGGCTACTGCTGCTGCTGCCGCATGGAGGGCTCCACTGACTGTGCAGGCTACAAGTCAGTTATGGAAAGACTGATTTAATTTGAATTAATTTCATATCCATCTTTGTGGGATTTGAATTAATTTCGTTTCCATCTTTGTGGGATTTGAAATTAATTTCGTTTCCATCTTTGTGGGATTTGAATTAATTTCGTTTTCATCTTTGTGGGATTTGAATTAATTTCGTTTCCATCTTTGTGGGATTTGAATTAAGTTCGTTGCTATCTTTGTGGGATTTGATTCAATCTTTCCATAACTGAAGAGGCAGCTAGGGTTTCCACCCTCTCTCTATATATACTCTCTTCTGGCCTCCTTTGTGAGGAACTACGAATTTTATAAGTCAGAAAAAGAGAGAGAGGGAGCTGCTGCCGCCATTGCAAGTCCATCCGAGGAGTCAGAACAGAGGTGACTTCGAGCGTTCCACAAGTTCTTCAACTTGCTGGTTCCTGGAAGTAATTCGTGTGGGGCGAATCTTGCTTTGAGCAACGGTGTTTTGACACCCCAGCAACTTTTGTTCATCTCATCTTTCTCTAGATTATTGTAACTCGTTCTATCCCAATTGCAACACGTTTGCAAGGAAGAACGAGAGATCTTCTCTTCTCTATTTCCCTCCTTCATATTGTAATCTGGCTATTTGGTTTTTTTGTATCATCGTAGATCTTGAGTTTGATCACTACAAAGCTTTGTGTGACTCTCAGATCTCGATTGCATCAGTTTTTCATCTTTGATCAAGCCTGGGGACTAACAATCTCAAAGCAAGATCCTTGTAGATGGAAAACATTAATGCTTCGCTCGTCCAATCGGACTACTGCAAGTTGGAAAAGTTCGATGGAGAGCATTATCAAGTCTGGAAGAGGAAGGTTTATCTAACTCTTCAACTCAAAGACGTTGATCATGTACTATTGGAAGAAGAACCTTCTGTTCCAGATACTGGGTCTACTGCCGCAATCAATGCGGCTACCAAACTCCAGGCCAAATGGAGAAGGAAAAATAGCATCTGCAGGCTTCTCATCCTGAATGCTATGGAGGATTCTCTGGCAGAATCCTACTCGAAGAAGGAATTTGCCAGAGACATATGGGAGTCTGTGGAAAAACTGTATGAAGAAGACAGGAACAGGAGCAAGATGTTTGTGGTTGAAAAATATCACAAATTGCTCTTTGAGGACGAGAAGTCCATGTTGCCACAGGTGAAGGAATTTCTGAAGCTGCATCAGAAACTGGAAGACGAAGAGATGCCCCTTCCCGACAAGTTTGTCGTTGGAGGGATCGTCTCAAAACTTCCTACTGGATGGAGTACCTTCTATGCAAGGATGCTCAGAAAGAAGCTAGACATTAGCTTGGGAGATCTACTTCAAGAGATCCATGTCGAAGACGAGATGCGTTCCCAACAGAAGGTGGACACTCTGTCCAAACAGTTGGCTAACGCCAATCTAGTGCAGACGAGAGATCCCAAAGGGAAGCAGGCGGCTTCTTATCCCAAGAAGAAGGACTTTACTAATCTAAAAGTGAAGGGTCCTTCATTCAAGCAACAGAAGACCAAGTCCCACGTGACTTGTTACAATTGTGGCAAGAAAGGCCACTACAAGAGTGAATGCAGATCCAAGCCTAAATAATCAGAGAAAGGTGAGCCTAGTAAGGTTTCATTGGTTTCTAATATTGTTGCTATGATCGCACAGGTCACAACTGTAGGAGTTGACTCTGACTGGTGGATAGATACTGGTATGACTTTTCATGTCTGTTCTGGCAAGGAATGGTTCGTCACGTACCAGCCGATATCTGAGAAGGTTGTCATGGCGAACCAGGCCCAAGCTGAAGTTCTGGGGATCGAGACTGTGGAGCTGAAACTCACTTCTGGGAACACTCTGACGCTTCAAGGTGTGAAGCATGTTCCGGTGATTGCCAAGAACCTGATCTCTGGGAGCCTGCTCTGCAACACAGGCTTGAGGATGGACATCAATGCTGGTCAGATGGTGATGTCCAAGAAGGGAACATACTTCAGAAAGGCCTATCAAACCGAAGGAATGTTTAAAATTCAGCTTGTCAACCAGTTTAATGACATTAATACAGTTGCATTTTCTGATTATTCTCTTGAGTTGTGGCATAATAGACTAGGACATGATCATTGTAAAAGAATTAACAAAATATCCAGTCTAGGACTTATCTCCAAATGTGGGGATAAGGTAGAGAAGTGTGAAGTATGTGCTCAGACAAAGATCACAAGGAAACCCTTTCATCGGGTCAATCGAAGCACAGATCTTCTGGAGTTGGTGCACTCTGATATCTGTGACTTCAAGCAATTTTCTACAAAAGTCGGGATAAAGTATTTCATAACCTTCATCGATGACTTTTCAAAATACGTGTTCGTCTACTTGCTCAAGTCTAAAGATGAAGCGTTCGAGAAGTTCAAGGAGTTCAGGGCCGAGGCTGAACGATAAACTGGACAACAACTCAAGAGGCTAAGAAGTGATCGAGGCGGAGAGTATCGGTCTCATGAATTCACATTGTTCTGTAAAGAACATGGAATCCTAAACGAGACTACTGCTCCGTATTCTCCTCAATCTAACGGAGTAGCGGAAAGGAAGAACAGAACGTTGACAGAAATGATGAACTCAATGCTGCTAACCGCGGGTCTTCCTAAATGCTACTGGGGAGAAGCTGCATTGATGGCCACTTTTATTCTAAATAGAGTGCCGTATGCAACTTCGGACGTAACTCCTCATGAACTCTGGTTCAAAGTCAGACCAAACTTGAATGTCATTCGAGTGTGGGGGTGTCTGGCGTATGTGAAGCTCCCAGATCTGAAGATTCAGAAGCTGGGGACAAGGACTACGAAGGCGATCTTCTTGGGGTATGCCGAGAAGAGTGATGCTCGGAGATTTCTTGATATTGAGTCAAATCATATCATCGAATCTCGCGATGCTGAATACTTTGAAGACAAGTTTGCAAAAGACAAAAATATTATTCTTTTGGACATTCCGGAAAATAATGTAGGTGCAAATGAGACTGAAATCTCATATGGGCCAGTAGTCCAAGAAGAAGCTGTTGTTGATGAAACAACTCTTGTACCACAGAACTCGCAGAGCCGTCAGCAAAGCGAGCGAGGAGACCTAAAGACTTCGGAGATGACTTTGTCACCTATCATGTGGAAGCAGATCCGCTTATCTATGATGAGGCGATGAAGACCAGAGATGCTATCTTCTGGAAGGAGGCAGTGAATGACAAGTTTGACTCTATCACCTCCAATAACACATGGGTGTTGGTAGATCTACCTGAAGGAGAAAAGCCCATCAGATGTAAATGGATCTTCAAGAAGAAGATGAAGGCAGATGAAACTATTGACAAGTTCAAGGCCAGGCTGGTAGCCAAGGAATTTTTTCAAAAACAGGGGATAGACTACTTTGACACGTATGCTCCAGTAGCTCGGATGACCATTATCAAGATGTTAATCGCTCTAGCAGCTATACATAAGTTGGTGATACATCAGATGGATGTAAAGACAACATTCCTCAATGGGGAGCTGATCGAAGAGATTTATATGCAACAGCCAGATGGATTTGTCGTCAAAGGTCTTGAAGACAAAGTCTGCAAGTTGGTGAAATCATTGTATGGTTTGAAGCAAGCTCCCAAGATGTGGCATGAGAAGTTTGACAAAGTTATTAGGTCAAACGGCTACAGAGTCAGCGAGACGGACAAATGCGTTTACACAAAGTTCGCTGATGGAAGAGGAGTCATCGTTTGTCTGTACGTGGACGACATGCTAATCCTAGGGACGGATATAGGCTGTGTCACGGAGACAAAGAAGTTCCTCTCAACCAAGTTTAGTATGAAGGACTTGGAGGATGCAGATGTCATCTTGGGCATAAAAATCATCCGGACAGACACTGGAGTAGCGATGTCACAATCTTACTACATTGAGAAGATGCTCACACGCTATGGGTATAAGGATCTTCCAGGGATCGATACGCCATACAGGTGTGATCAGAAGCTGAAGCCAAACTCGAGGGAAAGCGTCAGGCAACTGGAGTATTCTAGGATTATCGGAAGTTTGATGTACGCAACCACTGCCACAAGGCCTGACATAGCTTTCGCCATGGAAATGCTGAGTCGGTTCACTAGCAACCCAGGGATTGAGCACTGGAAAGCTGTGAAACGGGTGATGAGATATCTCAAGAAGACTTAGACATATGCACTGCACTACAACGGGTATCCGACAGTAGTAGAAGGCTTCAGTGATGCTAGCTGGTGTTCAGAGGTGGAAAGCGAGAGATCCACAGGTGGATATGTCTTTTCATTCGATGGAGCTGCTATATCGTGGAAGTCGAAGAAGCAAACTATACTCTCTCGTTCCTCCATGGAATCTGAATTCTATGCACTTGAAACTGCAGCAGATAAAGCAGAATGGCTTCGGGAGCTCATGTATGACCTTCCAGTGGTTGGGGCTCAGATACCGGCGATACCGATATACTGTGACAACCAGGCGACTGCGACGGTAGCATCAAATGACCTCTTCAACGGGAAGAAGAGGACTGTGCGGTTGAAGCACAGGGCAGTACACGATCTTATCAAAAGAGGTGTAATTGCAGTGATTGATGTTCGGAGTCAGGAGAACCTGGCAGATCCGTTCACAAAGGTCCTCAAGCGCCAGTTGGTCGATGATACAGCTTGTAAAATGGGCTTGAAGGCATTCTGATAGTGTGTCTTTGTAATCCTACCATAAAGTTTTATGCTATTAGTTCAAAGAGAAATCTACTAGGCATCGAACTTTTGGTTCAAAGGAGGATCACTGACTGGGAAACTATCAGGTAACAGTGGGTTCTTGTTCTCTGGAACATGGAAGGGATACGAACCCATAACCACTGTTGTCTACTATGTATTTTCTGCGAAAAAAATAGATCCTATGGAACGTTGGCTTAAACGCCTTAATGAGTTCTCAGGCAGAGTGAATGCCTGGTGTGCTTTACAGGAAGCACGGTAGAGCAGCACTATAAGGAGTAAAACTCCATGCTACAGTGGGTGACTCCACCATGAGGTTCCCAGGTCTAGGATAATGCCTCAGCTTTGCAAGCCAAGTCATAGCGGCGTAGCACCGCAAATAGGCATGTAGCCTAATGCTGTATGACGTAATTAAAGAGTTGTAGACAGCACTACAAAGGGGAGGATGGCCCCATGTTACAGTGGCACGACACCACGATGAGGTACCCAGGTAAGGGTAAAGCCTCGGCCTTGCAAGCCATGTCGTTGCGGCGTAACACCGCAAGGAAGCCTTAGGCTTCATGCTGAGTAGATTGGCACTACAAAGAGGCTGAGACCTCATGCTATAGTAGTATGACACTACGATGAGGTTCCCAGGTAGGGGTAATGCCTCGGCTTCAGGCCATGTCATAGCGGCGTAGCACCGCAAGGAAGCGCAAAGCTTCATGCCATGTCTCTTTAATAAAGAACTCACCTATAGTGTATGGAAAGAGATATCAGGCCGTCTCTTGAGGGTAAACTTGTAGACGCCCAAAATTATACACTGAAACCAGGCTGGCACAGGGCCTTTAATGTGCAGCCAGAAGCACACGTAACTACACTTTGCGAGTGGAAAAAATTACAATTGTGGTACAGAATTCAAGGCGTAGTCCATTCTTGTATCACATTGTTATTTAATCCATGCGGGAAGATTCAAGTCGTCAGTGACATCTATCCTAATACAAAATGGACAGTTACTGTGGGGAACGCTCAACCCTGGACACATATATATGTTGTGATATGTGGGAGATTGTTGGTGCTTTCTTTAAATGGAGAGAGCTTGCTCTCAATATGCCCTGTAAAAGTTTAGTCCCACATCGAAAATGCACCATAAGTTATCTCAACATATATACTTGGTTGTGTTGTTGAGAGATGCACATGGGGTGGTGACCCTAAGGAGGGAACCATGTGGATGATTTTACTAGGAGGTAAGAATAAGGTTCCAAGGATTAAGCATTAATGCTTTTGTCATTCTCTTGGATTAATTCCATTTGGAGCTAAGCCCCAAAGGGGCTTAGCGACTCGGACTCGAACTCGGGCTCGGGCTCATATGCGGCTCATGCGGTCCATGCGGCTCATGCGGCTCATGCGGCCAGGCTACTGCTGCTGCTGCCGCATGGAGGGCTCCGCTGACTGTGCAGGCTACAAGTCAGTTATGGAAAGACTGATTCAATTTGAATTAATTTTGTTTCCATCTTTGTGGGATTTGAATTAATTTCGTTTCCATCTTTGTGGGATTTGAAATTAATTTCGTTTCCATCTTTGTGGGATTTGAATTAATTTCGTTTCCATCTTTGTGGGATTTGAATTAATTTTGTTTCCATCTTTGTGGGATTTAAATTAAGTTCGTTGTTATCTTTGTGGGATTTGATTCAATCTTTCTATAACTGAAGAGGCAGCTAGGGTTTCCACTATCTCTCTATATATACTCTCTTTTGGCCTCCTTTGTGAGGAACTACGAATTTTATAAGTCAGAAAAAGAGAGAGAGGGAGCTGCTGCCGCCATTGCAAGTCCATCCGAGGAGTCAGAACAGAGGTGACTTCGAGCGTTCCACAAGTTCTTCAACTTGCTGGTTCCTGGAAGCAATTCGTGTGGGGCGAATCTTGCTTTGAGCAACGGTGTTTTAACACCCCAGCAACTTTTCTTCATCTCATCTTTCTCTAGATTATTGTAACTCGTTCTGTCCCAATTGCAACACGTTTGCAAGGAAGAACGAGAGATCTTCTCTTCTCTATTTTCCTCCTTCATATTATAATCTGGCTATTTGGTTTTTTTTTTGTATCATCGTAGATCTTGAGTTTGATCACTACAAAGCTTTGTGTGACTCTCAGATCTCGATTGCATCAGTTTTTCATCTTTGATCAAGCCCCGGGACTAACACTACATGAGATGGATATTGCTTCCTTGATAGAATTTTGAAGAATAGGAACTTCTGCCATTCTGCTTGTGGATTGTTGAAAGAAGATGTAGCAGATTCTATATTGGAGGATGTAGTAGAGGAGAAGAGATTGCCAAGTTTTTCTAAAACTTCAGAGAAAGTGTTGGTAGTATGTGCATCCATGACCGAGGAAACATTAATGGTAAGAAAGATGAGCGAAAGAATCGAATGGAGTAGGAAGAAAACAAATGAAAACAAAATCAAACAGGAAGAAGAAGAAGAGGAAGTTAGATAGGTATGATAATCCAAAGAAGGAAAGTGAAAATCGCCATTGGAGAGAATAGCGAGGCTGACTGGAACCCCTATTTTAAAATAATTAACAATGGGTACCCTTATGGTGGGAAAAGTAAGGATGGTTAGTGTAATTACCCCCTTTACAGTGTAAACCCCTGTACACGACATGTCCAATAAAATCATCTAATATTATAGTTACTCAAGAAGCATAACAAAAAACTTAGCTCATGTCAGAGGCAGAATTTTATTTATATACGTTAGCCATGATCATGCCAACATAAAGAAGAAGAGAAATATGTAAAGTAGTTATCATTGCGACTCAGAAATAATTTCTGTGGCTGCATATGGATGATCGAATGCAGGTAACCAGGGCAATTGAACCAGAACCTGTGGAAACCAGGCCTGCAAGTGAGAAAATAGGAAACCTAATGGATAAAGAAAGTTGGCACTGTAGCCAAGAATATTAAATTACATGATTTAAATAAAGAATGGTTTTTTTTTCATAATAAGAATGACGAATAACAGAATACACAATGTCCTATAATACAATAGTGAAGTTTGGAGAGGGACCATAATTAAATAACAGAATACACAATGTCCTAATTCCTATAATACAATAAATAAGAACATATTCAACTAATGCAAAAGTGCAGGATTAGTAATGAGAAAAAGATAAATGAACTATGAAAATACTGTTCTTAGTGGTACCATAATTAAATTCCCCAAATTTCATGTGTTGCCAATACTACCTGATACTTTCATGAAACATCACTTGAAGGTTCAGAATTTTCTGGAATAATCCAATTATCAGAAATTATATATATATATATATATATATATATATATATATATATATATATATATATATATATAAGAGGATAAAAAGAAAAGTTCCCGATGGCAGGCGCACAGGCGACTTCTAGGGTTAACCTAACGCCTCCTCCCCGTCCGCCGGACCCACTTGCCTGAGGGGAGGAGGAGGCCGGTGAGGAAGGGAGGGGGCGGGCGGTCCCCCCTGGCAGGCGGAGGCGGTCCCCCGGACCGGGGGGGGGGGGGGGGTGGGGGGGGGACCTTGCTGCGGCAGCAGGGGGTCAGGCGGACCCGCACACATGCAGGCGGCGTCGCGGGATGATCCGGCGACGGCTAGGGGGGGGGGGGCGACCCCTCCCAGGCGGGGGCGGCGGGCAGGGCGGCCCGGGGACCTGCAGATACTCCGGCGACGACGACCGGGTTAGATGCACCTATTTTTGAATTCTGATCGGGATCCGGGGCTGGGGATGGCCGGATTGATGATGATGGTTGGACGACGGTGGTGAGATGACGACCGGGAGGAGGAAGAGGGGCTCAAAATCAAGGTGTGAGTCGGACGGGCCCTGGAAGGAGCGGGAGTAGGTCTACCATTGGCCTTGGTAGCGCACGACGACATGGAGGAGGTCCGGGGCTCACTGCGGCTGGATGGCGGCCAAAGGCGACGGCGGCGGAGAAAGGAAAGAGTATAGCTGGAGATGTCGGGAGTCAGAGGCCTCCGTCTGCCACTCCCCGGACGGGCACAGACGGGCCTCGACCCAAATCCTGGAAGGATGTGTGTATGCCGGGTGGGAACAAGAGCCCGGTGTCGATGGAGTATGTGCCACCGATGAAGGTTGGAGGAGGCCTTCGAGCATATTTCCCGGCGAAAGAGATAGCGGAGGTCACGGACTTCTGAAAGAACACGTTGGTGGTGTATGTGTTGGAAACTAAACCGTTCTATGGGCAGATACGGGGTTATGCAGAGAGGGTATAACGGCCCAAGGGGAGTATGGAGTTCTTCTTACGTGAGAATGGATTTTACTTTGTGAAGTTCGGCTTGGAGGAGGATGTGTCCAGGATTATTCAAGGAGGGCCCTGGTCCTTTGACGGGCGACTTATTATCCTGAAGGAGTGGACACCGGAGTTGAGATGTGAGAAGGAGGTACTGAACGCGATTCTCGTCTGGATTCGCTTTTCTGAGTTTCCGGTGAAATACTGGAGCATACCTCTGCTTATGAGATTATAATTAGCTAGCTTGGTCGGTAAGCTGATCAAGGCGGATGAGGCTACGGCTTTCCGTAGCAGACTGATGTACGTCAGAGTATTTGTGGAGATAAAGGCCGGGACGGAGCTCCCGAGTATTCTCGAGTATCAGGTGGCATCCGGGGAGGTTTCGACTCAGGCTGTGGAGTATGATTGGGTCTACCCAATGTGTTCCTTCTGTAAGTGCTTTGGTCACTCATCCAGTGCTTGCCTGTCTAGAGGGACGGAGATCGCTAGATCCTCGGTAGCGCAGATGGAGGAAGTTAAGCCAGAGGTGGCACCCAATCACATCGCAGGAGTGGCGGCGACTGTCAGGCCGATGGAGGAGGACTCCCTAATGGAGGGGGCCAGGAGATTCGTGACTGACATCCCGCAGAGACAGGAGGGTTCTCTGGGAGCGATAGTCCCGTTCAGGCCCCAGAGGAGTATGGTGACAAGGGGTATGAGTTCCATGGATAGCAGACAGGATGGGATGGAGTCTTCTATGGTGAAAAGGTCTATAGCAGAAAAAGGCATGCCCCGTCCCCACGAGAAGAGGAGCTCCAGCCAGGAGGCTCGATGATCAGACCGTGGTCAACCCAGATTGGACCTTGACTCTCTCCAGGATTCAGGCCCATCTTGCACCTTCCTCAGGGACGGGGATGGGAGAGGATATAGATCTGACGGACGGGACACTTCCCTCGGGTGTCAGTCTAGATGGAGTTCAGGGGGACCCCACATTAATTAAATAATGTCGGTCCTTGCCTGGAACATTTGTGGTGGGTGTTCCATTGGAAGATGGAGGGAGATTAGTGAAGTTCTGAAGAGGGAGAAGTGTGACATTTCTATTCTTCTTGAGACCAAGATTAGAGGGGAGACTATGCTATCTCATAGGACGCCTGCAAACAAGGCGCATATCTACTACCTGGATCTTTGTGATATGGCTGGGATTTGGATTCGGTGGAATAAAGATAGTTGGGAGGGGGAACATGTTCTGATGACAAAGCAGCTTATTGGCATTTCTTTTGTAAACAAGGGAGGATTCAACTTCATTCTTGGAGCAGTTTATGGGCACAATGATAGACGGTTTCGGAAGACCTTGTGGAAGGACATTGTGCGAGTAGGTCGTATGGCGGAGCAACTGCATCTCCCCCTGCTGCTTATGGGAGACTTCAATGCCATGCTACATAGACAAGAGAAGGTGGACGGTCGACCAGTGCCGGATCTGATCTTATACGACTTCCAGAGGTGCCTCCTCTTGTCTGGGCTGACGGGACTGGAGAGAGCTGGACACATCTGGACCTGGCACAATAAGACGATTCATAACAGGATTGCCTGTCAGCTGGATCGGGCGTTGGAAAATAGCGAATAGTTTCGCTACTTTCTGAATTCCATGGCGGAAGGGCTAGCGGCAGGGACCAGCGATCACTCTCCTATCCGGGTTGGTCTCTCTGAGAGGCCCAATTGGAAGTCTCAGCCATTCCGGTACAACAATGGCTGGTACCTTTCTGCTGGATATGAGGAGGTTGTTATGGGAGGGCTGCAGTATTCTCGGGAGGGCACGACTCAATTTTGCTTGGCTCACAAACTCAAACAGGTCAAGAGAGCTATTCGTGATTGGGTGAAGAAGATGCCGCGGTCTTTTCTGGAGGACAAGGAGGCCGAGCTTCGTGAGGCTCAGGAAGCTTTACAGTCTGACATACTAAACGGGGAGTTGGCGGCTAGGGAGCGGGAACTGATATCGAAGGTCAACATCATGAGGCTTCAGCAGAAGATTAGTGCGGCCCAGAGGGCCAAGTGTTCATGGCTCAAGGATGGGGATCGGTGCACCAAGTTCTTATATGATGTGATCCGTGCCAGACAACACCGGAACAGCATCCCCAGGTTGCTTAATGGCGAGGGCAAGCTTGTGGGCGACCCAGTGGAGATTCAGAATGAGATAGTCATGTTCTATTCTGACTTATATCAGCAAACTGATTATCCCATCACGTTCTAGGCCTTGTCACGAAGAGGCTGGTGACGCACCATAGGAATAGTTTGTTGTTGGCCCCTGTGAGATTGGAGGAGGTGGAGAATATTATGATGAAGGCAGATCCTAATAAGGCTCCGAGGCCTGACGGCTTGTCTTGTGGGTTCTTTAGATGTCATTGGGGTGTGCTAAAGTTCTCAGTTCTGGAGGCGGTGTATGAGTTTTTCTTGGAAGGAAAGTTATTGAAGGAGCTGAATCACACATTCTTGACCTTGGTTCCGAAGAAGGAGGGTACGACCTCCCTCGCCGACTTCAGGCCTATTGCGTATTGTAATTATCTTTACAAGATAATTACTCACCTCATGTGTCGTCGTATAGAGGGGATTATGCAGGGCTCGGTGTCTCGGAATCAAGCGGCTTTCATCAAGGGGCGCTCGATTGCTGAGCACAGTTTTCTTGCACATTAGATGGTGAGAGATTTCAACAAGTCGATGGGATGAAGGCTTGTGTGAAGCTGGATTTACGGAAACCTATGACACGGTCAACAGGAACTTCCTTTGCCACCTTATACTTGCTATGGGGTTTGATGAGAGATGGGTGGCAAGGGTTAGGGAGTGCATATGCTCCCCCACATTTTCGGTCCTCATTCAGGGTACTCCATATGGATGCTTCTCAAGCAACATGGGACTGCTGTTTTCCATAAATAAATTCACTTTATTTATTTTGTATCTGAGAAAATTACAACTGTAGGAATCTAATCTAGAAGACGATTACTTTATCCCTTGGACGATGCGATGAAGAAAACTCGAACTTCGAAGAACTTGGACAGCAACTGGGCAATCTCTCTGTTCTCTCTGAAAAATGACCTGTCTTCATGAAGGTGAAAAAACTCTCTTTTATAGAGTTCTGGATAACTGTCCTGAACCATACGCTCAGGTAGTTACTTGACGTGTGCAAAACTGCAGGGACGCGTGGCAAATTCTGACGAAGACACGTTGGCGTGCGGTTGAGAGTAGTGGAGCACATTCAGGAGAGATTGATGGCATGAAGGCCACATTGCATAACTTCTGAATAAATGAGTAACTGAGTACAGGACACGTGAGAACGTGTGTTGACTGTACGTTGAAAATCATCCTGGATACAACTGCTGTAGAGTCATACGCTAGCTTTTGAAGAGGAGTCATACGCTGATTTGGACAGCGTAGTGCCATAGGAAATCCATACGCTCACTTTATGGGCAAGGAGTCGTATGGAGATCATACGCTCGCTTGGTTAGCAAGGAATCATGTGAGGTCCATACGCTCACTTGGTTGGGTGAAGAAGGAGTCATGTGAGGTCGATACGCTCACTGGAGAAGTGGCCACGTGGCTATCATCAATCTTCTTTGGTACACCATATCTTCCCATAACTGACAAAATCTTCTCGAGCGTCGTGACTGCGGATTTGACGGCTGACAGACTGTCAAAACTGACAGTAATGATGGCTTTTGTATTTATGAAGGCTGCTGAGTTGTCCTCGTAAAAGACAAAACCGACTCTTCGAAAACCTATACGACGGTTACTTTTCTCGTGACAGCTGTCTTTGCACGAAAGATGAAGTGTCAGATTCATTCCTCATTTAAACATATGCTGTGCTGTCACTTCAGTAAATAATAAAATATTTACTGAGCGTATGGCTTTTGAATGAGCGTACAACTCTGAACTGAACGTATGGCTCTTAACTGAGCGTATAGCCTTGAGCGTATGACTTCTGTTTGAGCGTATGGCTTCAACTGACATCTGTCTTTAAGCGTATGGATGAAAATGACAGCGTGTCATAATTTTCCACATCCTACAAGACCCCCTTCAAAGTTTTCAAACTTTATGAGTTTCAAAAGTTCGAAATTACTTTGAACAGAAAGTGGGAATGAGTCCTGACACGCTGGCATGAAGTTCATTAAATGTCATGATGACTCTTCATTTTTCGAGATTGATTGAATCTGATGGAAGAATATGAACCGCCAGCAAGCTCTATTATATAAACCTAGAGAATTCAATTTTTTGACTTTCATCTTTTGAAACCATGCCTCCAAAGGAAGCCGCTGAAGAAGAAGCACGTAAGTTGGGATTCTGTTCCCATGGTGACCCCACTTTTGGAGGCCAAGAACCCAAACCTGTCGTCATCGAGCTCAAGGACGACCCTACGCATTTAGCCAAGAATTTCTTGGGCTACTTTGGTCTGGACGGCTCCTCTTCTTCTGATGGGCAGAGCCTCGCAGAGAAGCGTAAAATGTTCGTTGCTCTGTTACACCGCATGGGGGTCCAAAGCGTAGAAGAGTTAGGCGTCAAGCTTAGTCGCTCTGGAAAATAGAGCGTGACTTTATTGCACTCCTTTCCTTTTCCTCCCCCTCTTTTTTTTGTAAGGCCATCAGTGCCTTAATGAAAAAATGAATATTCAAGAATCCTCTATTTAGTCCAAATCTGTGTTGAAAACCAACGTGCACCGATGAATAACTGTAGAATACGCCGTCTTCCAAGTTGTAAGTTACGCTAGATAGCGTATGCCAACGAAATAGCGTATATTACGCTATTTTCTAATGTTTTGTGAATTCCGCTGAATAGCGTATGTCAGCGTATGTTACGCTATAAATTACGCTGTCCTTTAACGTTGTGAATTACGCTAAATAACGTACGCCAATGAATAGCGTGCACCAATAAATAGCCCGTAAGTTACGCTATCTTCCAACATTGTGGAAAGCACTCTTTGAATATTTCCAAGGCTGTGCTGGTTTCCAAAGTACACGTGTCATTCATTCCACGTTTACGAGCGCTATTCATGCGGATCCTTTCCAAGAATAGGTTCATGCTCCATACTTTAAATAGATAGAATAGTTTCACAGAACTCATTTCCATCTTCCTTTTCTCTTTCTTTTCTCTGAGAACCAACGTGAGATTTCAATCTCAAATCAGAAAGCAAATGCTCCAAAACATTCGAATTCTGAGCAATATGTCAGACATCAGTTTGCCAATTCTCAATGTCAATCCTGAAGGTAAATCCAGTGTAATACACATACTGTTTTCGTTGTTTTGGAAAATAGGCTTTCTGTTTCTGAGCGTATATGGCATTTCTGTTGATTTAATTCTTTTCCTCTTGCTGTTTTCCGCAGAAACTTGGCTAAGTCTTTTCTTCAACTTCAGAACTGGCATCGGCGATGTGGATGCTATGGAGAATGTCCTTCTGACATCTACATCAGAGAGCTCATACGCTTTTAACGCGTAAATCAAACAACTCAGAACTCTCCATGAGATATAATGGCCTTCCTCTGTTGGTAGGAAGAGCCTTTATACATGGAGAGTTGGACGGTGGAGTCAACTCTTACCCGAGAGATTGGGTAGTAGAGTTCCTTTCACGGCAGAACTAGGAATTGTATCCCAAGGTTTGGATACATTCCTATCTGCTTGAGGTGCCGCCGTTCCTCCACGCGCTGTATTGGCAGCAACACGCCATCGTGTTGCCATACTCTGTGGTTCTCCTCTCATCTGAGAGATAAGACCAGAGTTTGATTCCTGTTGATCTGGTCGTGACTGAGACCCAGACAGTCAGGAATTGCCACAAACAACGAGATTGCCGGAGAAGATCCAAGAAGAAATAGATCTCAGTTGTACATAGAATGAAAATCCAAGATTTGTAATAGATTTCCATTATGATTTGTAGGAAAGTCTAAGAAATGTAATAGACTTTTTATGAAAATATGATAATGGAAATGATAAATCTTCTTTATCTGAAGTGATTTTGTATCTCTCTGGATGTAAAAAGAACATGATAAATAGAAATCTTGATTTCTGTTTTTAGAGTGTACAATACCATCAGAGGTATAATATGGACGTGATAGGATGTAAAGACTCAAAAAAGAAAGTCAGATTTGTATTTATACAGAGGTCAAAGGTTATGACAATGTGAAAGATAACGAATTTCAATCGATAGAAGATTATGAACAGACGAACCATCGGATGAATATAATAAATGCACGGATGAACCGTCAAGTATTAATGAATGAATATCGGGAAAAGACACGTTCCTTTAATTCTGGCAAATATATGCCTATAAATAGAGCATCTCTTTGAGTAGAAGGATCACACATTATTCTCTTTTATTCAAAATGTCTTTCGAAGAGAACACGAAGAAAGCCGAAGTCGTCTCCAAAGTTGATGAAAATGCTAAAGAGCACTCGACTCCACAAAAGAAGGAGACGGGCGAAAGCTCGTCTGCTCCCAAGCTGCCGAAAGATATCTTGGATTTCCTGGTCGAACAAGGAGAAACCGAAGAAGAAGAAGCAATGAGGCTGGCTGCCTGTCAGTTCTTGGTGCGGTCAGGAAATGATGTATTCAATTCTTTTGCTAATTATGTATGCGGTCCTCGTCCCAAGTACGAAAGGGATACCAGTGATCTTCCATGATGATGTATTTCTTGAAGAATTTGTCTCAAATAAACTCTGTTTAAGGAAACTTTATTTATGATGTATCCTTCCTGCTTTATATTATTTTGCCTTTATTCACTGATCTTTAGACTCAGAAATCAAAAGGACGAGATATCATTTTCATAGAATATGGTACATACTGAGATAGAAAATTCAGAGGTGATATGGACATAATTTTATATACAAGATCTTTATTAAATCCACTCGGAATCTAATAAGACAAAATATCAAATTCTCTGGGAAAATGATACATGGTAGAATATCAGTTTCCGCTGGGGATAACGACATCGAAATAGCTTTTGTAGAGAAGAATAAATTTTTGATTTTACACTTGCTGGGGAGTAATGAAAATATTATATATATTGATGAAATTTATACATAATATTTTTTTAAGAATTTGCCATTGATAGGCATCATCGTGACTTTCCCGTCCATAGAGGCAAGCTGATATGCTCCATTAGAGAAGACTTTGTTTACTACGAATGGGCCTTCCCATTTCGCGTCAAATTTGCCTTTGCTCATATGTGTCATGGTCATCGGACGTCTGACAGTAAGGACCAATTCTCCCTTCTGATATGTTCTGACTTTGACTTTCCGATTAAAAGCTTTTGAGATTCGGGCTTGATATAGCTCGATATTTTGTTGCGCATACAATCGCTTTTCATCTAGAGCTTCCAACTCTTGAAGTCGAAGTCGATCATTATTCTCTGTTGTAAATTCATTGGAGATTGCAACTCTCAAAGAAGGAATTTGTATCTCGAGGGGAAGAACAGCTTCACACCCATATACCAAAGAGAAAGGTGTACATCCGGTCGCATTGCAAACTGTGGTGCGATAAGCCCATAAACATTCACCAAGCTTCTCACTCCAGTTACGTTTATTGGAAGAAACGAACTTTTTCAAGAGTTTGATGATTGTTTTGTTGAAAGCTTCTGCTAGTCCATTGGCTGCTGGATTATATGCTGTAGAAGCCAGATTATTAATCCGATGATCATCACAGAATCGAGTAAATTTCTGGCTGACGAAATGTGGTCCATTATCATGGATAATACGCCGAGGAACACCAAATCGATAGATGACATGATGTTTGACAAAGTTGATAACATTAGAAGTCTTGACTTCAGATAACGGGATTGCTTCAGCCCATTTAGAAAAGTAATCAGTTATTGCTAGAATAAACCGATGTTCTTTTGATGATGGTGGATTGACAGGACCGATGACGTCCATGCCCCAAGCTTCAAAGGGCCATGATGCCGCTGTTGGGTGTAAGAACTCCGATGGTTGATAGATAAAGTCTGCATGAATTTGACAGGCTTTACATTTCCGAGCATATTGAATGGTATCAGCTACCATCGTGGGCCAATAATAACCCATACGTCGGATACGATCTTGAAGTTTTGGACCTGGCTGGTGAGCTCCGCAGACGCCATCATGTGCTTCACGGATTATCTGTTGTGCTTCTTCACCAGCGATGCATCGAAGGAGAAGACCATCATAGGCTCGACGATATAGTGTCTTCGTAGTATGATTATAATAGAATCTGAGAGACCGGCGCCGGATAGATGCTGCTTCACTCGGGTTATCAGGAAGTATGTCATACAACACAAAGTCCAGAAACGGACGTCTCCAGTCTTCAGTTACGGTGTCTATTTTGTTAGAAAAGACATATTCCATAGTAGAATCGGAAGAAGACAAGGACACTTTGTCAAACTTTAATTCAGCATCAAAGTTGAGAGAATCTTCGTCTGGATTATGGGGAAAAGCCAAAGCCAGATTATTTTCAACGCAGAATAGTTCTCGGTTATAAACCACTATCACTTGCTGACGTCTGATTGGTATGGCTAATACAGCAGCAAGATTAGCCAAAGCATCAGCTTCTGCATTATAGGCTCGTCGAACATGTTCAATAAAGAAACCTTCAAAGGAGGAGGCCATAGAGAGTGTTGTTCGATGATAAGGTATCAAATCTTGATGACGAACTTCATACGTTCCTCTGATCTGATTGATGATAAGCTTAGAGTCTCCATAAACTTCTAAATATTGAACATCCAGATGTTTAGCGAGTTGAAGACCAATGAGCAACGCATTGTATTCTGCAATATTATTTGAACATGATTGATCCAGAGAATAAGCCCTCTGAATAGTTAATCCCTCTGGGGATACAAGAACAATTCCAACTCCGGCGACAATATCGCCGTTAGGACCTATTCTAGATGCTCCATCAAAGAATAGACGCCAGGTAGGAACTTCTTCAGAAACCATATTTGAATCCAGAACTTCATCGAGAATCTCATCATATAATTTAGAATCTTCTGGGACTGCATGAGCTGCTAGAAAATCAGCAAGAGCCTGTCCTTTAACCGACTTCTGAGGAATATAATGCATGTCGTATTGGGCTAACAAGATTCCCCAATTAGCAAGTCTAGAGTTGAGAATACCGGGTTTCTTCATCATAATCCTGAGTGGATTCACTCTGGAAATGACGTGAATCGTCTGACCGATAATATAATGTCGCGTTTTCTGAACAGCAAACATTAATGCTAGGCATTCTTTCTCGATTGGAGAATAACGCGGTTCAGCGCCTGTCATTGTGCGACTGAGATAATAAATGGCCTGTTCATGACCACCTTTATTTTTCTGGGCGAGTAATGCACCAAGAGAATGATCCATAGCTCGAACATATAGGAGAAATGGTATTCCCGAGACGGAAGGTACCAAAACTGGAGGGTTCATGAGGTATTGTTTGATGTCGTCAAATGCTTTTTGACATTCTTCGTTCCAGATGAAAGATACACCTTTCTTCAGAAGTTTGTGGAATGGTCTGCAGCGTCCTGATAAGTTGGAAATGAATCTCCTGATATAAGCAATCCTTCCTTGAAATCCTCGTAGCTCTTTTAAGGTGCGTGGAGGACGCATCTCTTGGATGGCTTTGATCTTCTCGAGATCCACGTGTATACCTTTAGCGGTAATGACGAAGCCGAGAAATTTGCCACTAGAGACGCCTAGGAAGGACTTAGTAGGGTTCATTTTAAGTTGATGCTGACGCATTAAATCAAATATAGTCTTCAAATCTTGGATATGATCCTCCTTTCGTCGACTTTTGACTGCAATATCATCAACATAGCATTCGACTATTTTCCGGAGATGTTCACGGAATATAGTGCTCATTGCTCGTTGATATGTTGCTCCTGCATTTTTGAGACCAAACGGCATCACTGTATAACAATATGTACCGATCGGTGTTCTGAAAGAAGTATGTCTCTCGTCATCTGGAAACATCTTGATTTGATTATACCCCGAATACCCATCCATGAATGACATTCGTTCGAAACCACATGTGTTATCAATCATTACATCTGTAATTGGAAGAGGAAACTCGTCTTTAGGACAAGCAGCATTGAGATCACGAAAGTCTATACAGACTCGAATCTTGCCGGTCTTCTTGAGGACAGGAACGATGTTGGCCACCCATTCAGGATGTTGTTCCTCTCTGATAAATCCAGAAGTCATAAGCTTGTTGACTTCAGCTTCAATTGCATCCATAATGTCTGGACGAAATCGTCGCTGTTGCTGTTTGACCGGTTTAGCATTTGGCATAATATTAAGCTTGTGCATTGCGATCTTCAGATCTAGTCCTGGCATATCCTCGTAGCTCCAGGCGAAGACATCGATGTAATCACGAATAAGCTTGATCATATCTTGCTTATCTGTTTCTGAAAGACTCTCACTGATGAATATTGGTTTAGGGGAACCTCCTACTGAAGATAAACTGATCCAAATTGATGTCGAGACAGTTCCATCTAAACCAACAACAGCTGACAAGGGCAAACAACAAGTCTGCTTCGACAAACCATTGAAGGTTTTTCAGTAGAGACTGGTGTTGGGGCTGTAGCCGGAGGGACATCAGAGGTTTCTCCAGAAGTGTCAGCATAATCTTTGAGATATATTTTTCCTGACCGAGTTCCAGCATGAACTTCAACTTCAGATTCTGGTTCAGGATCTATCGAAACCATGTTGCAATTCTTCATCTTGCTTTTGGTTCTTTTATGCTTGATGAGAGCTTCGTCCCAGAAGCCGAGACCAACACGAGATTGATTATGTCTCATAGTGAGGGCAAAAGGTGCTCGGAATCCTTTGCCTGAGTTCAGACCAGGAGCAGTGACTAGATCATAGCCCATCTTTGCCATTAATTCACGAGATTGTGAACTATATAGATGGAATGCAGGCTTGTACTTATCTTCAAATTGAGGTACAGTTTTTACCTCAGTAGGGAGTGAATTTCCTGCCAAGATGAAAGTAGAGGTTAGATAAAAATCGGGTGTAGTACTAGAAGTCACATTGTATGACTTAATTTTCCCGAGTTTCTTTTTAGATGAAGGAGTCTTCCGAGGAGAAGAGGAAGGTGTCTCAAACTCTATCTTTAAGTCTGGGTGGATCCACATGATTTCTCCCTTCTTAGTTGTGACAGGAACAAGTCCTTCATTCAGTGCTGGTGGGATATTCACCACCTCGAGAGTTGCTTTGGGAATAGGAACAATCCCACTTTCCACCATTAAAGGAGGGAAATCACCAAACTGTATTGAAATCACATTTGCTGTGACTGTCTTGTCTTTGGGTGTTAGTGTCACAGCTCCTGATTTAATCATCTCCTGGATCTTTCCTTTTAATACATAGCAAGACCGGATTGTGTGACCCAGCATTCTATGGTATGGACAGTGTTTTGGATGATCTGTTTTATTGGCTTCATCAGGCTTTTTAATTTCTGGCAATTGTATTTTATTACCTTTGAGCAAGCATTCAAAGATACCCTGAACATCGTCATCATCGAAAGAATATTCTTCTTTCGGCCGAGGAGATCTCTGTTGTTGATTTGTTGGAGCTGAAGTAGCTTGGGTAGTCTTTACTTCTTGACTACTGCTTTGGAGATTGACTTCAAGAGCTTCTTTTCCTTTGCGATTGTTGGGTCGAGTACTATTGCTAGCACTCTGATTTGATTCTTTGGGAGCCATTTGTACCCCCAGACCTTTGAAGGTCTCAACACTGACTTCGGCAGCTTTGGCACTGACGATGAATGAAGGCCAATCTTGGAACTGAGTGGACCCTGTCCACATGCTGATAATTGGTAAGAGGTTCGACTTGCAAGTGTCGATCGTAACAGCATCGGGAGTTCCAAGAGGCATTTTGAGGGCTTCTCTTCTGAATCTCTCAATGAATTCCTCAGTGGTCTCATTATTCTTCTGTTTGATTCTTATGAGTGCCGACATGGTCATATCATTGAGCCCTTCGTAGAATCGTTCAAGGAACATTTTTTTGAAACCGGCAAATGAAGTAATACACCCGTCAGGGAGACTTCTGTACCATTCATAAGCCGTTCCTTTGAGACATCCAACAAATACCTGAGTAAGGAGGGCATCGCTTGGTTGCAATTGATCAGTCATTACTTCAAAGTGATTAATGAACTGACTTGGGGAAGTAGTCCCATCAAAGAAGGAGATAGTCGGAGGCTTGTATTTAGGAGGATATGATACTTGCTTCCATTCTATCGGGTAAGGTTGCTTGATACCTAACCTTTGTAAACCATCCTTCTGTTTGAATGCCTCAAACTGAGTTTTGAGATTCTTTAACTCTTCTGTAACAATTCCAGAGGATTGTGGAGTTGTGACTTGTTGAGTGTAATTGGGAGGAGGGACTGCAGCATATGTACCACCTCCAGCTCCAGAGTGACTTGGGGTGGTTTGTACAGGAACATTAGATTGTACCCCCGGAATAGTAGAGGGTTCGGGGTTTGGAACAACAGGGGTATTCAATACCACTGGTGGTGCTGTCTGTTGTTGAGCCTGCATTAGAGTGTGCATAGCACTCAATGTATCTGCCATAGCTCGCAATTGTTGTTCTAAAGAAGAAATCCTCTGTTCATGAGCCTCATTGCTAGTCGAAGGTTCATGATCACCTTTTGCCATGTAAGTGGTAATCATTCGAGGGATAGACGATGAAACAGTTTCTCTGAATCATCGCTGTAAGAATCAGTATCTTTCCCGGGACTGTTTACAGGAGTTAATGCCGGAAAAGTTGGACTCTCCAAGGAAATCTTCCGTGATCTCCGGATTATTACTTAGATGAGAAGAAGAAGAGATTCTGGCCAAGGCTCCGATCCTGGATCGGGTGCCAAGATAAACACCATCTTCAGAATCTGATATAGCGTCAGACCGGATTCTACCCCCAATATTTCTGGAGGTCATGTTGACAAAAGCATAAAGAGGTTCATCTTCATCTGATGTTGGTTCATATTGGATCCGTTCGAAAATAGACCGTCTTTTCGGTGAACAACAACATTGGATGACAACCCGAGGTTGGAAGTCACAACCATGCTTTTCATGGCGAATATGGGCAATGTCATAGCCAGATGGAGTGTCGATTCTCCGTTTGTTTTGTAAATATTCCCGGAGATCTGTAGGGATAGATTGGGAAGTACTGGAAGATAGTTTCTGTGTAGAAACTTGTCTTTTGTTCTTCTGTCTTCTTGGTTCTTGAGTGTATAAAGACCGATTAATTTGAGCCACATAGTTCCTGGCATATTCAACATCAGGGTCTAGTACACTTGTCTCAATTTGATAAGACTTTTTAATACCAGAAGCATAACTGTGGTGATTTTGATTAAGCTTGTTACGAAGATCCGTGGGAGATATGACTTTGGTATCAGTCTTGGATACTTGTAACTTGCCTTTCTCAGATCGAGAAATTTTGAGAGAAGGGAGATGAGTATTATTCCGACTAGGAGTCGGTAATAATCCATCTTTAGAGGAATTAGCCAAAAGGCGTTTTCCTTTGTTTGAGCTAGTAAAAGTACTAGTCAAATTAACTCCAGAGGTAAAGACCTCAGAAGTAGAGGAATCGACTAAAGAGTCTTTCTCCTTGGTTGGCACAAGATGCGCAAGTTGTGGGGGAATCATTTGTAGGTTCTGTGAAAGAGAACCCCCAGTCTGATTTTGAGAATCAGTCAAAGGACTGTATCTGTCAGCATACGCCGACTTCTTGTTAGCATATGCTGGCTTTTGCTTAGCGTACGCTGCCTTCTTGTTGGCATACGCTGGTCTTTGCTCAGTGTACGCTGCCTTCTTGGTAGCAAACGCTGGCTTTTGCTTAGCGTACGCTGACTTTACCGCATGCTGCCCTCTGACTGCTGTACGCACAGAGTCATCAATAGCTAAAGAGCCGACTGCTGTCGTAAGAGCAGAAGGAGAAGGGACTTTGACATGTCCAGAGATGGTTTTCCTTGGACACACTGACTTGGTTAAAGAACCAATTTTGTCAGCGTGACTAGGGGAAACCATTGTTGCTGTGTTCAGGGAAGCAGAAGTGTGCTTTGTTGAAGTTGAAGATGTGTTCTTGTCAACGTGAGAAGTGACAGGAACATCTCGGGCTGTCGAAGAAGACTTGGGGACATAGACAGAACATCCTGTCTTCTTGGCAGCAGGAAGAGCGGAGGAAGCAGTTCAGCCCTCCTTCGCCTTGAGCATTTCTTCGTAAGCAGATTGGTCGAATTGTACGACCATCGTCTTCTTCGTCGAGCCGATCGACGAAGTATCGCATTGAGTTGTTGCTATCTCGTTGGAGGAGACAGCTTTCTCCAGCAGAGTCGCCAATTTGTTTTCCATAAATAAATTCACTTTATTTATTTTGTATCTGAGAAAATTACAACTGTAGGAATCTAATCTAGAAGACGATTACTTTATCCCTTGGAGGATGCGATGAAGAAAACTCGAACTTCGAAGAACTTGGACAGCAACTGGGCAATCTCTCTGTTCTCTCTGAAAAATGACCTGTCTTCATAAAGGTGAAGAAACTCTCTTTTATAGAGTTCTGGATAACTGTCCTGAACCATACGCTCAGGTAGTTACTTGACGTGTGCAAAACTGCAGGGACGCGTGGCAAATTCTGACGAAGACACATTGGCGTGCGGTTGAGAGTAGTGGAGCACATTCAGGAGAGATTGATGGCATGAAGGCCACATTGCATAACTTCTGAATAAATGAGTAACTGAGTACAGGACACGTGAGAACGTGTGTTGACTGTACGTTGAAAATCATCCTGGATACAACTGCTGTAGAGTCATACGCTAGCTTTTGAAGAGGAGTCATACGCTGATTTGGACAGCGTAGTGCCATAGGAAATCCATACGCTCACTTTATGGGCAAGGAGTCGTATGGAGATCATACGCTCGCTTGGTTAGCAAGGAATCATGTGAGGTCCATACGCTCACTTGGTTGGGTGAAGAAGGAGTCATGTGAGGTCGATACGCTCACTGGAGAAGTGGCCACGTGGCTATCATCAATCTTCTTTGGTACACCATATCTTCCCATAACTGACAAAATCTTCTCGAGCGTCGTGACTGCGGATTTGACGGCTGACAGACTGTCAAAACTGACAGTAATGATGGCTTTTGTATTTATGAAGGCTGCTGAGTTGTCCTCGTAAAAGACAAAACCGACTCTTCGAAAACCTATACGACGGTTACTTTTCTCGTGACAGCTGTCTTTGCACGAAAGATGAAGTGTCAGATTCATTCCTCATTTAAACATATGCTGTGCTGTCACTTCAGTAAATAATAAAATATTTACTGAGCGTATAGCTTTTGAATGAGCGTACAACTCTGAACTGAACGTATGGCTCTTAACTGAGCGTATAGCCTTGAGCATATGACTTCTGTTTGAGCGTATGGCTTCAACTGACATCTGTCTTTAAGCGTATGGATGAAAATGACAGCGTGTCATAATTTTCCACATCCTACAACTGCGACAGGGGGATCCTCTCTTTCCGTACCTGTTCACTCTGGTGATTGTAGGAGCGTAAAAAGTGCTTCAAAGAAAGAGTCATCCCATTCATAAGTGATCAGTTTTTACGCCAAGCAGAGCGGTTAATCTCTTTTACGCCCAAATCTAGGCTAATCAATTTACGCCTAAGCAGGCTGATCATTTTACGCTTGGGTCTACACCTGTGATTTTACGCCAAGGACAGAGCAGCCTATTTTACGCTGAACAAACTTGTCAAATCTCGCATTTAATGCAAACTCTGACATGAAGATATTAATGATGGCATTTACGACAGAATTCAATGGGATTTATCTTATACAAAGACCATTGTTGTCGTTTATGGGGATCGAGCTACTTTACGCTCACTGAATGGTTTCTTTTACGCACGGAGTTTTACATGAGTTTTTATGCTCATAAAACAATGTGTGCGTAAAGTCTATTTGAGCTATTTTATGCTCAAGGTTATTCAATAACCACTTTACGCTGGAAACCTATGACAGAGCTATTTTACGCTCATCTTACTGCTTTACGCCCAGAGGATGTTGGAGCTATTTTTACGCCCTATTCTTTCTGGCCAGTTTGGAACGTGGTTTGCCCACATGGCCTTCATGCCACATATTTTGAAGAACGTGTGTACATGTATCCTATTCTTACTGAAATGATGGGACGCGTGTCAACGTATGCAAAGGATGACTCTGATCATGGGTGACAATTGTTAGCGTAAAGACAGACTTTGATCCTCTTTTATGCACAGAAGCCCTAGTCTATAAATAGACTCATTTTTCTTAAGATACAGACAGAGGGAGAGGACAGGAGAGAATACAGAGATCAGAACTTCGAGATTTTTTTTTCTCCAGAGCATCCTTCTTCAACTTTTCTTTCAGAACAGAGTGAAGCAAAGCAGGAAGGCATTCGGTCTCGCCATCAGTGCCCAAGTGCGTCGATACTTTCTGGTGACTTAGTTCTTCCAAGTTGTTCTACTTCAAGCAGTGATCTTCATCATCATCATCATATGGTCCAAGGAACAAAGTGATCATTTACAGATCAGACTTCCATAACAATACTTTTCCAGAATCAAATTTGTACTTCTTGTACTTTTTTTCGTTTTATTTTCAAAATCCAACTTTTGTTGGGCAATTTTGTTAAGTGAAACCAAATGGCGACTCTACTGCGGACTACTTTCTCCTCCGACGAGGAAGTGATTGCTCAATATGATGATGTTTCGGTCGGTTCGACCAAGAAGACTCTGGTTGTGCACTTCGACCAGACTGCCTATGAAGAAATGCTCCGAACTGGGGTGGTTCTCGCCACTCCAATGTTCAAAAGTCTCGCAAAGCATGAAAAGTTTGGATTCCCAAATCCAAAGTGGTTTCTGATCTCTCTGTTTCTTCTGATGACAAGGGAATTCTTCCCACTCCTGTTGTAGGGGCTCCCGTTCGTAACGAGGCAGTTCTTACTTCAGAGTTGTACTCAAAGTGTGATGATTTATCTCCCGTTTGTAACGGTGAAGATAATCAGGTTTCACGCCCACTGCGTAAGAATCAAGTTTTACGCTCAGTGGGTAAGAACCAAATTTTACGCTCAAGGCATAAGAATGAGTCTCCCATTTGTAATGTGGCAGATTTTAATGTTTCTGAGTGTAAGAATCAGTCTCCCGTCGGTGACGTGGTGGGCCCACACAAATTACGCTCCTCGCGTAAAACAAAATCTCCCGTCTGTGACGTGGTAGATAATTAATTTTTACGTTTTACGCGTAAAGGTAAGTCTCCTGTCTGTGACAGTGTAGATAAAATTCACAACGATATTTGCACATCTAATGTGAATGTACCTAAACGTGTGCAACGCAAAAATATCGTTGGTAAAGCTTCTGTCCTACACCAACAACCTTCTTATACTGCTTTACGCAAAGTACCAAACTTACAAATTATATGCCATGAAAATGGAGTCCTTCGTGCTAAATCTCAAGATTTACGCACACAACTCCAAACGCGTAAAAATGTACAGTTTGGTTCTGCGAATGAAACCAGTAATCTTCTTTATATACTAGGGACTAAACATTTTTCTACCCCAAATGTAATAAAGAAGAATATTCCATCTATTCCTTCTGATTTACGTGAATTGCTAATGCAAAAACGTAAGAACAGACAATCTCCGGTGATATTCCCCCAAGAAAAGCATCATTGTGAATATCACCAGGTTGTGATCAACTGTTGTTGTTTGGCTTCAAAACGGTCAGTTTTTGATCGTTTAAGTTTTAACTCGTCTCAACATCAAGTTAAAGACCAAGAAGGTGAGCTGTCATATGCATCAGTCAATATGGCATCTCATACTAACAGAGGACGACGACCGAGACGAAATATGTCCCAAATCCCAGGTCAACAACAGTTCAACAGAATTCTTAATTCCTTTGAAGGAGTATATCAGAATACTCGATCATGAAGACAAAGACAATTGCAAACTTCTGATTCAGAAGCTGGGGGTACTCAATCTTTGGAGTCTGATACCGATAGTATGGATTCATACTTCTATACTAATCCCTCTATATCTTCAAGAGAGGTTGAATCCTACGCTGTTGGAGATGAACCAGAGACGTCATCTGCTAATACGGAACAACGTCTCACTGCCGTGGAGCAATCACTGAAAGACATGCTCAACATGGTGTAAAGCATGCATCAGATAATTTTGAATCAGCAAACTGCTCAACCCACAGTAATAACTCCGGTACCAGTAGCAGCACAAACTCAAGATAGTCAAGGGGCTGATATACTTTCGAATATTCAAGAGCCTGCTATTAATCAAAATTCTGCATCTCCAGATCCCATCATTCCAGAAGATGTACCACCTCCAGTTGGGGTTACGGTACATCCAACAACTATTCAATCAAATGTGCTTCCTCAAACCAGTGAAGCCATTCAAGCAGTGTGTGAACTCAAAGCACAATTTGAATTTTTGAGGCACAAAGATCAGCTCCATAGGTTAGGGATTAAGCAACCTTATCCTCCTTATTGGAATGATGTACCCTTCCCACCGAAGTTCAAGCCACAATCCATGGTTTTATTCGATGGAAAAGCATCTCCCAGTCAATATATTAATTACTTTGATATTATGACTGTACACTTGCAGAAAAATGATGCTCTCCTCACTCGAGTGTTCATTGGGTGCTTGACGGGTTCAGCTTATGACTGGTATCGTAGCTTACCCGATAACTCTATTTCGTCTTTTGACGAATTCAAGGCAATGTTTCTCTCCCGCTTCTATGAAGGAGGTATGGACATGAACATGTCCTCCTTAATAGAAATAAAACAAAAGGAGAAAGAAGATACTCGGACGTTCATTGAACGTTTCCGACAGGCTACTCTAAAGATGCCTCCTGGTATGCCAGATTCAGCGTTGATCGATACATGCAAGATGAATCTGCGACCGTCCATTGCTGTCTTTACAGGTTCCCAATTCACAGATTGGGCTTCATTTATCATAGCAGCAGTTTCTACCGAGACCAATAGTAGGTTGGCTCGGGAACATGGGATGATTTCCGCTTCAGAAGATAAAGGGAAGAAAAGTAATCCTGGTAATAATCCTGGCAATCGTAACGTGAAAGGAAAAGATACTCTTATGGTCAATCTTTCCAAGAACAAAACGACATCGAACAATCAAGAATCTTCCAGGCCAAAGGAAGAATATTCTTTTGACGAAAGTGATATCCCAAGAATATTTCAGTGTCTGGTGAAAAGTGGTAAACTTCAGATTTCGGAGCCTAAAAGGCCTAATGAGGTGAATCTGATTGACAATCCCAAATATTGTATCTATCATAGATATATTAATCATCCTACCAGTGCTTTCTATGTCTTGAAAAAGAAGATCCAAGACCTGATAAATGGTGGCGCTATCGCTTTAACCAATGATGACCATATGGTTACAACCAACATGGTCTCTCTTCAGTTTGGAGATTTTCCTCAATAGCAAGTCCCAGATGGAATTATTCCAATTCCGAAGGCGACTATGAAGATCGTGAATATCCCGCCTGCCAGTGAAGAAAATACAGGATTGCTGCCGCTCACATTGAAGAATGGTGAAATCATGTGGGTACATCCTGACTTAATACCTGAGTTGGAAAATGAAGGTAAAACTTTAAAATCTAAGAAAGGTAAGAAAGTCAAACCTGCAACATGATTTCTCATGTTATTACAAATCCTGATGACTTGGATCATCTATGGGATGGCCTTCCTCTAGAAGGTAGACTGAAAGGACTAAACATCTGTCCTCCAAGTCTAGCCCCTCCTACCAAGCTCAAACTTACTCATCAGCAGTGGCTAGCCATGAATAGTGTTCCTTTATACCGGGTACAACAAGTCTTTGCTGCCTATGAAAAAGCTCCAACAAGGATCTCTCCTCGTATCCCGAATCCTTCTCCTCCCTTAACTACAGAGACGTCTATGCTTCATTCTCCTGTAGTTGCAGAGGTTTCTTCCTCTTCCTGTGCTGAAACACCTGTCCAAAGTTCACTGCCTATCCACTTGTATAGTCAGCAATCTGTCCTTCTCATGAGGAAGATGGGTTACAACTTTCAAAAGGCAGAAGGTTTGAATTATGATAAAGGAATACGTCTTCCTTTACAAATTCAAAATCAGAATTTCACTGCTGGATTGGGTTCTGAAGTGCCTCGTAACAACCCTCATAAGAAAAAGACTAAGGGAAGAACGACTAAATCCTGTAATATGGTACTTCCTTCTCCTAAGTCTGAAGAAGAAACTTTTGCTGGTACAAGATCTGGAAAAGAGTACCATAAAGACTATGAGGGATCCTCCAAAGAAGCAGAAGATGTAGTGGAAACTCTACCAGTTCAACCTTCTCCTGTTCCTATTAATCCATCTGGGGTTGAAAAGGGGAAACAGAAGGCAGTACGCTTTGATATCCCATTGAAGCCTGTTTCCAATCAGGGGGTGGTGATGAAGCCTTACAAGTTTGACATTCTAGCTCAATTAGCCAATACTCTAGCTAGACTTTCTATATTTGAACTACTTCGCCTTTCCAGAGAAAGCAGAGAGACTTTGAGTGAAGCTTTACTTCAAGCAGATTCATGCTTGGCACAACTCAAGACTCCTGATAATATACCAGTGTCATGTCCGCAATGCCATAGTGTGATGGAAGCAATTCCCAATATCACCTTTACACAAGAGGATATGCTATTGAAACACAACAAGTATGATAGGCTTCTATGTTACACTGGATATATCGGATCCACTAAAATTGACAGGATTTACATCGATCCTGGGTCTTCAATTAGTATAATTCTTCAGAGTATGCTAAGACCCCTAAGGATCCCTACTAGTGAGCTGACTTACACTAGTACTACGAATGTCGGTTTTAATTCTGGCAAGAGCAAACCACTGGGGAAGATTCGTCTGCAGATTCAGATTGGTGATCTTCGAACTATGGTAACTTTCTATGTTATCAACTCGGACGTATCCTACAATATTCTTCTTGGAAGACCGTGGATTCATGAACACAATATTGTGCCTTCAACTCTTCACCAATATTTCAAATATGTGGACTCCCAAGGAGTTGTGAAAACTAAGTTTGCTGATATTAATCCATTCAAAGGTGTTGAAGCCTACTTCTCTGATTCAAGGCTTTATAAACAAGAGCATGTGAAAGATATATCAGACATGGCTGAAGATCAATCATTCTCTGAGGATCACTCTATTAATGAAGATCCGCCAGAGGAGCAACCTTTGAAGATCATAGTCAAGGGACGAATCCAATCCCAACCTGTCAATGATCAACCTTTGATGATCAAGGTTAAAGGAAGAACTCAAACTTCATCTAAGGAATCAATAAATATTTCTGCCAAAAGCCAAGTTCAACCTTTTATGATCAAGGTCAAAGGACGTACTTCTTGTACGAATAATTCAGAATTACCATTGATTGTCAATCTTGGCAAATCTACGCAGAAGACGGATGATGGTCCGCTGTTGATTAATCCGAAGCGTAGCCATTAGACTGTAAATGATGTAAATATTGATCATTCTGTACTTTTTGATATCAATGAAGATTTCCTGTTCGAGTATATGGCTGTCAAGTTTATTGAGAGAATGACTTTATCTTCTGATAATCAAAGTCATCAATATAAAGGCAACATAGAACCAGAAGAAACTTTATACATTGATCATAAGGAGAATTCTTTCCCTCCTTATACAGATGTTGGACCATATGCTCAAAGGTTCCTAACATCATCTCCTTATCTTCTACCTGTGGCTGCTTCATCACAAGCTTGCGTAACTTTTAGACGTCATGAAGAATCTTATTTTGTGGTTCCGTCTGATAAGAAAAACAAGCGCCAAATTGTGTTTGGCCTGGCTAGAAAAATCCCTGTTGCTCAGACAGATGAGCTGAAGGATAAAGACGAAGAAAGAATCCGAATTGATAAATACAGTCAGCAATCTATCAAGATCATCCAGAACATGGGGTATAATTTGAAGACTATGCAAGGTCTCAATCAAGGCAAGGGTAGACGATTACCATTATGTGGTGATCCGTTTTACCAAAAGACTCGTCATGGGTTGGGATATGATCCGTCTCACATGTTTAATGACGATATGCAAGAAGAATTCTCTTCTAGCTCTTCGCAATCATCAGATTCGGAAGAAATTCTATTCATCGAATCCGATATTTCTCATTCCTCATATTGTGAATCTGGACAAGTATTCTCAGTCAATATGGTTCAAGCCGATGATGAATCAGAGCCATTTGAGAATGATCCTTGGGCTCAACAGATGGATACTCAATGGAAACTTTGTTTTGAACAACGACAGCCACCTACAGAAGATGAGGTTATCCAGATTGATGTTGGAGATGGAGTTACGTCCAAACCAATATTCATCAGTAAGAATCTCTCTGAAGATGAAAAGGAAGAGCTGATAAAACTTATAAAAGATTACATTGACATCTTTGTATGGAGTTATGAGGATATGCCAGGGCTAGATCCTACAGTTGCTACCCATAAACTCAATATTTTGCCTAATGTCAAGCCTGTAAAACAACAGCAACGACGCTTTAGACCAGATATGATGGATGCAATTGAAGCAGAAGTCAAAAAGCTAATTACGTGTGGCTTTGTTCGTGAAGAACAACACCCAGATTGGGTGGCCAATATTGTTCCTGTTATGAAGAAGAACGGAAAAGTCCGAGTTTGTATAGATTACCGAGATCTTAATACGGCTTGTCCAAAGGACGAATTTCCACTTCCAATTACTGATATCATGATAGACAATACATGTAATTTTGAACGCATGTCTTTCATGGACGGATTCTCAGGATATAATCAGATCAAGATGCATCCAGAAGATGAGAAGCACACCGCTTTTCGTACACCTCTTGGGGTCTACTGCTATACGGTTATGCCATTTGGTCTTAAAAATGCCGGTGCCACGTATCAACGGGCTATGAGCAATATCTTTCAAGAATATCTACGGAAGATAGTTGAATGCTATGTAGATGACATTGCTGTTAAAAGTCGGTCAAAGAATGATCACATTCAGGACTTGAAGACAGTATTTGAATTGATGCGCCAACATCAATTGAAAATGAACCCTACTAAGTCTTTCTTAGGGGTTTCTAGTGGCAAGTTTCTAGGATTTGTCATTACCTCTCAAGGTATCCATGTTGATCCTGATAAGGTTAAAGCAATTCTTGAAATGCGTCCTCCTCGTAATCTGAAAGAACTCCGTGGCTTTCAAGGCCGTATTGCTTATATCAGAAGATTTATATCTAATCTTTCTGGGAGATGTCAACCTTTCTCCCGTCTATTAAAGAAAGGGGTATCTTTCATCTGGGATGAAGCGTGTCAAAAGCCTTCAATGACATTAAGCAATATCTTACAAACCTACCTGTTCTGGTACCTCCGGTGGTAGGAAGACCATTTTTGCTATATGTTCGAGCCTTAGATCATTCACTTGGTGCTCTTCTGGCACATAAAAGTGATATGGGTCATGAACAAGTAATATATTATCTGAGCAGAATGATGGTCGGAGCTGAACACAGATATACTCCTGTAGAAAAGGAATGTCTAGCTTTGGTTTTTGCCGTCCAAAAGACAAGGCATTATGTCACTGGACAGACTATTCATGTCATCTCCAGAATAAATCCAATTCGGGTATTGATGTGGAAACCGAACATTCTTAATTCCAGGTTAGCTACCTGGGCGATGTTGCTCACTCCTTATGATATGATTTATGTGCCTCAAAAATCAGTGAAGGGCCAAGCGTTAGCTGATTTCTTAGCTGCTCATCCTATACCTGAAACTTCGAAGTTATATGAAGACATTTCAGATGAAGTAGTGGATTGTAACATGACTTTGAAGAATGATATATGGCAATTATATTTGATGGAGCATCACGAGTGGGACCTAAAGGTAATATTGTCTCTGGGGTAGGAATTGTCTTGGTTTCTCCTGACAAAATAGTCATATACCGTGCCTATTCTCTTAATGAGCCATGCTCTAACAATGTAGCAGAATATAATGCTCTATTGATTGGTCTCCAAGTAGCAAAACAATTGGATATTGAATTCTTAGAGGCTTATGGAGATTCTCAATTGATCGTTAATCAAGTTAGAGGGACTTATGAAGTCAGAAATCCTGATCTCATCCCCTATCATCAAGTGGTAGTCGAGTTGGTCCTATCATTCAAAGGATTCTTTATTGAATTTGTACCACGTTCTCAGAATGTGGAGGCTGATGCTCTTGCCAGCTTAGCTGCAGACTTGGCTGTCCCAATCCGAAGGTAAATTACAATTACTTGTTAGACCGAGACTTGTTCTGTGTGAAGAGTAATCTGCATATTGAACAAAGTTATACTACAGAGTCAAGTTCCCAACAGAAAGATTGGAGAACTCCATTCATTGATTATGCAGTTCATGGAATTTTGCCTGAAGATCCTAAAGAAGCTGCATCAATTAAGAGACGATCATTTCGATTCTATTATGATTCGTCTTTACATATGCTACATCGTCGTTCATATAACGGACTCTTGCTGCGCTGTCTCTCAGAAAGTGAAGCCAAACAAATACTGCGTGAGGCTCATGATGGTGTCTGTGGTGCTCATCAACCGGGTCCAAACTTGTAAGACCGCATTCGGAGAATGGGGTATTATTGGCCTTCTATGATAGCAGATGCTGTAGACTATGCCAGAAGATGTAAAGCATGTCAGATTCATGCTGATTTTATTCATCAACCATCTAAATTTCTATATCCTACAGCAGCCTCTTGGCCCTTCGAAGCTTGGGGTATGGATGTCATTGGTCCTATTAACCCTCCTTCTGTCAAAGGACATCGGTTTATACTAGCTATAACCGATTACTTTTCGAAGTGGACAGAAACAGTCCCCCTTGCGGAAGTGAAAACATCTAATGTGATCAGTTTCATCAAGCACCATGTCATTTATCGTTTCGGGATTCCTCGACGGATAATTCATGACAATGGTCCACAATTTGCCAGTCAAGCATTTTATCGATTCTGTGACAAGAATCAAATTCAGAATTTGGCTTCTACGGCTTATAATCCAGCTGCTAATGGTTTAGCTGAAGCTTTCAATAAGACGATCATCAAACTTCTCAAAAAGTTTGTTTCTTCTAATAAACGTGAATGAGAAACTTGGAGAATGTTTATGGGCTTATCGAACAACAGTCCGGACTCCTACTGGTTTTACACCATTCTCATTGGTTTACGGATGCGAAGCTGTTCTCCCATTGGAAATCCAGATCCCTTCTCTACGAATAGCCATTGCTAATGAGCTAACTATAGAGAATAATGATCGCTTACGACTCCAAGAACTTGAAGGATTGGATGAGAAGCGTCTTCAAGCACAACAACACATTGAACTGTATCAAGCCCGCATATCTCGAACTTTTAATCGTAAAGTTAAAGAGAGGGTATTCAAAGTTGTCGAGCTTGTATTAGCTGTTCGGAGACCGATGGTAATGACTCATAAAAGCAAAGGGAAATTCCAAGCAAAATGGAAAGGCCCTTATGTAATTGAGTCCGTGTTTTCCAATGGCGCATATCGGTTGTCAAAGTCCAATGGAGATCTACTCATGCTACCGATCAATAGCAAATTTCTTAAGAAATACTATGTATAAAAAAAAGAGAAGAAAGAACAAAAATAAAACTTCTTTTATTATTATTTTTGTTCAAAATAAAGACTAAGGACGAGGGCCACTCCCTTCGTTATTGAATACATAGTTGGCCAATGCATAGAAGGCGTCGTTTCCTGAACACATGAAAAATTTGCAGGCAGCCATCCTCGACGCTTCTTCTTCAGAAGTTTTCCCTGGCTCTACTAAAAAAGCAAGAATGTCTTCGGGTGGCTTGGGCGCAGAAGAGCTTCCACCTATTTCGGTTGAGCCTGATGAGACTGATACAGGGGGCTCAACGGGGAACGTATCAATGATGCCCTCGATTTTCCGGGGGACTTCATTCTTTTGCTGTACATCTTCGGAAGACATTTTCAATAGAGAAGCAGAAATAAGAATGGAATGATTATAGAGAATTCTCACCTATTTATAGAGAAGAATTATTAATGAACTAGTCTCTGAAGTGGAGAAACGACTTTTTATTTCCGAAAAGACTCGTCCGTTCATGTTACCAGGTTCATCCATTTAAAATTAAGGAATTGAATCGTCCTTTATGTTCCCAAGAAATACGCTAATTCATCCACTGTCTTGCATATACGCTCACAATATCTGTCTTCTTATTCCCCAGCTACCAAGGTTTGGTTAAGCTGACTTCTTGTTTCCGGGGAAAGGGATTTTATATCTTCTATATCAATTGATTAGAAAGTGGGATTCGCTATTTATCTTGTTTTCATGACCTCCGAATAAATACTAAATCTACTTCTTTTCCTATCTATCACTTCTATCTTGACCTCTGCATAGATATTAATCTAATTTTCTTTTGAGTTCATATATGCTATTATGTCCATATTACCTCTGATAGTATCATATACTCTAAAACAGAAAATAAGATTTCATTTATCTATCATGTCCATATTACATCCAGATAGATACAAATCATTGATCATAGAAGAATCATCATTTTCATTCCCATATCATAAAAAAAAAGTCTATTACATTTCTTAGACTTTCTTACAAGTTACAATGGAAATCTTTTACATTCTTGGATTTTCATTCTATACACCAACGATAACCTAATAGAGATCTATTTCTTCTTGATTCTTTGACGGGTTCGTTGTTGGTGGCAGTTCCTGACTGTCTGAGCCCAGTGGCAATCAGAACAGCAGGAATCAAACTCTGGTCTTCTCTCTCAGACGAGAGGAGAACCCCAGAGTATGGCAGCCCGAAGGCGTGTTGCTGCCAATACAATTGGTGGATTAGTGGCGGCACCTCAAAGGAGATAGGAATGTATCCAGCATTGGGATACGATTCCTAGTTCTGCCGTGAAAGGAACTCTACCGATTTCTCGGGGTAGAGTTGACTCCACCATCCAACTCTCCGTGTATAAAGGCTCTTCCTACCAACAGAGGAAGACCCTTCGATCTCACGAAGAGTTCTGAGTTGTCTGATTTGTGCGTCAAAAGCGCATGAGCTCCCTGATGTTGATGTCAGAAGAACGCTCCTCACAACGTCAAAATCGCCAATACCGGTTCTGGAAAAGCTGCTCAGCCAAACTTCAAGAAAACAACAAAGAAGAAGTTTTAAAAAAACAGAAGTATTATCAGATGCGTATTAAACAGAAAGGCTTTTTACGCCAGTGCTTCAGCAAGGCTTTTACGCCAGTGATTCAGCAATCACAAGGTTTTTAGGTGATCAGCAAGGCTTTTACGCCAGCAATTCAGCAAGGCATTTTACGCCAGCAATCAGCAAGGCTTTTACGTCGGTGATTCAACAAGGCTTTTACGTCGGCAATCAGCAAGGATTTTATGCCAGTGCTTTAGCAAGTTTTTACGCTCGTCAAGAATTTATGCTCATGAATAGATGTTTTCAACAAAAAATTCAAAATCAGGTATTTGCCTATGATCGGACTTACCACTTAAGTCGAATGGTTTCGCTCTAATAGTGGATGAATCTACATCTGGTGATTGGGCGTACAAAGGGACGCCACTGGGAAGCATCATTGTCATTTGTTGGAGAACGACATTGCAAAGAGCTATTTTCAGAAGAATAAGAATGAGATGAGACATTCTCGCTATTTATAAAGACTGAAGAAACTGTTGGGAGTCTATTTCGGGGGAAGATCATATTTAAAGGCTCTCGTAACCCAAGACAGACGCCACGTGTCAAGTTTGTTTCTTGGGAATGAACAATCATAGAAGCAGTCAAAATAAGTGTTGAACAGTTGAGATTAACATCAACTTTATTTATAAAAAAGGGGAGTGGACCCCTACAATAAGAGAGTCGCAATACATGGAATTTATTTTCCCTCTCTTCGTTGGACTGACGAAGAGAGGCACCTAACTCACGCATGTTGTGAATCCCGGAGCGACGCATCAGATTTAAAAATGCTTCTGCATCTCCTGAGCCCTATGTGCAGTCGGGGGACCACCATCGATGCGGCTGAAGACTGCTGGAGTTAATCCGAAGCACGCTACAAAGTTGCGTGCTCGTTCAAAGTCAATCCTTGAGCCTGAAGCCTCTTCATTGTTAATCTCCTTCTTGGGCGCCATGTCACTATGGAGATGAATGACAAGAGTGAAGAATTTCTCCTTATTTATACAGTTAAATCAGCTCTCCATATTCCTCATCGGAAACTGTTCAATAAATGCAAACTCGGGGAAGCGAAAAGGCATTCGAGAGTTTCGAAAAAAGAAATTCATTGTGACAATTAAGTGTTGACCAACACTGTTGGAAATTACGCCGACTGTTGGACATCCCTTTTACGCGGATGGCTGTTGCATATCCCAAATTTTACGCTGGCAGATCAAATCTAACTTTTACGCTTCTGTTCAAAGTGTTTCAAATGTTGGAGATATTTGAAAACTTTGAAGGGGGTCTTGTAGGAGCGTAAAAAGTGCTTCAAAGAAAGAGTCATTCCATTCATAAGTGATCGGTTTTTACGCCAAGCAGAGCGGGTAATCTCTTTTACGCCCAAATCTAGGCTAATCAATTTACGCCTAAGCAGGCTGATCATTTTACGCTTGGGTCTACACCTGTGATTTTACGCCAAGGACAGAGCAGCCTATTTTACGCTGAACAAAGCTGTCAAATCTCGCATTTAATGCAAACTCTGACATGAAGATATTAATGATGGCATTTACCACAGAATTCAATGGGATTTGTCTTATACAAAGACCATTGTTGTCGTTTATGGGGATCGAGCTACTTTACGCTCACTGAATGGTTTCTTTTACGCATGGAGTTTTACATGAGTTTTTACGCTCATAAAACAATGTGTGCGTAAAGTCTATTTGAGCTATTTTACGCTCAAGGTTATTCAATAACCACTTTATGCTGGAAACCTATGACAGAGCTATTTTACGCTCATCTTACTGCTTTACGCCCAGAGGATGTTGGAGCTATTTTTACGCCCTATTCTTTCTGGCCAGTTTAGAACGTGGTTTGCCCACATGGCCTTCATGCCACATTTCGAAGAACGTTGTACATGTATATTCTTACTGAAATGATGGGACGCGTGTCAATGTATGCAAAGGATGACTCTGATCAGGTGACAGTTGTTAGCGTAAAGACAGACTTTGATGCTCTTTTACGCACAGAAGCCCCAGTCTATAAATAGACTCATTTTTCTCAAAGACACAGACAGAGGGAGAGGACATGAGAGAATACAGAGATCAGAACTTCGAGATTTTTTTTCTCCAGAGCATCCTTCTTCAACTTTTCTTTCAGAACAGAGTAAAGCAAAGCAGGAAAGCATTCGGCCTCGCCATCAGTGCCCAAGTGCGTCGATACCTTTCTGGTGACTTAGTTCTTCCAAGTTGTTCTACTTCAAGCAGTGATCTTCATCATCATCATATGGTCCAAGGAACAAAGTGATCATTTACAGATCAGACTTCCATAGCAATACTTTCCAGAATCAAATTTGTACTTCTTGTACTTTTTTTCGTTTTATTTTCAAAATCCAACTTTTGTTGGGCAATTTTGTTAAGTGAAACAGTGATGGAGTACTTCACTTGTATAATGGACTTGGTTGTGCATAGTAGAAAAATTGTTCCTCTTTTCAGGCAGGTCAAGCCGGTAGTGTCTCACTTGATATATGCTCGACCACTTGGTATTCCTGCATCCATCTATGAGGGGGATGAGGCGCTTTCCGATATTATAGAAGTTTGGGAGGTTGTCCGGTTGCAGCTTAATAGGGAGAAGAGAAGGGTTTATTTCAGCTCCCAGTGCACCCTCAAGGAGGAACGGGCCCTTGCTCTGGGAGTGGAGAAAGAAGAGTTACCGGTAAATATCTGGGGGTTCCATTGACAGTAAATTATACCAGGGATCAGGATTGTCTCAGCCTGGTAGATTTTGTCCAAAGGAGAGTGGAAAGGCTGGTAGGCAGCTGGACTGTCCTTTAGTGGCCGTATTGAGCTGGTGAGGTCTGTTATCTCTGGCATCGCTATGTTCTGGTTGCAGTCGATTCAGATTTCGGTAGCTACCGTAAGGAAGGTGGAGTCCATTTGTGCTAATTTATCTGGAGGGGAGGTATGCATGCGATCGCTTGGGAACAACTCTGTCGGACCCGGGAGGAAGGATGAGTGGGTTGCGACCTCTTCGGACGGTTAGGGAGGCTTCTAGGGTGCGGATGGCATGGTGGTTCATCAAGGGAGGTTCCCTTTGGGCAGAGTGGCTGGCTAGCAGATATGTGCGGCGGATGAATTTTTGGACATGCATAATTGATAATAATTTTTGGTCTCATTTAAGGCTATCCTTAGGTGCAGACCGGTTTTACAGTCCTCTATTTGCAGGATTATGAAAGATGGATGAATACTGATCTCTGGCTGGACTCGTTGATGGAAAATGGCTCCTTCTAGAGATCTTGGGTGCACAGATGGACAGAGAGGCGAGTAGGGGGGTAAAATGTAGTCGGATTATCAGGGATGGAAGCTGAGGCCTGAGGAGTATCCATTCACGGTTCAGTTTGGAGAGCGATAATCGGATCACTATCGACACTAGCCAGACTGCGGACTCCTGGAGTTGGGTTGATCCTGGTTCGGTTGGAGGGTAAGGGATATTCAGTTTTCAAAGCTGCTATAATTTGGTTCGGACTCACATGACAGGATTGCAGTTTGACTTTATCTGGGCGAAGGAGATTGCCCGCAAAATAGCTTTGTTTATACAGACTCCTCCTAGGCAGGTTGATAACGCGGGACAGACTTATTAGGTTTGGGATGCAGATTTCAGACCCGAAGTGTGTCTATACGGGAGACACAAAATTTATGGGCCACCTATTCTTTGAGTGTCCGTGGACTTGGCACATCTAGGAGGAGCAGTGCATGCGATCGATGGGTGGAGTTGGCAGTGCCAGAGATATCCGGAGGATCCTCAGCTGGATCAGAGACCGCCGAGGTATGGACCCTGGTTGGGCCAAGATGGCTAGAGTTAGACTTGCAGCATCCGTTTGGCATGTCTGGAGGGGACGCAACAGGCGTATCTTTAAGGGACTGGCTACTCCGCCAGTAGGAATTCTACATAATATAGAATTCGATGTATCTGTAAAGGCCCCTTAACGTGGGAGAGATGTGAGTATAGTGTATTGTAATACCTTTACTGTGATTTGCGTGGAATAAAATTTACCCTTATTATATATATATATATATATATATATATATATATATATATATATATATATATATATATATATATAAGTGCAATGTTAACACTTAATATGTGTAGTGGAAATTTTGACATCCTTGACAAAGACAAAATATTAACACTACATATACGATAAAGATAACATCATTCAAGACAAAAATATTGCATATGTAAATCATTTTTGGACCTCTGCAATATCGGTTTATCCATAGGCGGGAAAGGGGAAAAGATTAAACATATCAGCATGAAAATGAGCCATTTAGGTAAATTATAAGGGCACAGCTCATTTTGCTCAGGGCTGTCCAAGTATTAGTTTCTATTATTTACAAGTTTGCCACTGAAAAAATTACTCAGGGCTATCCAAGTGGTAGGTATAAAAGATAAGTGTTATAATTTTTGTTTTCTTCCTCACTCTCCATTCCTCACAAGAAGAAGAAGAACAAGAACAAGAAAAAAAAAAGAACAAAACATCTTTTGCAAACCTAGTTTATTTTGATTTTTTGTGCTCTTCTAATTTCTCAGATCTTTCTAATTTCTCAGATCTCTTCTCCAAACCCTATTTATTTTCTTCTTCTAGTTTGGGCATTATGATGAAACATGTAACGCCCAGTCCCAAAAGACGTAGGACTAGGACATAGACATGCCAGCTGTATTCATACGAGTATACTCCAATAATGAAAGCCTCGTATAAAACATAAGCTGTAAATGCAGTAGAACCATAACTAATCTCATCACGCAAAATAAATAAATAAAAGACATCATATAAAGATAATGAATTGTCTGATACAATAGTTGGGCGGAGACAAATCCACTACCAACAAAATGAAAAGTACATAGAAAATGAAATGAGTGGCGAGCGAAGCGAAGACGATCCAAGTGCAATCATCCTCGAGAAATAGCAATGAACACGGCTAGAGCTAAAGCACCTGCGAAAGACAATAGCACACACCTGGGGAGATAACCAGGTCCTCAGAGGACGTAACAAGACACATATATCATGCCTATAAACTGAATAAATATTGCTCAAATAAATAAGTAAATCGAATTATAACATGTTCCAATATGCACCTACTGAACGAGCGTACCATCCCCCCAACCAAACAAGGACAGGAGATGGTAAACTAATTCACGGTAACGTATCTTCCCATGCTATGAATCCAATATGGTATTCGGACCCCAACAAGGTTCAATACCTTCTCATCGAAGTAGTAAGTCACACCTACAACCAAACAAGGACAAGATGTGATAAACTAATCCGCGACAAGTTATTGTCCAAGTCACGGTCAGATACAAGTACCCAAACCAAAAGTACTCGTACCTAACGGATAGGGTAGCCTACCGTTCTAAGTAAAATATAGTTAAGAACAATCCTTCCTACGCATGGGCCCTGGCTGAATAGGATCGGATAGTCCCCTTGGGCACCAGAGGCCCCATCAGTAAGAGCATGACGTTCTGCAGAATCGTCAGTGGCCGTCAGTAATCATGGGTAATCTGACCAGCGTCTCCGGCGGAGCTCACGGGTTACAAAAGGAAAAGTGCATCGAAGCCCATACGCTAAGGAATTGTCCTCCCCGCCCAATGCCTACTCTGTTGTATCCACAACAGTAACCTCTATAACCGCTAAGTCAAACTAGCATGCAACCTCTATTAGCGGTACTCTATCGCACGGCTTGTACGTACTGGTGGCCAGCCAATCATGCACTTCCGTGTCCTACATGCGACACAACTTCGTGTTTACAACGTGTCAAGGCCAATGAATGCAACACATAAGGTGGTCCCTTAAATCTAGGTTTAATTTGTAAGAAAAATAATACACAGTAGGAAATAATGAACAGTAAGTTCTAACAGTTTGCCATGTATCACAGTTTTTTGCATAAAGAAATAAATAATGCATAAAATAGGAGCTAAAATAAATTAAACAGCAAATGGCAAGGTATCTTGCCTGATAGGACGCCTGGTGTGCTGCAATAATCATGGTGGCATGAACTGCGACTTTGGTGTAACAACTACACAAGGGGACCTCTGATGGTGGCACGGACAGTTCCATTGGGTCCAGAAAGGTCAAATAGTTAAGGTGGACATAATGAAGGTACAGAGTTGGCTAGGGTATAGGATAATGGGATTGGTCATGGAAAGGAGAAAAATCAAGATTAATATATATATGGTTTTTTAGAGAATTATTTATAACACTCGAGAAAAGAAAATAATTATACTAGTTAAAATAGTTTTTAGATAAATAATTTAAAACATAAATTACTTTGCAAAAACTTTAAGTCAAAATAAATTTAGGTCAAAAACTATGTTTTGAAAAATAGATAGAATATTATAACAATATTTCTTTTCTTTGTTAAAACCATATTTGAAATACTAAAATAATACCATATTATACTCTTAAAATGCAAATAGACTTTAATAATAGTATCAATAATAACAATGATAATAAGTAAATAGTGTACATATACATGTATTATAATAATAATAATAATAATAATAATAATAATAATAATAATAATAATAAATAATATAATAATGAGAGTTTATAAAGAAATATAAATAATAATAATAATGGTAATAACTAAAAGAAGAAAAAGAAAAAGAAAAGAAAAAATAGAACAAATAAAAATAAAAGCTAAACCAACCAAAAAAGCAACAAAACCAAAAACCATTCATGATGTCTGCTACTGTTGTTTATTGTGCCAGATTAAGTGATCCATGCCTGTGGGCTCTAATAAAACAGAGAGAGTTCAGTTTCTGGGTTAGACATAATTTCGACTACTGCTGCTGTTCTTTCGAAATAAAGGAAGTAAGGGGGAAGAACCGAGAGAGAAGGTGAGGAGAGTGAGCAAGAGGAAGGAGAGGGGAGCGGAGAAGGGGATCTGGGCGGATGGTCGGTCGGAGCTCCGGCCATGGGGCCGGATGCTCGACGCGGAGGGCACGGAAGGAAGCGGGAGTGAGGAGAGGCTTCGGCGCAGCGGTCTGAAAGAGGGTCTCGGCGGTGGGTTTCGGTGGTCCGGCGGCGGCGCGCGCTCCGACGGTCTTGGCGCGGGGCGGACGGCTCGCGCCGGAGGAGGCTTCAGCGAGATGGTCGACGGTCAGAGGCGAGGGTGATCGCGCACGGGACTATGGGTTTGCCGGACGGGGAGAAGGGAAAGTGGGCGGCGGAGGCGGTTAGGGCTTGCGAGATGCGGCTGGAGAGGGTCGGTGGCTCGTGGTCGGAGAGGGCTGTTGAAGGCGGTGGCCGGCGCGGTGCCACGTCGAGGGCTGGCGAGGTTGCGACGCAAGGGCAGGGCGGCGATGGAGAACGGGAACAGGCGGAGGCTCAGGCGACCGTTCGCCGAAGAACACGGTCGGCGCAGTCTGACGTGGGGTCCGCGGGGCGGCGCGTGGATGGAGGTGAGTCTAGATCTAGGGTTTTATTTTGGGGTTTTTCTTCCCTATTTGGTTTCTTGGGTGGTGGCGGCGGTCGCTTGGCTGGTGGCGGGTGGTTTGGTAGGGCGGTGACCAGGGGCGGTGGTCCGGCCAGGGTGGTCTGTGGTGGTGTCGGCCTAGGCAGTGGCCATGGGTTTGGTTGGGCTGAGGGTGTTGTTTGCCATGGCAGAGGTGCGTCGGGGCAGGGCTGCTACGACAATGTTGGTTGGTATGGTGGGAGCGGTTGCAGGGGTGATGGCTGGTGATGGGTCGGGTGTACGGGGTGATTGGGTGTGCTGTAATGGTGGTCGGGGTTTTTCCGGCCGGTGGAGACGGGTTGGTCGAGGAGGTGGGATGAACCTGGTGGTCGGGTTGGGTTAGGATAGGGATAGGTTTAGGGGATTGGAATCACTGATTGTATCGTATCCTGATGTTAGGACACGAAGGGAATGTTGTGGGATTTGTGACGTACCGTGTCGGGGCTGTCGACACGACGAGGAATATGTATTTGTAATAAAAAATGGAAGAAAAAGATGGACAAGGACACGATGCACTCACGGTTGATTTTGTGGAGAATTTGGAGAATAGAAATACATGGATGAGTACCTGCCTATTTATAGGATGTGGGAATTCCCAATTAGAATAGGATTAGGATATTTAAACCCAAATTAGATAATGCAATCTATTTAATTTAAAACCAATCAAATCCAAATCCAAATCCAATTAAATCTAATTAAATCAAATTAAATTCTCGTAGTTTAAAAATCAAATCAATAAATCAAATTTCAATTATTTACTATTTAAATAAATACATAAATTCAAAATCAAGATTTAAATGGCCACAATAACTTCCAAATATATTTTTCAAAATACCAATAATAATAATTTCGAAAATTACATAATATTTAAAATAAACCAATAAATAATTACAAATTATATGTATACACAAATAATATTTTCATAATTATATTTTTCTAGTATTCAATAAAATATTAATTATTCTTAATAATTGCATAAATGAAGGCTTTCAGTAAATAAAATAACAACTTGGTAATTATAGTAAAATTATTATTGTATATATTATTTTGAAACTATAAAATACTAAATAAAATTTTTCTAAAATTGTACGCTCGCACATATTCACACTCGTCGAGCAAAAATAAAATTTCGTGCGCGACGTAAATACGATTACGTGACGTACAATACAAAATTTTAAATCGGTACCAAATTTAATAAAAAATAGTAGAAATTTAGGGGTTTTACATCCTACCCAACTTAAAAGAATTTCGTCCTCGAAATTAAGAATTAGTAGGGGTGAGAGGACACAAGGGGGTATCGATGGGAAACAATCGATAACAAAATCATGCCGTAAGGATCGCGATCTAGATTATAGAAAAATAATACGGTGTGGTCACGGGTAATGAATGAGGGTCACGATTAAGAGAACGAAGATTCACTTAAATTAAGCGACTAGAGGGTCTTGATAGGGCCGAGTGGTTTAGGATGAAGATATAACAACATCGAGTAAGAATGGTCATAGCCGATAGGAAGGCTAGAGAAAGTTCTAGTATAACGCCTTCGTCCTCCTAAAATAGGTGACGGCGAAAGCAATATAGAGTTCGAAGGAGGCGTTATCGAATACGAATACGTGATTCAAAGACGATCGAAAAATTTCAAAGGAGTTGCCAAGGCAGTCGCGGATGGGACTCTAGAGGACAAGTTTAGCTATGTCTCCATCCACGTAGAACGACAAATAAAAGCGAACCAAAGTGTACTCGGTTGATCAGACCATCATGCACCGGTTCTGATTAGACCATATGTTAGTGGACATGCCCAAATAACATATGTCTTGAAACAAGCTTGATAAAAGAATAAGCTTGCAAAAACTAGGCTACATTAGCATCATTAGTCAAGATGGTAAAAATAGGCACGAGAGATTAAGATTAAAAAAGGCAGAATGATTCTAAGTCATATAGTCGTCCTATAGTCTTCTTGTCCAAGTCCTTGGTTGACTAGACGGGTTAGGTCCTCTAGATTCTAGGATCTAAATAAGCTTGCTAATATAGGTCACTAGGTCAAGGGGTTGCTAGTTCATAAGGTATTCTACCCAACTTAAAGAATTAAACTAATGGTGTTTTAGGACAACTAACTAGTAGGGAACATCTCTAGCAAGCACGAAGGGAAGATAAGAATATGGATGGAAGGAAGCAAGCAAGATGCAATTGATGAGTCAAACGGTAGATAAAATCAAGGAAAGAGTAAGTATGTGGATGAGATCCTAAACTTCTAATCCAATACGCAGGCTTGCTTGGTACGATAAAGTAACCAAACAATTTATCTTGACCTGTATGGACCACCACAAAAACATGTAACGCCCTAGTCCCAAAATACGTAGGACTAGGAACATCGACATGCCAGCTGTATTCATACGAAGTATACTCCAATATATGGAAGTCTCGTATAAATACATAAGCTGTAAAATACAGTAGAACCATAACTAATCTCATCCACGCAAAATAAATAAATAAAACATCATATGAAGATAATAAATTGTCTTGATACAATATGTTGGGCGGAGACAAATCCTACCAACAAAATAAGGAAAAGTACATAGAAAATGAAATGAGTGGCGAGCGAAGCGAAGACGATCCAAGTGATATCATCCTCGAAAATAGCAATGAACACGGCTAGAGCTAAAGCACCTGCGAAAGACAATAGCACACACCTGGGATAACCAGGTCCTCAGAGGGACGTAACAAGACACATAATATCATGCCATAAAACTGAATAAATTGCTCAAATAAATAAGTAAATCGAATTATAACATGTTACAATACGCACCTACTGAACGAGCGTACCATCCCCCCAACCAAACAAGGACATGAGATGGTAAACTAATTCACGGTAACGTATCTTCCTATGCTATGAATCCAATATGGTATCCGGACCCCAACAAGGTTCAATACCTTCTCATCGAAGTAGTAAGTCACACCTACAACCAAACAAGGACAAGATGTGACGAACTAATCCGCGACAAGTTATTGTTCCAAGTCACGGTCAGATACAAGTACCCAAACCAAAGTACTCGTACCTAACGGATAGGGTAGCCTGCCGTTCTAAGTAAAATATAGTTAAGAACAATCCTTCCTACGCATGGGCCCTGGCTGAATAGGATCGGCATAGTCCCCCTTGGGCACCAGAGGTCCCTCAGTAAAGCATGACGTTCCGCAGAATCGCCAGTGGCCGTCAGTAATCATGGGTAATCTGACCCGCGTCTTCGGCGGAGCTCACGGGTTACAAAAAAAAGTGCATCGAAGCCCATACGCTAAGGAATTGTCCTCCCCATCCAATGCCTACTCTGTTGTATCCACAACAGTAACCTCTATAACCGCTAAGTCAAACTAGCATGCAACCTCTATTAGCGGTTACTCCTATCGCACGGCTTGTACGTACTGGTGGCCAGCCAATCACGCACTTCGTGTCATACATGCGACACACAACTTCGTGTTTACAACGTGTCAAGGCCAATGAATGCAACACACAAGGTGGTCCCTTAAATCTAGGTTTAATTTGTAAGAAAAATAATACACAGCAAAATATAATGAACAGTAAGTTCTAACAGTTATGCCATGTATCATAGTTTATTTTGCATAAAAAAATAAATAATGCATGAAATAGGCTAAAATAAATTAAACAGCAAATGGCAAGGTATCTTGCCTGATAGGACGCCTGGTGTGCTGCAATAATCATGGTGGCATGAACTGCGACTTTGGTGTAACAACTACACAAGGGGACCTCTGATGGTGGCACGGACAGTTCCATTGGGTCCAGAAAGGTCAAATAGGTAAGGTGGACATAATGAAGGTACGGAGTTGGCTAGGGTATAGGGATAATAGGATTGGTCATGGAAAGGAGAAAAATCAAGATTAATATATATGGTTTTTTTAGAGAATTATTTATAACACTCGAGAAAAGAAATAATTATACTAGTTAAATAGTTTTTAGATAAATAATTTAAAACATAAAATTACTTTGCAAAAACTTTAAGTCAAAATAAATTTTAGGTCAAAAACTATGTTTTGAAAAATAGATAGAATATTATAACAATATTTTCTTTTTCTTTGTTAAAACCATATTTGAAATACTAAAATAATACCTTATACTCTTAAAAATGCAAATAGACTTTAATAAGAGTATCAATAATAATAACAATGATAATAAGTAAAATAGTGTACATATACATGTATTATAACAATATAATATAATAATAATAATAATAATAATAATAATAATAATTAATGAGAGTTTATAAAGAAATATAAATAATAATAATAATAATGGTAATAACTAAAAGAAGAAAAAGAAAAAGAAAAAAAATAATAAAAAAATAGAACAAATAAAAATAAAAGCTAAACCAACCAAAAAAGCAACAGAACCAAAAACCATTCATGATGTCTGCTACTGTGTTTATTGTGCCAGATTAGTGATCCATGCCTGTGGGCTCTAATAAAACAGAGAGAGTTCAGTTTCTGGGTTAGACATAATTTCGACTACTGCTGTTGTTCTTTCGAAATAAAGGAAGTAAGGGGGAAGAGGAACCGAGAGAGAGAAGGTGAGGAGGTGAGCAAAGGAAGGAGAGGGAAGCGGAGAAAGGGGATCTGGACGGATGGTCGGTCAGAGCTCCGGCCATGGGGCGGCGGATGCTCGACGCGGAGGGGCGCGGAAGGAAGCGGGGAGTGAGGAGAGGCTTCGGCGCAGCGGTCTGAAAGAGGGTCTCGGCGGTGGTTTCCGGTGGTCCCGGCGGCGCGCGTGCTCCGACGGTCTTGGCGCGGGACGGACGGCTCGGTGCGCGGAGGAGGGTTCAGCGAGATGGTCGACGGTCAGAGGCGAGGGTGATCGCGCACGGGACTATGGGTTTGCCGGCACGGGGAGAAGGGAAAGTGGGCGGCGGAGGCGGTTAGGGCTCGCGGAGATGCTGCTGGAGAGGGTCGGTGGCTCGTGGTCAGAGGGCTGTTGAAGGCGGTGGCCGCGCGGGCGACCACGCCGAGGGCTGGCGAGGTTGCGACGCAAGGGCAGGGCGGCGACGGAGAACGGGAACGGCAGGCAGAGGCTCAGGCGACCGTTTGCCGAAGAACACGGCGGCGCAGTCCGACGTGGGGTCGACGCGGGCGGCGCTGGATGGAGGTAAGTCTAGATCTAGGGTTTTATTTTGGGGTTTTTCTTTCCCTTTTCTTGGGTGGTGGCGGCGGCCGCTTGCTGGTGGCGGGTGGTTTGGTAGTGGCGGTGACCAGGGGCGGTGGTCCGGCCAGGGTGGTCTGTGGTGGTGCCGGTCTAGGCGGTGGCCGTGGGTTTGGTTGGGGCTGAGGGTGTTGTTGGCCATGAGAGGTATGTCGGGACAGGGCTGCTACGACAATGGTGGTTGGTATGGTGGAAGCGGTTGCAGGGGTGATGGCTGGTGATGGGTCGGGTGTACGGTGGTGATTGGGTGTGCTGTAATGGTGGTCGGGGTTTTTCCGGCCGGTGGAGACGGGTTGGTCGAGGTGGTGGGATGAACCTGGTGGTCGGTTGGGTTAGGATAGGGATAGGTTTAGGGGATTGGAATCACTGATTGTATCGTATCCTGGTGTTAGGACACGAAGGAATGTTGTGGGGATTTGTGACGTACCGTGTCGGGGCTGTCGACACGACGAGGAATATGTATTTGTAATGAAAAATAGTGGAAGAAAAAGATGGACAAGGACACGATGCACTCACGGTTGATTTTGTGAAGAATTTGGAGAATAGAAATACATGGATGAGTACCTGCCTATTTATAGGATGTGGGAATTTCCAATTAGAATAGGATTAGGATATTTAAACCCAAATTAGATAATGCAATCTATTTAATTTAAAACCAATCAAATCAAATCCAAATCCAAATCCAATTAAATCTAATTAAATCAAATTAAATTTTCGTAGTTTAAAAATCAAATCAATAAATCAAATTTCAATTATTTACTATTTAAATAAATACATAAATTCAAAATTAAGATTTAAATGGCCACAATAACTTCCAAATATATTTTTCAAAATACCAATAATAATAATTCAAAAATTACATAATATTTAAAATAAACCAATAAATAATTACAAATATATATGTATACACAAATAATATTTTCATAATTATGTTTTTCTAGTATTCAATAAAAAATTAGTTATTCTTAATAATTGCATAAATGAAGGCTTTCAGTAAATAAAATAACAACTTGGTAATGATAGTAAAATAATTATTGTATATTATTTTGAAACTATAAAACTAAATAAAATATTTTTCTAAATATGTACGCTCGCACATATTCGCACTCGTCGAGCAAAATAAAATTTCGTGCACGACGTAAAATACGATTACGTGACGTACAATACAAAATTTTAAATTGGTACCAAATTTAATAAAAAAATAGTAGAAATTTAGGGTTTTTACAAAACCCTAGTTGTAGAAGAAATTGGGTTATCAAATCTATCAAATCTATTAATCTATTAGTCTATTAACCAATTTTTCTTTATTAATAGAAGAATTATGCATGAAATCCTAGTTGTAGAACAAAACTTTGGAAGAAATCCTAGTTGTAGAATAATCTGGTTCATATCAGGACTGCCACAATTTCTGACACTCCTAGAAGTATTGAGGCATGCCAGAAATTATGGCAGTCTTGAAATAGACTCGATGTACAACAGGACTGCCACAATTGCTGGCAGTCCTAGAAGTAATGAGGACTGTCAGGAATTGTGGCAGTCTTGAAATAGACTCGATGTACAACAGGACTGCCACAATTTTTGGCGTCCAAGAAGTAATAAGAACTGCCAGAATTGTGGCAGTCCTGAAAGGGACATGCTCTAGAACAGGACTGCCACAATTTCTGGCAGTCCTAGACATATTAGAACTGCCAAAATTGAGGCAGTCCTAAAATACTTGCTGTACAGCAAGTCCTTTCAGGACTGCCATTATTTCTGCAGTCCTAAATTCCCGAATGAAAAACATGTTAGGGTTTATTTTAATCTTGAAATAGAGTGAAATATGTATTTTAGGATATATTTTCATGCATTCTTTGTGAGGAAAGAATAATTTAACCTTTATTTCATACATTTAAGGTTTATTTAATTTTTGGGTGCCATCGAAATTGGAAAAAGAAGAAACTAGGGTTTTGATGGAGATGGTGATGATGGAGAAGAAGAAGATGATGATGATGAGAAAAAAACTAAGATTTTGATGAAGATGTGAGAATGAAAATGGTGGTGAAGAAGAAGATGGATAGAAAAAAAAGAAGAAGCTAGGGTTTGTGAAGAGAGAGAGTGAATTTAGAAATGAGAGTGATTTTTGGGTTTGGGGGGCTGTGGGCTTTGGACAGCCCCATGAGTGAAATATTTTGATAGCCATAATAAAAGTTCCTTCCAACCTGGCTAGCCCTAATCCTGGCTAGCCCGATCAAAAAGATATGTGCCCTTATAATTAGCCGCCATTTATAAGCACCTACATACCTAATCATAGTATAGTTTTACGGTAACTTCAACAAATTTAATAGTCATATGATAGTACACAAGCAATGGAACATATAACTTAGTGGCTTAATTGCACTTTGATATCCTCAACTATTTCAGTTTTTCAACTTAACACGTGAACTAATTTTTTCAACTTGATATCCTGAATTTTTTTGGACAATAATGTCCATGCTCAAAATTTACAATTACCCCCCAACCCGTACCCCCCTCCCGCACCCCCCCCCCCCCGCTCCCCCTCTTCCGCATCGCCGGAGAGGGTGGGGGGGAACATGGGGAGGGGGAGAGAGGGAGCCAAGGGTAGTTTTGGGATTTTTTCTGTTTTAGGTATTAAGTTGAAAAACTAAAATAGTTGAGGGCATCGAGTTGTTGAGTAAAAAAGTTTATGGTATTAAGTTGAAAAACTGAAATAGTTGAGGGTATCAAAGTGCAATTAAGCCTAACTTAGTTTGTAAAAGAAGCTCAAATTTGAAACACTATTTTATGATTACTACCTTCAGTTTTTTGCCATCAACTTTAAGGGGGGTTTGGTTATTATTATATTTTTTTAATTCCTGGAAAAATTTATGGTGAAAATTTATTACCATGTTTGTTTGGGTCATAAAAAATTTATTTCGACAAATTAGAAATATAAGGGTAAATAATTTACCCATAAAACATGGAAATCCTATCCCTTAAACATAGGTGGATGTTTTTTTTTTGTCCGGACAAAAATTTATTTAAATTTATTTCTTCTTTTTGACCATTTTTGAACTTTTTTGTTTTTTTATACTTTTTGTTGTTTTTGTCGTTTTTTTGTCGTTTTCTCGTTTTTACCCATTTTTGTCCATTTTGTTTTTTTTTGTCGTTTATGTCATTTTTTCTCTTTTTTTTTCTTCTTTTTGTTGTTTTTGTCGGCTTTTGTCGTTCTTTGTTATTTTTGTCTTTTTATTAGTTTTTTGTCTTTTTTTTTCTTTGTCTCGTTTTGCCTCTTTTTGTCGTTTTTATCCGTTTTTGTCGTTTTTTGTCTTTCTTAGTATTTTTTTTGACCTTTATTGTTGTTTTTTTTTACGTTTATTTTTTCGTTTTTTTGTTGTTTCCTGTTTTTTTTTTTATCTTTTTGTTTTTTTGTGTAGTTTTTGTCATTTTTAATAATTTTTTACTTTTTTATTCATTTTTGTCATCTTTTTATCGTTTTTGTCATTATTTTTTTTGTCATTTTTTGATCCCTTTTTATCGTTTTTTTTTTGTTTTCTGTCATTTTGTTGCTTTTTGTCGCTTTTGTCATTTTTTTTTCATTCTTTATCGTTTCTTTTTATTTTTTGGTTTTGTTTTGTTTTGTGGGTTTTTGTCTTTTTTCAATTTTGTCGTTTTGGTCTTTTTGTCATTTTTTTGTCTTTCTTGTATTTTGGCTTTTTTTTTTTTTTTTTTTTCGTTTTTTGTCGTTTTTACTTGTTTCCTTTTCTTTTTTGACGTTTTTGAGTTTTTTCTTTCTTGTATTTTTTCGGTTTTTTTTGTTTTTTATTTTCTCGGGAATACTTATATAGTCACAAAACATCGGAATAATTTTTCAGAAAATTTAATTACTTGAAATTTGATTCCCGAAAATATAGAATTTTGGCTATATAGTATTCCGCATTCCAAACTGATAAAAGTTAAAGATCCTGTCCATTGAGCACTAATGGGGAAGAAACACCTGATATTCATAAACAAGCTATCAGCAACTTACTAAAGCGGAGCATAAATCCTAGGAGATGACAAAACACATGACTTCATGTAGAACAACTAAGAGAAATTGAATGAAAGCCGAAAGGGTACAAGCCGAAAGGGTCCTTCTGTTAAGCCGAAAAGGTTCTTCAAGTTAGAACATCTAAGAGATTGAATGAAACCTTAGGAGATGACAAAACACAGGACTTCAAGTTATTTTGGGTACAATCCAAAAGGATCCTTCTGTCAACCGGGTATAAAGGGTCCTTCTGTCAACCGAGTGTAAATATCTGTAAGTGACACGATATTTAAGTGTCTTCGGACCACCGCTAGCTGGGAACCGGCCCCTACAGCTAACCCAAGTTAATCAAAACTTGATAGACTCAAGATTTCTTATGGTTGATTAGCAATATCACTTAATTATTATTCTAGAATCTTAGACACTATTATTGAGTAAATATAAACCCCCAGAATTTTCAAAATATATTTTTATTATTTATTTGACTTAAATATGATTTTATGGAATTTATGGATATTTTTAATTAAATAGTTATTATTATAGATGACCTTAGCCACTGTTAAGTTTTGTAGTACAAGATTACCAAGAATTTTGGCAAGAAAAGTGTAGTCATGTGCCTTGACTAGTGTATTACCCATGCTAGGGGAGAGCCATAGGTGTATTCTAACTTGGAAAACCAGGCCAAGTTGCGACTTAACCCCCACAGATGATTTATTTATTTATTAATTAGATTATTGACTTTTAGGAGACCCGGTTATACAAATTTAGCCTGGATTGCCCAAACCCAACCTAAGCCCATATAGACATTCAGTGCACCCAAAGACGACATCTAGACATATTTTATGTGTGTACAAATATTTTATATTTATTTTTATGATTTTACAAATACTTCCTAAATATTTGTTATACGTACAATATGTGCATTATAAATATTTACATGGTTGGTAGATAACTGCACAATTTTCGGTGGACCAATTAAAATTTAGAGTAAGTGTGACACCCAATCCTAACCCTCTTATTGGTTTATTTTAGTTTTATTATAATAATAATAATTATTAATGTTGTTGTTGTTATTAAATATACTTATTTTGTTATTATTGGTTATTTTTATTATTTTATTGTTAAATAAATTTATCTATATATGTACATATTTCTATAAATAGGCTATACACTAGGAATAGATAGTATTGAAATTTTATTAGATTTTTGGAGTATATATATATATATTATATATATATATATATATAATATATATATATATATATAAATTTTATTAGATTTTTGAGTATTATATATATTATATATATATATATATATATTATATATATTTATATATATATATATCTATATATGGAAAGAGAAAAAAAAAAAAGAAGAAAAGAAAATGAACAGTGCTTTCTCTTCCAAACCCGCACACTGAGTATAGGAAATCCGAGGATTTCACTTGTTTTGAAATCAATCAAATCTCTACCAATTTAAACCGAAATTTCTCCTATACAAGCCTAGTCCTATTCTCCCATGGATCACACCAAATCCATCTAAATTCAAGTTTAAATTTGATAAATAAAAAAAAAATCAGATTCGAAATTTGATAGAAATGCTCGATATAAAGGAAGTATCGAGCGAGACGATTTGAAACCAATAGAAAACTTAAGAACTCTAACATAATCCTTCGCCCCTAGACATAGCGCCACCCCGGAGTATCCTCACGACCAGTCACCTGCGCGCACCGTCACGACGTCGGACAACCGCCGGCGGCCGCCCATAAACGTGCATGTACGCAACACACACAACATCAAAATTCCAGAGTAACCACTCAAGGTACCCCTGTTCAATGTATGATTTCTTCAGCACATTCAAACGTTTTGTAATCTGTAAATTTCTAAGCGTAGTCTAGTTGACTCTCCAAATCTATTCAATTATATTATTTAAATTGTCCGTATATTGCTCATGAATTTTTCTGAAAATCAGGAAAAATTGCTAACCCAGAAATCATAAGTGAACAAATTTTAGTTCCAATCCTTCAACCTTGGAGGCTGATTGTGGTCAATCCAATAAGAGTTTAGGAAAAGTATTTAAATAATCCATAGACAACCTGTAGCACTCCATAACCCTTTTTATAGTTTTGTTTTAATTGAGTACATGCTAAGTTATTAGTTTTCCAAAATTTAGAAAAACAGTTTTAAAAAACAATAAATTTCAATAACTTTTACCGATACGGGGCGTCCCGTCAAACCGGGCGACGTGATCACGGATCGAAAGCATCGAAAGGTGTGTTATCGACTTCGCGGATGTGTTGGCTTTGACGGAACTCAATTTCGTTGTGTACGTGCGACGAAATCGAGACGTATCAGTAAAAAATTACCATATCGGCCCTTTTGCAAACTAGCCTACAACTTTGTTTATGTTTGTCAACTCGAAATAAAACTTGCGCCAATAGGACCGTGTCATTTTTCTGATCCTGTATGCCAAGTTTGGTCTGATTCTGATAAGGTCGACCAGAACGCTATTTTGGCGGGCCTGTTACCCGATCCAACGTGCTAATTTGTGCATGGCCCATCGGAATCCAACTTTGAAAATACCGTTGGGTTCGTCTCATCAAACCGAACTTGTAGACATATAGTTTGATGACTTTAGAGACTATAGGCTCTGGCATGCTTTTCGGTGCAAAGCGGGTCCAACGGCGGACACCGTTTTGACTCGAAATTACCGTTTTGCCTCTGTGTCCAGAATTAGACTTATGGGTAGGCTATCGTAGCTATTTTGCTTATTTTGGGAATGTTGGCAATGTCTATTTCGACATCCGGAGGCTTTTGCGGAGTACAGGTTTCGAGACTCTTTGATTGGCGAGTTGTTTGCAGGACTTTTTGCTATCACCAGGCAAGTACACCCTGCCAAGTTTTTCAATTTATATAACATGTTTAAATTGTTGTTTATTATATGATTCATTATTATTTTCATAGATTCACATGATTATAGTCTAGCAGTTATTTTTATTCCTTTTTTAGAACATTACCATATACATTGTATTTGATTTGAATATACCAGATTGTTATACCCACGTGAGTGTTAGATGCGCGAGAAGGACTATAAACACATGGACTGTTTTTCTTTCCCTTATCATTATTTGTGATCCTGTAGCTCTAAGGCCGGGTTATCTTTCGTAATCATGTGACCTCCAAGGTCGGGTTACTTGATCGCCCTGTGACCTCTAAGGTCGGGTGAGTTTTCTCGGACGTGGTTTACCTGTGAGCTACGGTATTTGTAATCTGTCGTTATACAGTTCGTATGTAGTTAGCTGTTTTCATTCGAGTTGACTGTCGTATAGTTTATTCCCTAGTTTATATTTCATGTTTTATCACTTGTTTACTTAGATGCTATATTTTGAGATTCTTGGCATATATATTATGTGTCTTGTTATATCCCACTGAGGACCTGGTGACCTCTCCAGTTTTGGTTGAGGTTGATCCAGGTGCAGACGAGCATATTCATGTGCCAGCACTAGAGCATGACACCACTGTAGATGATGACGTTATTGATGTTTAGCGCAGCTTGGACTCAGTTATTTTATGTCTCTTTATTTTAGACATGCTACTCCATTTTCTTTTATTTTAATGGACATATAGTTGATTACTTTATTTTCTTTTACTGTGGCTTTAGGATGTCTTACCCGCACAATTATTATTTCTATTTCATGTTAGACAGATCTTTTCATTAGTACTATTTTATTGGACTTGATATCTTGTGTCATATTATTCTATGTGGATGATATTAGCTATGACCTATAACTGTGATATTATTCTGGATTATCATGATTTACAGCTTAAGCATTTCACTAATGGGCTTATTATGAGATTTGGCCCATTGGTGAAGTGTTGTTGGCATGTATCGTATCCTGGTCCTATATGTATTTTGAGACTGGGACGTTACATATTTTTGCGATGGCCCATGCAGGTCTACGTTAATCACTTCGGTTACGTTATTGTACCGACGTGAGCCTGCGAATAGGATAGAAAAGACCCATAGAATCTCATCCACATCTTTATATTGTTTCACGTCCTTTACCTCCATATATCTTCTTCGAAATTTTATGCATCCTGCTTGAAATCCCTTCAGCGGCTAATAGATTTTCTTCTATACAGATAATGGACTCACAAGACGGAAGCTTGACCTCAGTTGGCACTCCGCCAAATGCTATAGCGACACATGTTGTTGGGATTCCACCGCCACTTGGGGGCCAACCAAACCAGCAGAATGAACAGCTACCGACCACACAGACGGATGGATAGACTTCACAGCCAGTACCGGTAGCACATCCGGGGGTTTCTTTTAGGGTGAGTATTCGGTTTATTCGGTTCCAACTGAACCGAATAACCGAAAACCGAATTGGACCGAAACCGAATAAGAAAAATCGAAACCGAACCGAATTGGTTAATAATCGAACCGAACCGAACCGAATTAAATCGGTTCAATTTTCAGTTTATTCGATTTTTGGGTTTATTTGTGTTTTTTTTGTTAATATATATAATAACTAAATATACTTAGATATATTTATATACCTATAGTATATATATATATATATATATATTATATATATATATATATATATTATTATATATATATAATATTATATATATATATATATTATATATATATATAAAAGGTTTATTAAAACAGGAAACGGCGACTGGGCCCTCGAGAGAGCCCCAGCCCAATACTAACCCAAAACGAGAACAGAAGCAGAGCCCACAGGCGGGCAACTGCCGGTCCAACAACCAAAAGGGAAATTCGAAAATCAAATTTCGAAATTCGAAAAAGGGGGACATGTGGCCCAAAAAAGGGGGGAATGCGGTGTGCGGCCCGAGGAGAATGTGCGAGGAGGGCAC
>JANAVB010040619.1:4209433-4463628 GCA_029216955.1 Iris pallida | reverse complement strand
TCACTCAGCTCTCTCTCATCTCTCAATTACAAGTCTTGATCCACGGATGCTTCAGAAGACGACGTCCATACATTATGTCCTGTATAAGCCTTACTCCATGCGGCGCGCACTTCGAATCGCCAAGGAACTCCGTGCCTCGACGCATCCAAGCGAGCTCCGCGCCACGAGCTTCTACCTGTGCCTGCACATGTAAACTAAGGGGTGTCAGTACTCAACTGTATGGGTGGAATGAGCTCCGCCCACCCATACAAAAACCAACACGTTTACTTAAATTTGTGCAACTTAGTCCCTTTGTATTGTCTTCTACTATTGCCTTAGGACCAGTTTTATGACCGACGCCTTGCCTATTTGTGTCTTTAGACCATCCCGTGCTTGCACAACAATGTTGACTCAAACCACGTTAACCTATCAAGTCGTGCTTGCCTTTCGGCCAAAATCAGAGACACAACTACGCGATGAGGCTCCATTTCCGTGTGACCGGCCTCGCAACTACGTACGACTCGACCATATCGCCGCCTCGTGACCCTTTGCTACCAAATCATCAACTGACCCAATCAAGACTTGTGGGTTAAGTGTCACTCGACCAACTCTGCCTTGCGGCCTTTCCTGACTTAGACTCAGGGCAACTCACATCCAAACTATGTAACTTATATGCTGACAACATTAGACTCGATGCCACATCTCGTGCCGAAGCACGTTGCCTATGTTGATGCCACATCTTAGGACCAAACGTTGTATTCCAACTATACACACATTCAATAAATCAACTCAATCCAAAGGCACACACGCGGATTTGCCGCGATGCCGACTCATCCATATGATTTGGTTACTGACTTCCAGAGCCATCCTGGACTCCTTCAGCTTGTTAGGCGGCCCGCCCTTGCCAGGTGGGTAGCTAGCCCCGCTGGCAAGCCTCTGTGCTAACTTGTGCGGTCATCCAGCACGTGCTAATGATGCTTCTCAAGAACCGGTCCCCTTCCGTCGGGCTACCGTTCGAGAAAACTCTACCTTGTCGACAAGTTGTCCATGACCATGTAAGACTCGACTCAACTGACGTCTCACACAGTCATTCCACCTCTAGTGTTATCATCTCTTTCAGGGCCTAGTTCAATACGTCTCACCTCTGAGATTTTGCCTCGACGACCCGTAGTCGCGAGCATTCTTCTTTCTTGTCCTATCATTTTACTCAACTCAAGAACAACTATTTGCAACACTTTCCAAACTCAATGAATCAACCGTGGCCCGCGCCTTAAAACTCTAGGACCGTGCCATCGTGTCTCAAACCGACTTCCGATCTACGCGACGCTATCGTCCAAGCCATACTTCATATGACGGGCCTTGGGATCGTGGGACTATTTAACTTGACAACCGCAGAAAGAGTGGGTCAGCACTAGAAATGACTTAGGTCGATCGGCGTAACTTTGCCTAACTTAATCGAGCCTATAACTTTACTCAAGGGACGAGCAAAGGCTATGCCAATCCTTGCGTTATGGAAACGTACATGCTTTGTCGAGCATTTACGCGGGCGACGCCTATGACTTAGGCCAACTTAAGTGTCGGGACAATTCGACGGGACCGTGCATGCTTTAACAAGCATTCACGCAGGCGACGCCTATGACTTAGGCTATTTCATAACTTTGTGTCGAAGACCAACTTTCCTTCTCCCAAGCCGCGGGACGAAGGACCGAGTGTCATTTTCAAAGCACGCCGTGCACCAACTCTAAGCCGATCGTGGGACGTTTTTCCATGTTCTAACTCATTTTGACCCGTCGGGATTATTCCTTTAGCTATGTGGATTCATCTCTTTTATTATTACGCCTACTTGTGCAAGTTGAAAACACGATTTATTATGTGAAGGCAAAGATGAGGCAAGTTCACCGAAACTACCCTACCTGAGCGAGCGGTCGCCTCGATCGAGCGATGTCTTCGAGCAGCCGTTGTAAGGCTAAGTCCGAACGCCGTTAGCGTTCCGATTCCTCCGATTGGCTGAGCAGGACGGGGCACTACATCTTACACCACTCAGAAAAAGTTTCGTCCTCGAAACTAACTGAGTACTTACTTATTGACCTATCACTTTACTCAACATTCACGAACTCTCGCACACACTACTCCTATGCATTTCTCAAATCCGAGCCACGTTCGTGCTACCCTCAATCCTTTCTTCAAAACTTACGATCTCAAAGTCCTCGACACTTTTCTGTTCCTCAAGCCTCACTTGAATTCAACATATCACTTAGTACGGATCGTGCACATATCTTAGGCGTCCCCAAAATACGTGCATTTCAACCCAGCCTCGTGATAGCGAATCCCGCCATCACCATTCGAGTCGGATCGTGCACGCATTCAAGCGTCCCTGATATACATGCATGTCAACCGATACTCGCGAGTGGTGCCTCCACAAATCCTACCACTTCACACTCGAACGTCTGCCTAACCGCTAGGCTATGTCTTTCCGTCAGTATTGGAATCATAGTTCCCAAACAACAATATCAACACTGACCCCATCCTAAGGTCAAACCAAATCGATGGTACGGGATTCTCTACCCAAGCTCGCATCACTCCGATTTCTAAACATCGAGCATCGATTCCCTACGCACATGCCAACATTCGTCGCACGGGGTCTGAGTCATTCAGCAAAGCCATTTCGCATAGTCAATATCTTCGAACACGTTTGACATAATCTTCCTATCATCCCTTCCAAGTCAAGCACGCTACGACACAATCCATCGCTAAACCATAATTCACATTTCATACTTCCGAAGTCATCTATTCTAATTCACGTAATCGATCACAAGGTCGTCCGACTTAACAATGCGTTGTGCCCCGATCTCACGCGAGTCAGATTATCCACGGTGGGCATGAATCACCATGCACGCTCCCGCGAGATAATCATTCTCATCGGGACGTAACTCTTGTTTTGTGTCCAGACTAATTCATTTTCGATGTGCAGATTGGACCTACTCAATCCTCAAGTTTCATTCATTCGTTAATCATAAGTCCTACAATCCTCGAGTCTACCTTCGCATCAAGCCAACAAGTCGAGACAATCAACGTTGCTGCGTCCTGATTTTTCGAGTTCGATCATTCCCGCGATATGAATCACCATGTCAGCGCTCACGCAGAACGATCGCCCCGAACCCGACGCAACGTATGGGCGAGGCTAGAGTTGCGCCCGCGCAAGACAAGATCGTCGACGTTGTGGTTTTCTGCGTAACCATCAAGACACAATTATTTGCTTCCAATATTCATCTCAGTCAAAATCCTAAGTATTGCATCCAACCGAATAATAACACTTGCACGATGCCGAGTCAGAGTACCCCCGAGTTATCGTATATCGATCTTTGATACGCCTCAATACCATCGACGATATGCGTAAGCTGACGATCTTCCTTTGCAACCAATTTCGAGTCGTGCGAATGATGCTATCGTCCGACTGGATAATCTCCTCGACATTCAAATTCAAGTTCGATCATTATCCCTCGAATCATTCACAACATCAATTTTTCTTCGAACCAGATTCACGTATCGTTCATCCGTTTATCTTAAGTTATCGACCAACGTATTTCCTCAATTCGCATCACTCCTTTATCAATCGATCGACATCCCTGAGGCTATCGCATAGACCACTCAGGGATGAAGTCATTCAACAAATCCTCAACTTATCATACGAATCAAAATCCACTTCTTTAAATTTTCCGTTCGAACCATTCCTCAATTTCCAAGCACGCTCATCTATATCTCATCGATGTTATCGTCGCTCGATAGTACCCCTATCGATAGTCATCTCACTTTAATCAATCGAGTTCAACCCATTTTCATCCGACACAATTTAATTTCCGCACTCGACTTTTCTAAGGTCGACGAAACTTTGGTGTATATGCCCAGCCCGACTTAGCCAACCGTGCTTACACGAACCATCTTTTTATTTTGTTGTCAAAAACTGTTCTCCTATGTTTTTCAAAATAGATAGACTTATTGTATGGACATCCCGTGGGACAATTGAGAGAGAGCGCACCAACGATATCAACTTGCGGAAGCAACAAAGTTTGCGGAAACAACGAGTTAAAGAATTCAATCGATAGTCCAAGGATGTAAAACCGTGCTCTGATACCATTATGTCACGCCCCGCTCCCGTAGGAACGACCGTCCTCGCTAAGGCGTGATGCCGTACGAGCCTAGATTGCGCTCGTGCAAGGCGGGTTCCATAACGGTCGATTTCAGCGGCTACGACGGGGTCGTCGCACAGAAGTCCCAAGCAGAGACATCGAATGATAGCAGCGGAAATTAAGAACAAACACAAGTTATTCAAAGAAGCTTTTTATTGATATTGAAACAACGGTTACATTGAGGGCGCAAGGCCAATATTACAATCACTCAAGCTCACTCTTCTCACATTTTACAAGTTCACTCAGCTCTCTCTCATCTCTCAATTACAAGTCTTGATCCAGCGGATGCTTCAGAAGGCGACGTCCATACATTATGTCCTGTATAAGTCTTTACTCCATGCGGTCCCGTGCTTCGAATTGCCAAGAAACTCCGTGCCTCGACGCATCCAAGCGAGCTCCATGCCACGAGCTTCTACCTGTGCCTGCACATGTAAACTAAGTGGGTGTCAGTACTCAACTATACTGGTGGAATGAGCTCCTCGCCCACCCATACAAAACCAACACGTTTACTTTACTTTGTGCAACATAGTCTCCTTTTGTATTGTCTTTCTACTCTTGCCTTAGGATTAGTTTTATGACCGACGCCTTGCCTATTTGTATCTTTAGACCATCCCGTGCTTGCACAACAATGTCGACTCAAACCACGTTAACCTATCAAGTCGTGCTTGCCTTTCGGCCAAAATCAGAGACGCAACTACGCGGTGAGGCTCCATTCCCGTGTGACCGTGCCTCGCAACTACGTACGACTCGACCATATCGCCGCCTCGCGGCCCTTTGCTACCAAATCATCAACTGACCCAATCAAGACTTGTGGGTTAAGTGTCACTCGACCAACTCTGCCTTGCGGCCTTTCCTGACTTAGACTCAGGGCAACTCACATCCAAACTATGTAATTTATATGCTGACAACATTAGACTCGATGCCACATCTCGTGCCGAAGCACGTCGCCTATGTTGATGCCACATCTTAGGACCAAACATTGTATTCCAACTATACATACATTCAATAACTCAACTCAATCCAAAGGCACACACGCAGATTTGCCGCGATGCCGACTCATCTATATGATTCGGTCACTGACTCCCAGAGCCATCCTGGACTCCTTCAGCTTGTTAGGCGGCCGCCCTTGCCAGGTGGGTAGCTAGCCCCGCTGGCAAGCCTCTGCACTAACTTGTGCGGTCATCCAGCACGTGCTAGTGATGCTTCTCAAGAACCGGTCCCCTTCCATCGGGCTACCGTTCGAGAAAACTCTACCTTGTCGACAAGTTGTCCATGACCATGCAAGAGTCGACTCAACTGAAGTCTCACACAGTCATTCCACCTCTAGTGTTATCATCTCTTTCAGGGCCTAGTTCAATACGTCTCACCTCTGAGATTTTGCCTCGACGACCCGTAGTCGCGAGCATTCTTCTTTCTTGCCCTATCATTTTACTCAACTCAAGAACAACTATTTGCAACACTTTCCAAACTCAATGAATCAACCGTGGCCCGTGCCTTAAAACTCTAGGACCGTGCCATCGTGTCCCAAACCGACTTCCGATCTACGCGACGCTATCGCCCAAGCTATACTTCATATGACGGGCCTTGGGATCGTGGGACTATTTAACTTGACAACCGTAGAAAGAGTGGGACAGCACTAGAAATGACTTAGGTCGATCGGCGTAACTTTGCCTAACTTAATCGAGCCTATAACTTGACTTAAGGGATGAGCAAAGGCTATGCCAAGCCTTGCGGTATGGAACGTGCATGCTTTGTCGAGCATTTACGTGGACAACGCCTATGACTTAGGCCAACTTAAGTGTCGGGACAATTCGACGGGACCGTGCATGCTTTAACAAGCATTCACGCAGGCGACGCCTGTGACTTAGGCTATTTCATAACTTTGTGTCGAAGACCAACTTTCCTTCTCCAAGCCGCGGGACGAGGACCGAGTGTCATTTTCAAAGCACGCCGTCCACCAACTCTAAGCCGACCGTGGGACTTTTTCCATGTTCTAACTCATTTTGACCGTTGGGATTATTCCCTTAGCTATGTGGATTCATCTCTTATTATTACGTCTACTTGTGCAAGTTGAAAACACGATTTATTATGTGAAGGCAAAGATGAGACAAGTTCACCGAAACTACCCCACCTGAGCGAGCGCGGTCGCCTCGACCGAGCGATGTCTTCGAGCAGCCGTTGTAAGGCTAAGTCCGAACGTCGTTAGCGTTCGATCCTCCGATTGACGGAGCGGGACGGGGCACCAGTAAGGGCATAAGCTCAGTTTTCTTTTTCTGCTGCGATCCTGTATTGTATAGCGTAGCTTTTCTTGATTTTCTGAGTTATTGTTTTGGCTTTAACGCGTAGATTATTAAAATGAGTATTTATTTTATATAGTTATAAGGTTTTCTCACAGTAAATAATTAGTAAAATTGTAAGTTTGTAACTAACAAGAATTCACGTTTTCTTAAAAAAAAATAGTAGTTTTATATATAATATTACAAAATCAAGTTTTGCCAAATTAACCGGTAATTGCCTTTTCTAATTAATCAATAACCGACTTATTTTAAATAAATAATAATGAACGTAGAATTGTGACGTTAGACGTTTTCCGGTAGAATATTAAAAACTTAAAATCTGACAGGACACTACTACTAGAGTGTAACTAGCACACCTAGAATGGCTACAATATTGGTTCTAAGTCAAGTTCTCCAACTGTAGGATCTCGAAGACGAACTTGACTTCCTCCTCGGTACCAACTTGCCCCTACTCCAGTCTTACAAATCGAGACAAGTTACGGTTATATATTCTGCATTTTAATTAGTAATTGTTATTGCATGTTTAAACCACATTGTTACACGGAACTCTCTCCTAGAGTATTGATTGACTGCGGGATATTGGGGAAGAGTGTAGTGTCTATGACCAATACCCCAAATAATTAATGAATGTATTAGCCCCTCTACACACGGGAATAAGCCATATCGTATCGCTAGGATACAAGTGTACAACCCAAGCCGGTCATAGTCATTATCTACTCAAATCATATTTTTTCTACCGTGTAGAATTGTAGGAAAATATTGTATTTTAAATTGTTTAAAATTGCAAATTTCTCTATTATTTGAAATGTTGGATATATACTCGTACTTGCTCCCTCCTGACTGGAGACCCAATATTTTATGTGTCACTGATGATTGCTGAGCTATAGCACAATAGCTACTATGACCCAGTACCATATTCTGCTGTGTTCCCGGAGACCCCTTGGAGGACGCAGATCCTGAGGCTGACGAGACAGCCATTCTAGCTAGATGTCGTTTTAATTCGAGTTTCTTTTATTGGAATTTTTTTGTAGACTTGAATTCAGTATTTCCTTTCAGCACTTTTACTTTCCAGTTGTATTTATTCAAATATTGAATAATTTTTAAAGTTCCCGATATAAATGTTGTGACAAATGTTTAGATGTTGTTGTGATTACCTGCAATAAAACAGCTTACTGCCGCCGTCTCACAACGGTGCAGGCTGGGCATCATCCGGTTCGACCCAACAAGTTGGGATCGGGTCGTGACATATTTTAGTGGTGGCCCATGCAGGTCCTTCTCTCAACAACAACTTAGGAGAACACCTCTAGAACATTTAGAACACAAGAACATTAATTTGTCACAACATAGGACCGAATTATATTATAAATAAATATTTTTGGTTGTTATAGACTGGTAGGCTACCTTGCTTATGTTTGCCTCCTAAAACCTTTCAGACTATGACTAGAGGAAAGACAACCCGTTCTAGACCTGCTGATGACAAGGTGTTATCTCCTGATCACACCCTCTTTCTCAGGCCCGTTCCAACCCTTCTCCTTTGCAGCTCATCAATCCCCCCTTTGCTGCACAAGTCCCCAGCACAGCTTGTAGTGCCCGTCCCTATATCGTGTCCCGTACTCTGTCCACGGGGTACGCGAGAAAGGAACTGTGGCTATCGATTCGGTCGGGACCGATAGGTCGGGATCGACCGAGTCGATCGAACGGGAAAGGTTGAATTAAGATCCATTCCTCGTTATAGAATGTCTTCTTCGGAACCAAGTCCCATATTCAGCGGGTTGTGCCTCGAGGATTGACTCTGCGGCTGAGTCGGGAGAGACCTCCCGTTGCTCTGCTTTTTACGCCGCTTGCGTGGTTTTGGCTTTGTTTTCTGAATGCATTTTCGTGAATGTTTTCGATGGTTTTCATGGCTTGCATTTCGAACTCGCATTTCCTATCGAACTCCTTGATAATGCAGTGTTCTAATCGGTTGCTTGTGCGATTTCAGGTAATCGCGTAGGCGACGTCTAGCGCGACCAACAAGTTCTATCGTCGAAGTAAACTCAAGGTGAGTGGCTGACCCTTCTCTTGTCGACCCCTTCTTAAGTAAATGAATAGTGTTGTTGCGGAAGAAGAAGAATGAATGCAAGGGCACGAGCACAGTAAAATGATTAAGTTTCAAAGAGAATGAAGGCTACACCTTAATAACTGAATAATGTCTTAACTCGGTCGTTGGACAACTTGTCGACAAGAAGAGAGTTTCCTCGAGCGACTACCTGGGGCCACGGGACCGACTCGGCCTAGGAGGAAACACGGTATAGCTGTGCTGGATGATAGCACGGGTTAAGCGGAGACTTGCAGCGGGGCTCGCTACTTGCGCTGCAAGGGCCCCGGCTAACAAAGCTAGTCCAGATGGCTTGTGATGTCAGTGACCAAACACAGTAATGTTGCACTTGGAATGTAAATGAATACAATTGACAGGGAAGAACATGGTAAGTTTCAAAAGGCGCAACGCGGTCCGCCGTCGGTAAGTTTCAACGTAAATTTTACTATGCTTGTCATATGCTTGTTTGCAATTCATTAGGATGGTTAGAAACATTTATACTCTAAGTCATATAAACTCATCAACCAAATGAGAGCTTGGAACATGACTTGCCACGCACCAGTACAAAGTGTAATGTACTGATCCTCGCTCTCCACGCAGGTACCCCGAACTACGAAGGGCGTGCCACTTGAAAGCTCAAGATGAAGTGAACCCTTTGAAGCCTCGTCCGCGTGTGAAGACTTGTGTTTCTGAAATCCTTTTGAAGACTCCGCACTCAGTACAAAGAAGAATAGATGGCGGCTTGGCTTCCCTCGATCGCAGGTGGAAATGTGTAATGGTTTTGCTTGTAATAAGGGATGTAATGTATGGAACGACTATCTCATCGGCGTTCATTTTGTAAGTCTAGTCATGTTGTAGCCCGCACGGCAATGATTGTAAAGAAGTCAATGTAAAGTTTTTATTATCAATAAAAAAGTCTATTTCTATTTCAAATGTATCATTCAATTTCTCTGCGTAATCTAACTTGATGTTGTGTTTTGGATAACCTTATGACTCTGCCTTTTGCGATCGCAACTTAGGTTCGCACGGCATTACGCCCGGGGACGACTATCGATTCTACGGAATCGGGGCGTGACATAATGGTATCAAAGCACGGCTTTACATCCTTTGGCCTCGCGTCTAGAGTTCCAAACCTTTGACCTCGCATCGATGAGATAAGTTGTTCCATACAATAAGTCCGTAATAATTTATGACTGATGCGTTTGCCTTCGTATCGCAGAAGTGACGGAGCCCACGGCCGAGCAAGAACAGAGCGCTTCTAGCGGCTCTAGTAGTTCGCATCGTCCGCGGTCCAGACCTTCTAACGATACCATCGAAATGATGCTGCGCATGATGGAGACGCAGCAAAACCAATCCGAGAACCGGCATCAACAGGTAGAGGAACGACAGGCCCAGTTCGAAGCTCGCTTCGAAGCTCGCTTTGATGCACATGCCAAACTTCAGCAAAAGCAGCTAGATACCCTGCAGCAGATCGTCCAAACAATGGCGGCCAACGGGAATTCTACGACTACGCCTACCGTCACCGTACCGGCGATCCAACCCATTGATGTCGACACGGAGGATCCCGAGCGTCAACCAGCGGCACCGAAAAAGTACAACTTTGAAGTGTCAGAATTCAAGAAGGCGTGCCGCACTTCCTTCAGCGGCACCGAGGGTCCCTCCATGGCAATCGACTGGTTGAAAGAGCTGGAAGATCACTTCGAGCTGCTCGGCATTGATGAATCCAAGCAAGTCGCCTGCGCACAACTTCAACTACGGTTGAACGCGCACGACTGGTGGGCCGTGCGCAAGCGAGCGATCCGACCGGACAACACTACCGCGCCGATCTCTTGGGCCATGTTCCGCAAAGCTTTTGAAGTCCAGTACCTTCTGTCAGCCGTTCGTCAAGCGAAGGAGAATGAATTCATGCAGTAGAAGCAAGGGAGCCGGACAGTGGAACAGTACGCCACAGAATTCAACAAGTTGTCTAAGTTTGCTGGCCAGTTTCTGCCTACTGAAGAGTGCCGTGTGCGACGGTTCGAAGTGGGTCTGCGACACTCTATCGGTGCACATGTCGGGGTCCCGGAGTACAAGACCGTAGATGAGGCTCTAAATCACGCTCTTCGCCTTGAGAACCTGCATCCTTCCGGTGCTGACGACGTTGTGCGCCACTCCAATCACAAACGTTCTAGCTATACGGGAGGCAACAATCATGCTTCAAAGCGTCCAAACAACGGCGGCTACAAAGGGCAGAACCCACTACCTCGGTGCACCAAGTACAATAACTTCTGTCACCATGCCAACGATTGTCATGTCTTCGAAGGAGGATGCTTCAACTACGGAGCAAGGAACCACCAAGCACGAGATTGCCCCCAAAAATGGAATCGTAACGCCCCGCCACAACAACACCGTCAAGAGAATCGAGGACAAGCGCCTCGACCTCCTCCGTCCACTCAACCCGTACCGCAAGATGGCCGAGACCGTCGCCCCAACACTCAGGGCCGCGTCTACGCCATGACTCGAGACGAAGCGCTGGCGTCAGATACCGTAGTGTCAGGTATACTAAAATTCAATAATGTGCCTGCTCGTGTGTTATTTGATTCAGGTGCTTCATATAGTTTTATATCGGTGGACTTTGCGGCCGAGCACAAATTTCCTGTAATATCATTAGATCTCGACCTTAGCGTAAGCACGCCTTCGGGCACACCTATTCTCACAACTTAGCTTGCGCCGACGGGATTATCTGTATCGGCGGTCAAAAGATCGGTCTGGATGTGATAGTTCTAGACATGAAGGACTTTGACATCATTCTGGAATGGACTGGGGGCCGTGTAACGCAACCATAGACTGTACTGAAAAGAGGGTCACATTCCGCATGCCTGGAGTGCCTGAATTCTGCTACTCGTGTGGTGAGGTGTCGCCGACCTGCATGGTGATCTCCGCTATATCAGCTCGACGGATGTTGTATTTCGGGTGCGAAGGCTATCTAGCTTCCGTTCGAGACATACGACAGGATAGTGCAAACGCTGGTCAGACCGACGTTGTGGCAGAATTCCCAAACGTGTTCCCGGACGAGCCCGGCATGCCGCCCGATCGAGAAATAGAGTTCACCATCGACACATTCCCCGACACCCGGCCGATCTCGAAAGCCCCGTACAGAATGGCCCTGCAGAATTGAAAGAATTGAAGGCACAACTTCAGGAATTGCTCGACAAAGGGTTTATCCGTCCGAGTGTCTCGCCGTGGGGTGCGCCCGTGCTATTCGTGAAGAAGATGGATCGATGCGGCTCTGCATCGACTATCAAGAATTGAATAAAGCCACCGTCCGACACAAATACCCCATGCCCCGCATCGACGACTTGTTCGACCAGCTCCAAGGTACAACCGTGTTTTCGAAGATTGATCTGCGATCGGGTTATCACCAACTCAAATCAAGCCAGATGACGTGCCGAAGTCTGCCTTCCGCACTCGTTATGGCTACTACGAGTTCTTGGTAATGCCGTTCGGTCTGACAAACGCCCCTGCCGTCTTTATGGATCTAATGTATCGGGTGTTCCGTCCGTTCGTTGACAAGTTCGTAGTAGTCTTCATCGACGACATCCTCGTCTACTGGAAGGATCGAGCGCAACATGCAGAGCATCTGCGAACGGTACTCCAAACCCTTCGAGAGAATCAGTTGTATGCGAAGATGAGCAAGTGCGAGTTCTGGTTGGACAACGTCTTATTCCTTGGGCAAATTATCTCCGCCGCGGGCATCGCAATCGATCCGAAGAAAGTCGAGGCAGTTGCTGATTGGAAACGGCCCGCGTCAGTTAGCGAAATTTGAAGCTTCCTAGGCTTGGCGGGATACTACCGACGCTTCGTGAAGGACTTTGCGAAGATCGCATCGCCGTTGACTCGCCTCACCCAGAAAGGAGTCGCATTCAAGTGGTCAGACGACTGTAAAGCTTCCTTCCAGGAGCTCAAACAACGGCTCGTTTCGGCCTCGATACTTGCTCTTCCTGAAGGGACGAAGGAATTTTAAATCTTCAGCGATACTTCTGGCCAGGGCTTAGGGTGTGTGCTCATACAGCGGGATAAGGTGATATCTTTTGCTTTCCGGCAGTTGAAGCCGCACGAGAAGAACTACCCCACGCATGACCTAGAATTGGCGGCGATTGTGTTTGTGTTGAAGCTGTGGCGTCACTATCTCTATGGCGTGGCGTGCAGGATTTATATGGACCACAAAGCCTCAAGTATCTCTTCACCCAGAAAGAACTGAATTTGCGGCAGAGGCGATGGCTCGAACTAATCAAAGACTATGACTTATTGATCGACTACACGCCGGGCAAGGGAAATGTGGTAGCGGATGCGCTGAGCCGAAAGTACTTAGCTTCGTTATGCATCAACGATCGACTGCTGCGTGACCTGGAAGGAATAGGCATTGAACTCCGAGTTCGTTTCAGAGACGTGAAACTAGCGCAACTGCGGGTGGAACCGAGCCTACTGGAGAGGAACAAGTCTACACAGAAGGACGACCCCTACCTGGAGAAGATACGGAAGCTGATATCGACAGGAAAGCGTCTGACTTTGCAGAGGACGAGTCGAGAGTGTTGCGCGTGAAGGGACGGCTATGCGTACCGGACGACGTAGAACTTAGAAAGAGAGATAATGACGGAGGCACACTATGCAAAATATTCCTTGCATCCTGGCAGCCAAGATGTATAAGGACCTCCACGTTGTCTTTTGGTGGCACGGCATAAAGATGGACGTAGCGCTCTTTGTGTCAAAATGTATGGCCTGTCAGCAAGTCAATGCCGAGCACCAGCGACCGGGCAGAAAGATACAGAACCTCGCCATTCCAGAGTGGAAGTGGGATCACACTATGGACTTCGTTGTTGGCTTGCCGAGGATGCCGCGGGGAAACGACGCCGTCTGGGTCATCGTCGATCGACTAACCAAGTCAGCGCACTTTATCGCACCAAAATTACTTGGAGCGTCGACCGCCTTGCTCAGATATATCTTGATGAAATAGTTCGGCTGCACGGGGGTCCCAGTTTCTATCGTCTCGGATCGGGATGGACGGTTCGTAGCGCGCTTCTGGAGTAGTCTACATTCAGCACTGGGGACCAAGTTGAAGTTCATCTCAGCTTATCATCCTCAGACTGACGGCCAAACAGAGCGGGTGAACCAAATTCTCGACATGTTACGACTCTGTGCGATCGACTTGAAGTCAAGTTGGGACGTCCATCTACCGCTGGCCGAGTTTGCATACAACAACAGCTATCAGTCCAGCATCCAAATGGTGCCGTATGAAGCCTTGTACGGCCGAAAGTGTAGATCGCCCATTTGCTGGGATAAAGTCGGAGAGCATACTTGGTCCGGAGCTGGTGGAGCAGACTGTACAGAAGGTCAAGTTGATGCGAGAAAGATTGAAGATAGCACAAAGCCGGCAGAAAAGCTATGCCGACACGTACCGACGCCCCTCGAGTTCTCGGAAGGCGACCATGTCCTGAAGGTGATGCCTATGCGTGGAGTTTCCAGGTTCGGTACGAAGGGGAAATTGAGCCCAAGATTTGTTGGCCCGTTCGAAATATTGAAGCGAGTCGCCCCGGTAGCTTACCAAATTGCCTTGCCGCCTGCGTTGTTAGAGGTACATGACGTCTTCCACGTATCACAATTACGGAAGTACGTGCATGATCCGAGCCATGTTGTGGATTTGGGGAAGCTGGACCTGAAGGCGGACTTGTCATATGTCGAAGAGCCGGTACAAATCTTGGAGCACAAGGATAAACTTCTCCGCAACCGTGCTATTCCTCTAGTCTGCGTCCTCTGGAGAAACCACTCGGTCGAAGAGTCGACATGGGAGCTTGAGTCAGAAATGAAGGAAAAGTTCCCTTCATTGTTCTCGTAGAGGTAGGTCTATTTTAAGTTTCGAGGATGAAACTTTTTCTTAGTTGGTTATGGTGTAGTGCCCCGTCCCTACATCGTACCCGTACTCTGTCCACGGGGGTGCGCGAGAAAGGAACACTGTGGCTATCGATTCGGTCGGGACCGATAGGTCGGGATCGACCGAGTCGATCGAACGGGAACGGTTGAATTAAGATCCATTCCTCGTTATGGAATGTCTTCTTCAGAACCAAGTCCCATATTCAGCGGGTTGCGCCTCGAGGATTGACTCTGCGGCTGAGTCGGGAGAGACCTCCCGTTGCTCTGCTTTTTATGCCGCTTGCGTTGGTTTTGGTTTTGTTTTCTAAATGTGTTTTTGTGAATTTTTCGATGGTTTTCATGGCTTGCATTTCGAACTCGCATTTCCTATCGAACTCCTTAAATAATGCAGTGTTCTAATCGGTTGCTTGTGCGATTTCAGGTAATCGCGTAGGCGACGTCTAGCGCGTCCAACAAGTTCTCTCGCCGAAGTAAACTCAAGGTGAGTGGCTGACCCTTCTCTTCTCGACCCCTTCTTAAGTAAATCAATAGTGTTGTTGCGGAAGAAAGAATGAATGCAAGGGCACGAGCACGGTAAAATGATTAAGTTTCAAAGAGAATGAAGGCTACACCTTAACTGAATAATGTCTTAACTCGGTCATTGGACAACTTGGCGATAAGGAGAGAGTTTCCTCGAGCGACTACCCGGGGCCACGGGACCGACTCGGCCTAGGAGGAAACACGGTATAGCTATGCTGGATGATAGCACGGGTTAAGCGGGGACTTGCAGCGGGGCTCGCTACTTGCGCTGCAAGGGCCCCGGCTAACAAAGCTATAGTCCAGGATGGCTTGTGATGTCAGTGACCAAAACACGTAATGTTGCACTTGGAATGTAAATGAATACAATTGACAGGGAAGAACATAGTAAGTTTCAAAAGGCGCGACGCGGTCCGCCGTCGGTAAGTTTCAACGTAAATTTTACTATGCTTGTCATATGCTTGTTTGCAATTCATTAGGATGGTTAGAAACATTCATACTCTAAGTCATATAAACTCATCAACCAAATGAGAGCTTGGAACTTAACTTGCCACGCACCAGTACAAAGTGTAATGTACTGATCCTCGCTCTCCACGCAGGTACCCGAACTACGAAGGGCGTGCCACTTGAAAGCTCAAGGCGAAGTGAACCCTTTGAAGCCTCGTCGTGTGAAGACTTGTGTTTCTGAAATCCTTTTGAAGACTCCGCACTCAGTACAAAGAAGAATAGATGGCGGCTCGGCTTCCCTCGATCGCAGGTGGAAATGTGTAATGGTTTTTGCTTGTAATAAGGGATGTAATATATGGAATGACTATCTCATCGGCGTTCATTTTGTAAGTCGAGTCATGTTGTAGCCCGTACGGCAATAATTGTAAAGAAGTCAATGTAAAGTTTTTATTATCAATAAAAAAGTCTATTTCTATTTCAAATGTGTCATTCAATTTCTCTGCGTACTCTAACTTGATGTTGTGTTTTGGATAACCTTATGACTATGCCTTGTGCGATCGCAACTTAGGTTCGTACGGCATCACGCCCGGGGGACGACTATCGATTCTACGGAATCGGGGCGTGGCACAGCTCATACTACAGCCGAACCTATTCCGCCCACGGTAACTTCACCATCTCCTGTTATGATAGTTACTCCTGTCACCCCACCAGTACCAGCAGACACCTCCCAAATGGTTGCCCTATTTCAAGGAATCCTGGAGTCCCAGAAGGCCCAAGCCGAGGCCCAGCAGAAACAGATTGATATTACGAGAGATGTTATGAAGGATGTCAATGACGTAGCCTTAGCTTTTAAACCGAGTTGGTGCGGAACCTCACCCTAGGAGGGATACCCCTGAATCTAGAAGATATTTGGATCCCATCAAGTACTATACTTCCCGGCAGTCATGTCGTAAGAAGCTATTGGCTTGTGCTTACTGCAAGAGGCCTGGTCATCTAGCCAATAGTTGTCGCAAGAGATTGGGACAATGTTTGGCATGTGGATCTGCTGAACATCGGGTAAAGGACTGCCCCTTATCTTTCCATCATACCAGAGCACCTATCTCAGCAACACCTGCTACGCCGCAACCTAGGGACACTTCCTATCGAACAGACCTTGCTCCTACACCCATTGCAGAAAGGAATGATGCAGACTCGAGGATCATAGAAGAAGATAAAGCAGTTGGAGAATGCTCGTACAAGAGCCAGAGCCATGAAGACTAGTACCTAGAACTGCTGAGTAGCATTATCTATTGTTATAAGAAGTTGTAACAGGATGTCCTTAGAATAATCATGAGAGTCTTGCTGTAATTCTCCATTATGAATAAAATTCTTGGTTACACCTTTATGGTAGATATCTTTCCCAAAGTCTTTCCCCTACGATACAATTTCTAAAAATTGTAATCTTAATGAGAAGGTATGTAAGGCGGTATTTATCAAGGATATATTGGTGATTAAGAATTGGAAGAATAGAATTTTGGAATACTCAGATATTAGTTGGTACTTATAACATTTGGGAGTGATAATGACATAAGGAGTGAATTTTGACCTTAACCAGTTTAGGACGACTGTATGATGGTATATGTTACTACATATTTTATTTCCTAGATTTTTGTATCTTTTAGCGTCCCATGATTTTCGAGAATTATTTCATTTTTATATCTTTAACAGATTTTAGCATCCCTTAGGATCTATATTTTTTCGCTATTTATGGACCAATATTAGAACTCTTCAATCTTCTTCGTCAGCAAACCTATTTTTCAAACTTCTCCACTAGTCGATCAAATCTTATTTCTCTATCTTTTTTGGAATCCAGACTCGTTTGCTATCTACAGTTTCTAATTCTAATAAACCCTTAACTATCCGAGTACTTCTACGACTAGCGTATCCAACCATTTGCCTTAACCTCATTTTAATTGACTTTCTCGGAACTAATCCTGAACCAAATTCTTTTGGAACTATAAAGCCTCAAGGTTAATTATTACCAAAAGAATTGGTTCAGCTTAGTTAGTTCATGATTTCCCTAAAAGATATTTTCAAGAATACTTTCAATACTGATTGTTATCTCCTAGGTTATTCCAAATATTTTATTTTGATCCCCTCCACTCAACCTGAAACCCTACTCTCTCTATGCAACTTCTTGATCAATTCAAGGCCTAGACAGCTTTTAAACTCAATGTTTGAGTATCGTGAAGTACGAACGGTCATAGAATTGATTCCATCCTATTATTAAATCTTCTTTAAATCATTAAAAAACTTTTAAATTGTTGAACCATCCCCTTGTTGGCTTTACTAAACCATTTTAACCTGACTTCCTTGAATCCATAAAGACATACTTTTTGTGTCAACCCTACTTATCCATCACATTCTCAAAACTTTCCTTGGATAAGAAATTTATTTCTTCAAATAACTTTGGTAAACGTCTGTATCCTTTAAGTGATTTGTCGAGAATATTCTCATTGACTTCTTCAACTCAACTCAAAGCTCTGATTCTTCTACCCTATCATGTGTCCAACTCAATTAGTCATACTCAAGTTTGATCAATTTCTTCAAAATCAAATCTACTAAATCTCAAAAGCTACTGGAACACATATTTATCCTGATAAATTTTCTTGAAACTAGAAGAACATACATCAACATCTTTTCCTATCATGACTAGAACCTTAGAACTCGTTTGAAATTTTTCGGAAACTCCTTTGAAATTCTTATGGACAAAGTTTAGAAAAATATTCCGTGACCTAATATGACTTCGCACATTGTGTTATAGTCAATTGTCTGAATTATGGAAACTGCGAGTTTACTGCGGCCAATTGCGCACTGGCGAGGCAAAAGACTCTAAAGTTGAAGTGATTTCAGGTGTTCATAGGTTTTCGGATATTATTGTGACTATGTCCTAAATGTACCATGTTGATCTTCTATGTTGTTAGCCATGAAATGGATAAAGTAGAAAGATTACTCGGTAACCTAAAAATTTTCAAGTTATTGGGTCAAAAACTCACTGCAGTCAGGTGCACTCTGGCGAGGCATGAATTTAAGACAAAGTGACTTCAAACATATTTGGTTTCTGAATATTATTCAGACTATATTCATACCATGGTTGTCTTTTGCACCATCAAATCATTCTGACTTTTGCCTGATTAGAGGATTTACATTTCTAGCGGTTGTCTCCATTTCCAGAAATCTCTTGTCACAACCAGAAAGAAAAGATTTCGTATAAAATTCTACTTATTTTTCCTAGAACTTATTAGGACCATATCAATCTCTATTGGCTCAATTCCTTTCAAGGTTCCATTTTTAGGGTGTTGCATATTTTTGTGGGCAGTTATATATTTTTGCAGCTATATAAAGTTGGTTGATAGTTATATGTGGGGAAAACCTAGATAGTCACCTAGCAACCTTATTGCATTAATCTGATAAAGCACACTTAGGGGATCGATTTTATTCTAATGAGATTAGATAGCGAAGGGTACCAAAGGGTAGCATGGCAAGGCACAAAAGCAAGTTAGTCTAGAGAGAATTATAAATTGTGGTTCATTTAGGAATGAATCATTAGTGGAGCATATTAGTACTTGGGTATTGGATTTGGTAAATGAAAGAAGGTGATGATTTTGAATTTTTATGATTTGGGAAAATAAGTTATGGCATGATGGGAGGAGCCGTAGAGGATCAAGGGTGATGATGGTAAGAGCTAGTAATTATGACGTACAAGTAATTGATGGGGCGTACGTTACAGGCAATATGGAATTGCATCGCTTAGTAGATATCGAATCGACTAGCAAGATGAAGAATTTTAGATCCTACCCGAAGATTATAGGTAAGGATGCAAAGAGTAAGTTCGCACAACCATTCTGATGGCTGACAATTCAGAAATAGAAGCAAAATTTTAATTTTGGGCTATGACTGTGTTTCTAAGGAGGGAAGACTGTTGATTCGAAGGAAGTGCATGAATTGATCAAATTAGACTATCTAGAGGTTGTCAACATTACTAAGAGACAGTAAAGGAAGCTTTGGTCTACATGTAGAGATTTTGATCATTTCTCTAGCAGTACCCTTTGAATTTCGAGGACGAAATTTTCTAAGGAGGAAAGATTGTGAAACCCAGATTTTAGATTTAATGGATTTGTAATTTATTATTATTATTACTATTTATTAATATTATATAATGAGTTCGAAATTATTTTTAAAATAATAATTGGGATTTTTGTTTGCGAGACCAAGCCTGGACCAGTTTCCCGAAACCCAATCCTGATCCGATCCCATTCTTTTATTTTAATCCTGATTATTAGTTATTAAAAAAAATTATTAATAAAACCTTTGGCATGGTCCCCACGACCAGGCCATACACGCGCCCCCATCTTCCTCCTGCAAACCGGCTCCTCCACACTCCCCTACTTCCTCTCCTCAAAACTCTCTCTACTCCACACGTTTGCACCCACACCCCTTCTTAATAATACCATCACCAGCACTACTCCCACCACCTTATTCCTCCCTCTCATTTATTCCCATTCACCAACTCTCTCTCAAAACCCATTTCCACATTTTTACTCTCAAACCCCTTTCCCAAACACCCGAGCACTCGAGCCCCGAGCCCCGGCCACTTCGCCGGCACCCGACCGCCACAACCCCGCGCCGCCCGCGGCTCCGCCTGGGCTGCCCACTTCCGGCAGCAACTCCGTCCGGCCCCGATCGGGACTCGCGCCCTCCATGCGTGCGCCCTAGCACCGGCCCCGATCTCCTCGAGCGTCGCGCCGGCTCGTCCAGCCGCCCGCGGCCGACCACCTCCGGGCCGCTCCCCTCCGGCCTTCGCCGGACCTTCCCGCGAGCCTCCCGCGCCTCGCTGATCCGACAAGCGCTGTCCAGCGCTGTCTCGGGGTTTCCGAAACCCGCTGTCCGTTTTTCCGTGCCCCGATCTCCGGATCCCGCTGTCCAGCGCAGCCGTACCTCGGCGAGGCGCTGTCCCGAGCCGATCCACTGTTCGCGAGTTCCTTTTCTTTCTTTATATCATCTGAGAGCTCTAGCCGAGCAACCCAAGATATTTCGTATTCCCGTCCCCGTTTCCGTAGTCGATGATGAGATTGGTCCTCGATTCCTTCCTGGGAATTCGGTTTTGTGGGCGTAATGGTTTCGGAGTTTCCGAAATTGTTTCTGTGATGTTCTGTGGTTATTTCGGATTTTTCTGAAATGTGTTATTCTGGATTTTTGGGTGCTGTGGTGTTCCGACTTCATTTCGGGATTTCCGATTTTATTTCGGGTTTCGATTTAGCTTCGGAAATGGTTCTGTGAATTTAATTTTTATGTAAAAATGGTTTTGGAAGTTAATTTTGGGTTTTCCCTGGTTTGGGATAATTGTTGGAGTTGTCTGCGCATTTTTCCAGTTTTGGGTTGTCCCAGATATAGAGGAGATGCTGCCCAATTTTTCGGAAATATTTTTAAAACGGATTTTCGTATAAAATCAGGGACTTGAAAATCGGACTTTTGTAAAACGTTTATATATTATTTTTATTGGCTTTCGAATTTATGGATTTTTGAACCACCTTTTAGGCGACGACCTTATAGGTCGAATGAGCCTGGCGAAGCGCAAACGCTACAGGATTCCTGTATGTTGAGGCGCCAGCCAATAATATGACATTTGGACCAAGTCTGAGACTCATATAATTATTATCCTTTATTTTAATTATTATATTTTTAGTTCGGGTACTGCTTTTAGTATTTTTGGTGCAGGGCTTCGGCCTGCTGAATGGACCGTTTTCCGGCGTTCAGGATTCACCCGAGATTTATTATTTTCCTAAAAATTCATTTATGTAAATAAGTGTAAGGGCATAAGCCCAATTTTCTATTTTCTTTGCTGCGACCCTGTATTGTGTAGCGTAGCTTTTCTTGATTTTCTGAGTTAGTTTTGGCTTTAAACGCGTAGATTATTAAAATGAGTATTATTTTAATATAGAAAATTAATAAGGTTTTCTCACAGTAAATAAATTAGTAAAATTGCAAGTTTGTAACTTAACAAGAATTCTCGTTTTCTCATTTTACAAAAAATAGTAGTTTTATATATAATATTACAAAATACAAGTTTTGCCAAATTAATCGGTAATTGCCATTTTTCCAATTAATCAATAACCGACTTATTTTAAATAAATAATAAACGAACGTAGAATTGTGACGTTAGACGTTTTCCGGTAGAATAATTAAAAACTTAAAAATCTGACTAGGACACTACTACTAGAGATTGTAACTAGCACACCTAGAATGGCTACAATATTGGTTCTAAGTCAAGTTCTCCAACTGTAGGATCTCGAAGACGAACTTGACTTCCTCCTCGGTACCAACTTGCCCCTACTCCAGTCTTACAAATCGAGACAAGTTACGGTTATATTATTCTGCATTTTAATTAGTAATTGTTATCTTGCATGTTTAAACCACATTGTTACACGGAACTCTCTCCTAGAGTATTGATTGATTGACTGCGGGATATTGGGGAAGTAGTGTAGTGCCTATGACCAATACCCCAAATAATTAATGAATGTATTAGCTTACCCCTCTTACACACGGGAATAAGCCATATCGTATCGCTAGGATACAAGTGTACAACCCAAGCCGGTCATAGTCATTATCTACTCAAATCACATTGTTTTCTACCGTGTAGAATTGTAGAAAAATATTGTATTTCAAATTGTTTAAAATTACAAATTTCTATTATTATTTGAAATGTTGGATATATACTCGTACTTGCTCCCTCATGACTGGAGACCCAATATTTTAGGTGTTACTGATGATTGCTGAGCTATAGCACAATAGCTACTATGACCCAGTACCATATTCTGCTGTGTTCCCGGAGACCCCTTGGAGGACGCAGATCCTGAGGCTGACGAGACATCCATTCTAGCTAGATGTCATTTTAATTCGAGTTTCTTTTATTGGAATTTTTTTGTAGACTTGAATTCAGTATTTCCTTTCAGCACTTTTACTTTCCAGTTGTATTTATTCAAATATTGAATAAAGTTTTAAAGTTCCCGTATATAAATGTTGTGACAAATGTTTAGATGTTGTTGTGATTACCTGCAATAAAACAGCTTACTGCCGCCGTCTCACAACGGTGCAGGCTGGACATGATCCGGTTCGACCCAACAAGTTGGGATCGGGTCGTGACAATTTTGATTGCAGAAAGTAACACTTGCAGCGTTTGGATGGAGATGGAGTTTGCAATGTGAGTGTATTTTCACTGAAAAAAATAGGGTGTTGTCCCCCTCCTCTTTCCATTCCCTACCTACACCAAAAAATCAGCGAAACTCGGCTGCAAGTGGCCAATCACTCTGGACTCGGCTGCAAGTGGCCAATCACTCCGGAAAACATTGTCATGGGCGAATTTCGACAAAGATGATCGGAGGAGCATGTTGAAGTCTTGGTCGGCGGAGCGGCTCGCCGGTACTTGCGCTGATCCAGAAGTTGTCGACGCCGATGGGTCTCTCGACGACGGCCAGAGAGCTGTATATATGAGAGAAGGTGGGAAGAGAGGATAGGTGGGGAATTTAATTGGGAGAGAGAGAAGAAGAAGAAGAAGAAGAAGAAGAAGAAGAAGAAGAAGAAGAAGTGTCCATAGAGAGAGAGAGGAAGAAAGAGGAAGATGAAGAGTCGAACGAGTCCAGAGAGCTCTTTGAACAAGAAGAATCCAGAAATCTTTTGGTTAATTATTATGCAATTATGGAACACTTTTGGAACAAGAAGAGTCCAGAGATCTCTCTGGATGGAACACTTTTGGTTTAATTACTATGTAATTATGGTAATTATAATAATCACGGTAAATTAATATATAATTACTTCTTGTTTTACAAATAAAAACAAATAAAAATTACTTGTATTCAAACAGAAGTGATCTTTAATATATTTTTTCATTAAAATAGGATAACTAATTTAATTTAATTATGATACTTATGGTAATTAAATTTTTTTGCTCATTTAATTATGATAATTAATTTAATTTGTTTATAATATATTTTTTTGTTAATTTATGAGATTTTCTTTTATTTTATAAATTTTAAAATATCAATTAAAATAATCAATAGTTATTTGATAATTTTTATTTTAAAAATATTCCATAATTAATTTAACTATGGGTTATCATATCTATAATCCCAATATCTACTTTCAACAACTATCTAAACAACCGAACTCGTTTTTTCTCCACTTTCAACAACAATCCAAACACCAAACTCATTTTTATTCCACTTGCAGGAGACAAAAAGTACTACATCCAAACACATTTTGGAAAGTGCCACTTTCACACTTTCAACTGCAACTCATCATGACGTAAGTGCCACTTTCACACTTTCAAAGAGTTACATCTATCCAAACAGCCCCTTATAGAAACAACCCAGCATATTATATTATTATTATTCATTTAATATGACTGCCTTAAAAAGAGTCCATTTTTGTTCACCAATCAAAACTATAATGTTTGTTCACCCTCCACTAAGAAAATGACACGTGTCAAATTGAAAGTGAAAACTACTTTGGTGCTCCCAAAGTAGTTTTACATTGACTAAATTGATACGTGTCATTTTTTTAGTGGAGGATGAACAAACACAATGTTTTTGGTAGGTGAACAAAAATGAACTCGTACAAACAAATTCCTATTCTAAAAACTAGAGCTACGACGACATCGTCCGGTTCTCTATGATCTATCATCACTATCACCGCATTGAGCTCCTCCTGAACCGCAGCTCGCAACGGGCACATCACTGCGTCCTTCCACATGGAGCCTGACCCGCACGCCGTGTCCAAGTTGTCGTGCAGCTCGTTGTCCTCGTTCAGCTCGCCCACCTTGTGGAGGCAGCTGATCTCCCGCGGTTCCACTAGCAGGCTGTTGTCCCCCTCCTTCCACACGATCAGCTGATCATAAGCCACATCATTATCAGTATAACGTTCACTAGAAGAAAATCAATAAGCGTCGTTAATACGTTGCACGGATACTATACGATGTGTCCAATACATGTCTGATACGTGTCCAACACGACAAAACCTATATTTTTGTGGTGTTTGTGCTTCCTCGATGCTAACTAGTCCAGACCTTTGGGGCTTCCACAGTATTTGTACAGTAGAGCCTTGCATTGTCGACTAACTGGCAGTATCTGGGGAATGCGCTCACAAATTTCTTGTGCGACTTCAGTTGCGACTTCATTCTCACTGCTCTGCCCATATATATATATATATATATATATATATATATATATATATATATATATATATATATCCTGCCATATGGATATCGAGAATGTCTAGTTTCAGTACAATTCGTGCCGACCAAATTAGTCCTTCACGTATGTACGTACGTACCTGATCCCTCTACAGCTAGATAGGCGTCGCAGACGACCCCGACTAGCTCGATCCTGTAAGGCTTCCTTCGATTTGCGTCATTGATGTTGTTGTTATCATCGTCTCCGGACCATCTTTGATTTGTTCCCAGTAGTTCTCGGTGACGAGCCGTCCTCTGCGACCTTGTAGCCGACCGCCATCCGGTAGCGCTTGAGGTGGACAGCCCTAGCCATGGCGGTGGTCTGCTTCACGAACGGTTCCCACGACAACGTGCCGTCCATTTATCACGTCTCGGCCCTTGTTGAGGGCGGTCGCTAGGAGCGAGGGACGAGGCCGCGTCTGTAGATGAATGGTGTACCTGCATGTCCCAGTCTGAGGCTGAGCATTAGTTAGTAATATCATTGTAGTATGTTGTATATCCTTCAATCTTCTACATAGATATCTATGTTGGAAAGTGAATAATTTTTCAAAGGTTTTGAACCAATAATTTCCAATAGTTGTATCTATTGGAAAAGGCCAGTCACTTCCAAACATTGTGTCTACTTCATTTATAAAAGCATAGTTCTATGAGTGTTTGATTCATTCAATTCAAAGCTCATGCATACATCAAGCATTCAATCCACGAGAGAGAGAGAGAGAGAGAGAGAGAGAGAGAGAGAGAGAGAGAGAGAGAGAGAGAGAGAGAGAGAGAGAGAGAGAGAGAGAGAGAGAGACTAGCTATATTGCTTCGTCCAGTTCCTGCAGTATGAAGTGCTGCTATCGAAGAAGTACTATTATATCCTGGGAGACTAATCGCCATACCATAAGCACCTGTGCTGGGACGAATATTGTCTTAAGGACATTGAACCAAGTTTAAGCCTCGGTCTCCGTCAGATTATGTATTTACATTTTATTCTCAGTTTCTAAAATATAAAGTTGGCTTTGATTTATTTATAACAATCTAAACTGATGGTGCCCATCAAGAACTAATCACTAGGGTGTGCCTTGGGGCTTGGGTTATCCTATCCGGAGCTTAATTTTTATTGTCTCTTGATTCTTACCGTGGGCCGGTCATGGGGTCATTCGCGACCCTGACCTCTTGTGGGATCATGCTGAGTCTGATGAGTTGTCCTAACAGAGAAGGTTGTCCAAGCCCAAAATCTTATCGGATCACTGTATAGTTTTTTCACATCGAGAATACTTTGGCAGGGAATGTAGGAACGAAGTCGTAAAGCAGAATACTCTAGAGGGGGGGTGAATAGAGTAGGCAGCGGAATATTGCTAATTAAAAACTTGTTAGCAGTTAGATCACAGAAATAATAATAATCACAAAATAAATAACTGTAATGAAAAGAGTGATCAGAAGGCAAACACAAACACAGAGATTTATACTGGTTTTTCTCTTGTGAGGACTAGTCCAGTCGGAAGAACTCTAGCTTCCAGTTGAATACACTATTGAAAAATCCCGCAAGTTTTTATACGAAGTCCTTACAACTTCTACAGATGCGAGATTTCATACGAAAAACTCGACCAACTTCAATTGTGAAGAGTCAATCTTCAATCAAGTCTCTGATTACAATCGCTCTGAAACTTCTAGACCGTACCGCACTAGCAAATCGACTAGAGGATTGTAACTGGCTTGGAATTTGAAAATGGAAGCTTTTTAGAACTCTTTGAAAGAAATGTAAGCTTTAGAAGAGAAGAGATGAAAGTGAATTGGTGTGTTGAAATGTTCAAAATCTTTCTCTATTTATAGTTTTTTCAAAGGCAGAACTCTGACAGAATTCGGACAGAATTCGGACAGAACTCTTTGTAACCAACCGCAACTGAAGGAAGACCAAGTTCAAAATCAAATGTTCACATAATATTCAACTTGGACGAACTCTGGCCGAACTCTGGCCGAGTTCTGTCAGGATTTGGTCAGTTGATTTAGTAAAAAATTGTTTTGGCTTTTTAAAAAAAATTCTTCAGAAGCTTTTTGTAAAATAGATGGTTTTTCAAAAACATAGGTCATTTTAAAAAGATATGTCAGTTTTGAAAAATGATTTCAGATAGCCTATTTGCCAGTACGACTTGGTGTACAATGTATTCATAGACTCAATAAAAATGAAGATTACACTGCTTTTAAGGAAATACATTCTTGAGTGGCAAACAGCTTCGGTCTTGAACTGAGTAGATATCCATCTTTGATCAGTGTCCAAAACGTCGTTAGTAAACATCTGAATTGATTCATATATATATCGAGACAGAGTTTGATCAATTATTAAAATCAGATTTGACCATGACCAATGGGCCAACAATCTCTCCCATTTTGATAATTGACAAACCTTGACCGATATAACATCTTGGTTTTGATCAATTCAAAAGTGTATCGAATATACTGAAAAAAATTGTTCATAACATGTATCCATTAAGATGTTAGATCCATTAAGATGTTAGATCTTATTTCTCTCCCGTCGTCACTTAGCAAAATAATTGCAAAAGAGAAAGCTCCCCCGCAATAAATGCATAAGTAACAATCAGTGAAGAAACAGAAAAAATAGGAATATGGACATTCAACACAGGCATGGTATAAACATGATATTGTATATAAAACATAAGAAAAACAGATATGGTATAAACAACACAGGCATGGTAGTTGTCACAGACAGTTTATATGGAAGCATAAAGAAATATAATGCTATAATAAAGCTGAAACAAATAAGGTGCTAAACTAAATAATAAACTAAACTGAGTCATATGCCAAACTGAGGCATTGAAATAAGTCTATCAAATGTCACAAATCATATCCAAAATAAAAAAAGTACTGATAATATCTTGGAATGTCAGAGCATTTTCAAGTAAACATAAGACAAAGACATCAGTCTGAAAAAGTAATAACTCAAAAATCATCCTCATCCTCATCATCATCGGCTGCAGTACCAGCATGTCCAGATGGACCAGCTCTAGAAGTGCCAGCTCCAAAAGTATGTGGAGTAGCACTAGATGTACGATACCAATCGTATGCGTTCCCTGGCTGTAACAGAGAGTGGACTGCCTCATCATCAATGCGGTAGCCAGATACAGAAGGGTCTCGAGGAAGAGAGCTAGCAGAGTGACCCGTTTGTGCAAATCTCAGATCGGCAAAGGAGTTAGCAATAGCTTGGAACCGAGTCACGTCACGGAACTCATGTTCCCTGGAGGTGTCAATGAAGAATGACTGCAGATCTGATAGGTGCTGGTGAATACCCTCAAAGGTCATAGGGTAAGACTGAGGAGGACCAGGTGCAGTGGGAGCAGGTACAGGAGGTGGTGGAGTAGTGGCAATGCTGCGACGAGAAAGCTTGAGGAACTTGGGCTCAAGGTCCACAGCACAAGTGGATAAGTCAATATCGAATCTCTGAAAGATGTGTGGGATGATCATCGCATAAGAGAGGTTGCGGTCTCTTCCGCGACATTTACCCATCATCTGAATAATAGTCTTAGGGGTAGAAAAAGGAATCCCCTTAAGAATATGATATAAAACAGAAAGCTCGAGTGCAGTGATATCATCTTTTGAAGTAGATTTTGGAAGTATAGTGGAATAGATGATGCGATAAAATTCGTAGTTAAATAAGTTCAAGTTATTGGCCTTGAACTTTCCAAGACGAGCACGTGCGGGCGCATAAAGCTCATTCTTGAAACTAACGAGAGTCGTGCCCTCGAAGAAATCGAAATCAGTGATGTCATCGAGCTGGGCACCTTCGTTTGGAAGACCAAGGATTTTCGCTAGTGATTCATCATTGAACTCGATATCTATTCCGCCGACACGAGTTCTCACGGTAAAATATCTAACACGAAATTACAGTAAAACAATCTAATGGTATTAGTAGCTATAGGGAATTGTAAAGTAGCAAAGTGAAGTAACCCTAATGCCTCAAAGTAAGGACGGTGGTCAAAGAATACAGTCCACTTGATCGGAGATCCAGTACATATAGTACGCATCATAAAGTCGACATACCAAAGTAGGGCTTGGTCGGGAGTTTTGAAATAAAACTCATCCGATGTACCGTCATCCGATTGGACTGAAGAAAAGAGGGAATCTGTATGCGGATCAGAACACGATACCTCTTCACTGGCATGGGTCTTCTTTCTCTTGAAAGGATTGAATCCCTTAGGCATTATATCCCAAAAACTAGAAATCCTAATAATTTGAAAGTGGAGGAGAGAAGGAATTATACCTTCCGAGAATCGGGTATGCTGTAGAGAACGCGATTCTCCGCACGAATCCAAATTTTGGATGAAAAACTCCACGTAGAATGGAAGAAGGAAGGTGGAGAAGAAATAGGGTTTTCGGGCGCTGCTGCTGCTGTTGATGTAGTTTTGGAAGAGTTGAAGAAGATGGGGGCCTCGGGTTCTGACTGAAATAAATATATACCCAGCCGAACTCTGGCCGAATTCGGACCGAACTCGGGCCAAATTCGCCAAGGGTTCTTCTGGCTATAAAAAAATTTGTGGGCCACATCTTTTTCATTAATTTATTTCAAATATTTAATACAAAATTTAGTAATTTTAAATTTCAAATAATATAATTAATATTATTTTATAAATTAATATTCTTTACTCAACATCTGTTTCAGATTAGCTGTAGGAGTACTGTCCCAGCTAAAGGAGGTTCACCGGAGAACTCTTAAATACAGCTTCGCTTCGACTGTAGTCGTAGTGACAGACAGACTCTTTTTAGGCTTGTCTCGAAAATAGTTTATTGAGTATTGAATAAATTAATTAATATTATTGACATCTAAAATTCCTAACTCTCGACGTAAATAATTGAAACGATCTTCCGCTAGAGGTTTTTTGAGTATGTCAGCCAATTGATTCTGTGTGTCTATGTATAAAAGGTCTATATCTCCATTTTGTTGATAATCTCTAAGAAAGTGATGTCGAATCTCGATATGCTTAGTACGAGAGTGACATACTGGATTCTTAGTTAAATTAATAGAACTAGTGTTATCACAGAAAATGGGTATGTGTGTAAAATTCCATCCATAGTCTTCTAAAGTTTGCTTCATCCACAAAACTTGTGTACAATAACGTCCTACGGCGATATACTCAGCCTCGGTTGTTGATAATGCGACAAAATTTTGCTTTTTGCTAAACCAAGAGACTAGTGCTTTTTCTAGAAAATGGCATGTGCCGCTGGTACCTTTTCTATCTACTTTGCATTCGACAAAATCAGCATCAGAATAATCGGTTAGGTCAAATGACGTGGTTTTGGAATACCATAAGCCGGCAGAAGAAGTGCCTTTAAGGTATCGGAAGATACGCTTAACTGCGCACAGATATGATTTCTTAGGATTAGCTTGAAAACGTGCAGACAAGCAAACACTAAACATAATGTCTGGTCGACTAGCAGTTAAATACAGTAAGCTACCGATCATACCTCGATACTTACGTATGTCGACGGATTTGCCTTGTTCATCAATATCAAGGTTGGTTGAAGTCTCCATTGGGGTGCTAAGTGGCTTGACTGCTTCCAGGTCGAACTTCTTTAATAGGTCTTCTGTGTACTTTGCTTGATTTATGAACGTTCTATTGTTGGTTTGTTTGATTTACAGTCCGAGAAAGAATTTTAGCTCTCCCATCATGCTCATCTTAAACGTATTCTGCATACACTTTGAAAATTCTTGACAAATGGACTCATCAGTAGATCCAAAAATAATATCATCTACATAGACTTGAATCAAAAGAATGTTGTTATTCAAAGATTTTATAAACAATGTAGTGTCAACTTTTCTCTTTAAAAAATCGTTATCAAGTAAAAAAGAGCTTAGACGATAGTACCAAGCACGAGGGGCTTGTTTCAAACCGTGTAAGGCTTTCTTCAACTTGAAAACAAGATTTTTGAAATCAGTAAAACAGGGAGGTTGAGCTACATAAACTTCTTCTTTTACAAAATTATTTAGAAATGCGCTTTTGACATCCATTTGAAATAACTTGAAATTATGAAAACATGCAAATGCACATAACACGTGAATGGATTCTAATCTCGCAACTGGGGCATAAGTCTCATCGTAGTCGATACCTTCTTCTTGATTTTATCCTTGAGCTACGAGTCGAGCATTATTACGAGTCACTAAACCATTCTTGTTCAGTTTGTTTTGGAATACCTAACGGGTGCCAATGACCGGATGATCAGTGGGCTTGGAAACAAGTTTCCAAACTTGATTCCGTTTGAATTGGTTTAATTCCTCTTGCATAGCATCTAACCAAAAATTATTACTACATGTTTTTTCAATATTTTTGAGTTCAAGCTGTGAAATAAAAGCAACACAAGAAGCTATATCTTTACTAGAGGAACGAGTATTTACACCCTTGGTAATCTCATCAATTACCAAGTCCTTTGGATGATCTGCCAAGGATCTCATCGCTTTTGGCGTATCCTTAGAATTGCTGGTTCCGTCTTCTTTGCTTAAAAGTTCTGCATCTTTGTGTGTAGGTTTTGTAGTAGCTGTACTTGGTGTAATCACGTCTTTATTGTCGTCATCGTCTAAGTGTTGATTTAGCTCATCAAACTTGACATTAATTAATTCTTCAATGATCATGGTTCTTTTGTTGAAGACTCTGTATCCTTTGCCCTTTGCTGCATAACCTAAAAATATACATTCATCAGCCTTTTCATCAAATTTACTCAGATTGTCTTTAATATTAAGAATAAAGCATTTACAACCAAAAATCTTGAAATATGAAACAGTGGGTGTTCTATCAAATCATAGTTTATAGGGAGTCTTCTTCGATATAGGTCAAATTAGAACCCTATTGAGAATATAGCACGCTGTATTGACAGCTTCAGCCCAAAAGTATCTAGGTAGACTAAATTGGTTTAACATTACTCTAGCCATTTCAGATAGAGTCCTATTCTTACGTTCCATAACTCTATTTTCTTGTAGAGTCCTAGGGCAAGAGAATTCATACAAATAACCGTGTATGCCACAAAATTGCTTGAATTCTGCATTCTCAAATTCGTTGCCATGATCACTACGAATACGAGTAATCATGAACCCTTTTTCATTCTGTACTTTCTTGCAAAAGGTGACGAATTCTGATAATGTATCGTTCTTGCGTGCAAGAAAATATACCCATATATATCTAGAGAAATTATCTACAATGATAAATGCATATAACTTACCACCTAGCCTAGCAATTCTACTTGGTCTAAATAAGTCCATATACAACAGTTGTAGAGGTCTAGTGGTACTTATAATGTTCTTGGATTTAAATACGGATCGGGTAGCTTTGTTCTTTTCACATTCACTACATATTGTATCCTTCTTGAAAGATATGTCCGGTAAGCCACGTACCAACTTCTTTGTAGATAGTTTTGAGATTGTATCCATGTTTGCATGACCGAGTCTCATATGCCATAGTTGACTCTCAATGCTTTTGGCCATCAAACATCTACCTGCTTTGTTAGCATCTTCCAACAGATAGAAAACATATATGTTGTCTTTCCTGATACCTTCAAAGTTAGTACTACCAGTTGAACTATCAACTATAGTACATTTGTCTTTGATGAAGTTAATGCCATAACCATGATCGGCTAAATGGCTTATGCTGAGCAGATTATATTTTAACTCGGTAACTAGACAGACGTCTTTAATCAAAGGATAGGGAGCTTTACCAATGTCACCGATACCGATTATATACCCTCTTAAATTATTACTGAAGGAGATGTATCCTTATTTATTCTTCTTCGACAGTGTTACGAATAATGAAGCATCACCGGTCATGTACCGTGAGCAACCGCTGTTGAGGATTCATTTGCTCCTAGCATGTGAAGGGCGTTCCACCTGCAAAATAATTTGCAGATGAAACTCTTGGTACCCATTTCTTGTAGGGTCTTGATTGGTTAGTTTTTGGTATCCATGCATAAACATTTAACTCTACTAACTTTCTGATTCTACATGCAGATGATATATGACCAATGAGGTCACAATAATGACATTTTGCATGTTGAGTGTTGAAAGTAGTGTGAGGTGCATGATTGGTAGGTTTTGGTTTTCTAGTATAGAAGAATGCATGCCTATTAGTCTTCTTGGGCATAGGTTTGGTATGGTTTGGTCTGACAGTGTTTGGTTTGGGCGTGTTCCGATGATTCGGTAATTGACACGTGTTAGAATAGGAAGCAGCGACTTCAGGCCGTTTTCCTAAACTAATTTCCAACTTTTTGGAGGTGTCATATAATCTAGTGTAGTCAGATGTAAGTGTTTCTATTCTGACTTGTGCACACTGGAGACTCTTTTTCTCCTTAGATAGGTCTTCCTTTAGCTGGATGATAATTTGGTCTTTTTTTTCGAATAACTTGATAGTCTCGTGTAACAACAACTTAATAGATAAAAGCTCACCAGACTCAATAGAAGAGTCATTATTTCTAACATCATCTAGTTGGTCGGTAAGTCTTCATATCTCACATTTGTACTCTTTGAGTACCTTCTTAGAGGTTTCATATTTACTACGCAGTTTCCTGTAATTATTTAACAGGTCACTGAAAGCCTCTCCTAGTTCTCAAAGGTGAAATCATCATAAGGATCAAATAGAGGATTAGAGATTACCTGATCGCAAGCCATCAAGCATACATTTGCAGAGTCATCTGATTGTCCGTCTTCTGAATCGCTGGCTTCGCTTTCATGCCATATACTTGTGTTGGCGTACTTCCTTGATGTAGATCTCTTCAGGTAGCCTTTGTCATATTTGCTACTTTTTCTTGTTGATGATGATGCTGTTGGACAATCTTTCTTCATGTTTCCTTTTTTTTTACATCCGTAGCAAATATGATCTTCCTCGTTGTTGTTGTTGCTATCTTTTGTTCTCCTATTAAATCTCATGAACTTCTTGAATTTACTTACCAGAAGAGCTTGATCTTCAGAGTCAGAGTCGCTGTCGTCAGAATCATGTTCGACAGTTCTTCTATATTGAGCCTTGAGAGCGATCGACTTTTCTAACTTCTCCATTGGTGTAGCGTCTTCAAAATCTTGAAGTTATAACTCGTGAGTGAGTAGCTTACCCATGAGTGTTTCCAGAGACATTGTTGAGAGGTCGTTTCCTTCAATGATTGTTGTAGCCTTTGGAATCCAGTTCTTTGTGAAAGTTCGTAGAAGTTTGCGAATCTTTTTATGGTTACTGTATTCCTTGCCTAATGAAGAAAAAGGATTTACAATATCCAAGAATCTTGTAAACATCTAAGTGACTGATTCACTTGGCTTCATTTTGAACGCCTCGTACTCCCGAGTAAGTCTGCTGATCTTTGACTCCTTGACTTGTGTTGTTCCTTCGTGTGTTACTTCGAGAAGTTTTCATACTTCATTTGATGTTGTGCAAGTAGACACCTTGTTGAATTCAGTTCTGTCTAAAGCACAAAATAAAGCGTTAATAGCACGTGCGTTAAGACTGGCCTTTTTCTTTTCATCCTCTGTATATTTGTCATGGGGTTTCTCAATTAAAACTCCATCAACATTAATACGATGAGGCTTTTTCTAGCCATCAATAACTACAGACCATAAGTCAAAATCAAGAGATTTTAGGAAAAAACTCATACGTGTTTTCCAATAAGTGTAGTTTGTGCCGTAAAACAGTGGATGTCTGTTTGTGGCTTGGCCTTCACTTGTGAATTTCACAGTTGCCATGTGTAATATTATGATCTATATAACAATTGAAAAATAACTGAATATAGCTGCAATTTTACCTCGTTTTACCTGTATAATCCGCTCTGATACTAATTGTAGGAACGAAATCATAAAACAGAATACTCTAGGGGGGTGAATAGAGTAGGCAGCGGAATATTGCTATTTAAAAACTTGTTAGCAGTTAGATCACAGAAATAATAATAATCACAAAATAAATAACTGTAATAAAAGAGTGATCAGAAGGCAAACGCAAACACAGAGATTTATACTGGTTTCTCTCTTGTGAGGACTAGTCCAGTCGGAAGAACTCTAGCTTCCAGTTGAATCCACTATTGGAAAATCCTGCAAGTTTTCATACGAAGTCCTTGCAACTTCTACAGACGCGAGCTTTGGTACGAAGAACTCGACCAACTTCAATTGTGAAGAGTCAATCTTCAATCAAGCCTCTGATTACAATCGCTCTGAAACTTCTAGACCGTACCGCACTGGCAAATCGACTAGAGGATTGTAACTGGCTTGGGATTTGAAAATGTAAGCTTTTTAGAACTCTTTGGAAGAAATGTAAGCTTTAGAAGAGAAGAGATGAAAGTGAATTGGTGTGTTGAAATGATTAAAATCCTTCTCTATTTATAGTTTTTCCAAAGACAGAACTCTAACAGAATTCGGGCAGAATTCAGACATAACTCTTTGTAACCAACCGCAACTGAAGGGAGACCAAGTTCAAAATCAAACGTTCAACTTGGCCGAACTCTGGCCGAGTTCTGTCAGGATTTGGTCAGTTGATTTAGTGAAAAATTGTTTTGACTTTTTGAAAAAAAATCTTTCAGAAGCTTTTTGTAAAATAGATGATTTTTTAAAAATATAGGTCATTTTAAAAAGATAGGTCAGTTTTGAAAAAAGATTTCAGATAGCCTATTTGCCAGTACGACTTGGTGTACAATGTATTCCTAGACTCAATAAAAATAAAAATTACATTGCTTTTAAGGAAATACATTCTTGAGTGACAAACAGCTTCGGTCTTGAACTGAGTAGATATCTATCTTTGATCAGTGTCCAAAACGTCGTTAGTAAACATCTGAATTGATTCGTATATATATCGAGACAGAGTTTGATTAATTTTTAAAATCAGGTTTGACCATGACCAATGGACCAACAGGAAAATGGGCCAGTACTTGGAAACATTGCATATGTTAAGATGCTACACAAGAGAAAGGCATCATAATGCTATTTGTACCTCCAAAATGTCTCTCCAAATAATCTCTCCTTATGTGGCAGTTGACTTTAGGGGTGAGCATTATTAGGTTTCAAATCGAAAATCGAACCGAACCGAACAAGCAATTCGGGTCGGTTTCGGTTCAGGAAATCCATTAATTCGGTTTTCGGGTTCGGTTACGGTTATTGGGTTCGGGTTCGATTTATAACCGAAACTGAAGATATATAAATTTACATATATGCCCTCAACCCTAGGTGTATAGTATATAATCTCATTTTCTCTCTCTCTCCTCTCATATCTCATTTTTCAATTCCTTCTCCAGGAAGAGAGCAGCCGGTCACTCTCTCTCCTCACTCTATTTAAAAAACCCTAGATCTCAACTCTCCCAGTCGGCCAGTCCCCTTCCCGGCTGCGGGCTTCGCCTCTCACCTTCTCACCGACCTCTCTTCTTACACTAGCCCCATCTCCGACTCTCCGCCTCACTCCATCTGAAAAAACCCTAGATCTGAACAGTGTACTCTAACTGGCTCAAGAGTAGGGTTTTTCTGCCAGATCTGAACTGTAGCTATCTCTTCCAACTATTTTTGTAAGTATTTTTAATTTTTTTCTTTTAATTTATGTTAAATATTTTTCTAAGTCTACATTATACATCTTTTTTTTGTAGTATATGGTAAGTTACAATTAATTATAAGCATTCAGTGGAGGTTTTGAAACACTTTCTATTTCAAAAAGGAAAGTATAATGTTGACTCTTTCTAAGTCTACATTATACATTATGATGAATTACTAAGCATTGAGCATTCAGCCGAACGAATTGTAAGGAAGAAATCATAATGTTGGCTCTATTTTGATTTCTTCCAGCGTGCAAACAACCAAGGAAGAAATTATAATGAATTACTAAGCATTGAGCATCCAGCATGCAAACAAGTCTATATTATACATTATAATGTTGGCTATTTTTGTTTATTCTAATGTTATTTTTTATTTTTGTTTTACAGTTATTTGTGGCTTGGATATTTGGATTATTGGTCATACTTGGATTATTTATTATTATAATCTCAGCAATCCAGCAAGCCAGCAATCGCTGTAAGTAATCTTTAAAAATTTTAACTTTCATATGTCAGTTTATATTTTGCAGGATCGCTTACAGTGCCAAATTGCACAAATGCTGCAATGCCTTAATGGCTAAAAATCTGAAAGATTTTACAATTAAATGTTTGCTTTGCTTGGGGTTGGGATTTTTTATTTTACAATTAAATATTTGTTGACTTGTGTCATATGATTTTTTTTCCTATGAATTGTCTGTGTTCAGTTTGCTTGTGTGTATTTTTTTCCTATTGAATTGTCTGTGTTCAATTTGCATTATTATGATGTGTAATTGTATTTAATTGTATAAGGTTGTCTGTGTTCAATTGATTGTCTATGTTCAGTTGCATGTGTTTTCAGATGTGTTTGTGTTTAGTTTATATATTATGATAAGAATAGAAAAAACCTGATAAGAACAGAAAACAACTTTATCTTATTTTTATATTATGTTCAACAAATAACTTAGCATAGGGTGGGGTTGACTAAAACTGTATCTTGTTCTTATATTTGTTCAACAAATAATTTAATAGGTCATTTGTTGCGTAAGTTGAGTCAAATTCATGGCATCAACATCGTACTCATGAAATGTGCGTATTCTGAATTCCTTCTATTTATGATTTGTTTTGAAATTTGCTTTATAAATTAAAATTGTAATATATATTTGTTATGTTTATTTTAGATGTTGAATGAAGGGGAGCCTATTGATCATGAGGGTGGGGTTGTGGGAGGAAAAAGTTCTCATGACACAAATGATCCTATTGTCAATTCGACAACTAATACTAAGCTCAAGGTGAAAAGTAAACGTATTAGTAAAAGAAGAGCTCCTTATTGGAGTGATTTCAAAGAGTTTCTTGAAAATGGAAATCCAAAAGCGGAGTGCATTTTTTGCAAAAAAAACAATATTATTGCCACCCGGTAATTAATGGAGCTACTTCCGTTAAGAATCATTGGCATATGTGCCCTCTTAACCCAAAACACAAAGGCTCTACTTAATTAATATTGAATTTACAATCCGTTGGAAAGGGCAAGTCAACCCTCACTAGTTGGCAATTTAATCAAGAAGATGTGAGGAAGGCTTTGGCTAATATGCTAATTGTTGACGAGCTTCCTTTTCGGTTTGTGGAGGGGGAGGGCTTCAAACATTTTGTTTCTATTACATGTCCTATGTTTGGTGTACCATCAAGGTGGACCGTCGCTCGAGATTGTTACTATCTTTACACCGAGGAGAGGACTAAGTTGAAGACATACTTCAAAGAGTCCAATCAAAGGGTTTGTCTTACAACGGATACGTGAACATCCATTCAAAAGATAAATTATATGTGTCTTACGGCACACTACATCAATGATGATTGGAAATTGGAAAAAAAATTATTAATTTTTGTCCAATTACTAGTCATAAAGGCGGGGCTATTGGTAGAGACATAGAGTCATGTTTGATTGAGTGGGGCATTGACAAAATCTTTACTATCACCGTGGATAATGCTAGCTCTAATGATGTTGCCATTGCTTATTTAAGCAAGAAATATGCACAAAGGAAAAAATAGTATTCTTCAATGCAAGTATTTACATATGCGTGCATTGCACACATTATAAATCTTGTTGTGGTTGATGGATTGAAAATGATGTCTTCTTCGGTCTCTCGTGTTCGGAGAGCCATTAGCTATGTGAGACAATCTCCTTCTCGATAAATTATGTGCAAATTGAAAATATACAAAGTAAGAAATTATTATGTCTTGATGTGAGTACCCATTGGAACTCAATATATTTGATGTTGGACACGGTTCAAAGATTTCAAAGAGCCTTTGAAAGGTTCCAAGATGAAGATCTTTTATTTAGAAGGGAACTTGAGGAGGAGAATTTGTTTCCTAGCGAGGAGGATTGGTCGAATGTGAGAAGATTGCGTACTTTTTTAGAACATTTCTATGAATTTACTTTACGTGTCTCGGGCTCTTTGTATGTCACTTCTAACAAATTCTTTGAAGAGATTGCATCTATCGACTTTCTCTTGAAGAATGCTAAGAGTAGTGATGACTTTGAGTTGTCTATGATGGCGGACAAAATGAGAGACAAGTATGACAAGTATTGGGGAGACAACGAGAAGATGAATATGATTATCTTCATTGCATCACTTTTTGATCCACGTCAAAAGATTGCATATGTCGAATGGTGGCTACATCAACTATATGGAGCATCAAAGGGTGATACAATGATGGAGAAGGTGAGAATGGTTGTGTACTCTATGTTTAAAGAGTATAAGAAGATCTATTCACCAACAATTCCATCTTCAACCACTAATGAAATAGTTGAATCATCAATTGTCGAAGATCGTCCCCTTTTTAACTTGAAACATATGATGAAGACTCAATATAAGAACCATAAAATGAAAACGGGTTGTTGTGATAGCAAGTCGGAGTTGGATCGTTATCTTGTTGAGCCCACCGAAGCCGATGAAGATGAGAGTCCAAATTTCGATCTCTTGGATTGGTGGAAGATTAACTCTACTCGTTTTCCCTTTTTTTCGAGAATGGTTCGTGATGTGTTGGTTGTCCCTATATCTACGGTGGCTTCCGAGAGTGCATTTAGTACGGGAGGTCGAGTACTTGATGTATTTAGGAGCTCTTTGACACCCAATATTGCTTAAGGTCTTATTTGTTCACAAGATTGGTTACGATCAAGTTCCAACCAATCTATTGTTAGTAGTCTTGAAGAGAACTTGGAATCTTTAGATCAACTTGAAAAAGGTACATGTTTTTATCAAAGAGTTGAAAAAAATAACCTTTTACTTTCTTAGTTGTATTGAATATTAATTTTTGTCATCCTTTCTTATATAGATTTAAGTCAGATGGCAATGGGCTCAACCTTAAGCGGACTTTAAAGATCTAGATATTTTGGGATGTAATATTAAGTACCCTTAATTATTTTGCACTATGTAGTATTGCTTTTCAGACTTCATTTCTGCAGTAGACACTTTGCAGAATCTGCAGACATTTGTTGTTGGCACTCTATGTTTGTGAACTATGCAGATTATGCAGACTTTAGTTGTTGGCACTCTATGTTTGTGCACTATGGAGGCTTTGCACTTCTGTTGTTGGCACTCTATGTTTGTGGACTATGCATATTATATAGACTTCAGTTGTTGGCACTCTATCTGTCACGCCCCAGAACCAGAATACTGGAGAGCGGGGGCAGACATAGCCAGCTACGTATATTGGAATAGAATACATCACAACTATACGGTCACGGCTGTCTAGATATGAGGGTTTACTACAAGCCAACAGTCTCTTAAGGTCAAGCCTATTGTCTCAATCTCAAGCAAGTAATATAATTACAAGATGTTTGACCACCCAATATACAATAAAAGGCGTCCCAAATATTACATATCAGTTGATCATGAAGCTAGTCGTACAAAATGCGGGGACTAGCAAGAGTTTAAGTCATACATGATCAATCCTAGGATTTGTCAATCATGTTTACAGCCCGTAGGCAGACAGTAAGTAAAAGTGCTTCGAGCTAACAGGTGCTCGTCGGCTAAACGCCTCAAAAGAATAATTTTTTACAATAGAGTGAGCGAAACAAAATAGAAAACCCACTCTTGGCCCGGATTCTGTCTAGTGTTCACCATTGGACTGGAAGCTTGGTAGATCCTCGGAAGCTGCTCCGAAATCTGGCCACACAAAACCAGCTGGGTCAACCCCAGAAAGAGCAAGTGCCACAAGGGGGCCACGAAATAAGAACCAAAGCCAGCAATCAGTACAAGAAAATCTAATATTAAATTAAAACTTACAAAAACATGGCAGGGTGATATACGACGAGATAACCATGGAACTATTTCGATAGCCAGGTTACAACCCGTAAACCAAACAAGGACCGGGGTTATAACCCTTCATCTGAACAGAGCTTGGTTTCCCACCATTTATCGGCAAGATAAGTAATACAAGAAATCAAGACAGGGAGCAATCTTGTACTGGATCAAGACATGGCTAAACTGGTTATACCTCATTCAATCAATCACGGCCAAGCAGATACTACGGCTTACTACTTTAACAAACTAGGGTTATCACATGCCTAATTACTAACAAGATGCAGTGAGATTGTTCCACAGCCACAAGCCCTGCAGACCATCCAGGTTACCCAGAACGAAAGATTAGGATTGAATTCAGGTGGGTACATCGTCCAGGAGACGCATGTACCCTTAGGTGACTTAGAGGGTGCAACACCTGACAGTGTGCTGGAAATGCGCCATACTCGACGGCAGGCTACAAATCCCTGGAGCGCCCAGGTAACGGGATTGCCTGTAGCTGTGTCATCTCTTCACGACTACTGTGTTATTCTAGTTATTAGCCTTAATCCATTTTAGTAGGTACTCCTGACCGTGGTACTCAGGAGTTCCTTCCTAGACATGATGCAAGACTGGACAAGTGAGTTAACAAGCAAGCAAGAAAGAACCACCCACGGTGTCAAGACAGGTCAAGTTAAGTTATCAAGTCATGTCAAGTCAGGAGTGCGCCGCCACGGGCCACTATCAAGTTATCAAGACAAATCATGTCAGGTGGGTCATGTCGGGAGTGCACCACTACGGGTCACTGTCGTGTTATGCTAGTTCTTGTCATATCATGCCATGTACAATAGTCATTCCAAACATATTAAGTAAAATCAAGTTTATGACAAAAGGCGTAAGGATATAAAATGGGCATAAAATATCTAATAAAATATCAATATATAGGGCTATAGAAGAGCCAAGCTTAAAGAAATAAGACCAAAACTTCAAGAGCCAATGGGTTAAGCAAGGGATCAAGGGGCAGCATACGAAAAAGTCACGCACGCTGAGAGCAGCGTAGGTGAAAAGTCACGTACGCTGAGAGAGCAGCATAGGTGAAAGTCACGCACGCTCAAGGGAGCAGTGTACGTGAAAGTCACGTAAAGTCACGCACGCTCAATGAAGCAGCTGCGTGAAAGTCACGCATGCTACAGGAAGCAGTGTACGTGAAAGTCACGCACGCTACAGGGAGCAGTGTACGTGAAAGTCACGCACGCTCAAGGGAGCAGCTGCGTAAAAAGTCACGCACGCTCAAGGAAGCAGCTGCGTGAAAAGTCACGCACGCTCAAGGGAGCAGCTGCGTGAAAAGTCACGCACGCTCAAGGAAGCAGCTACGTGAAAAGTCACGCACGCTCAAGGGAGCAGCTGCGTGAAAGTCACGCACGCTCAAGGAAGCAGCTGCGTGAAAGTCACGCACGCTCAAGAAAGCAGCTGCGTGAAAGTCACGCACGCTGAGAGAGCAGCGTAGGTGAAAGTCACGCACGCTCAAGGAAGCAGCTGCGTGAAAAGTCACGCACGCTCAAGGGAGCAGCTGCGTGAAACTATCTGCACTATGCAGGCTCTGTACTTCTATTGTTGATACTCTATTTATGCACTATGCAGAATCTGTGTACTTCAGTTATTGGCACTCTTATGTTTGTGCACTATTCTAGCTCTGCACTTCTGTTGTTGGCATTCTATTGTGCACTATACAGATTCTGTAGATTCCTGTTCAAGATCACTACAATATGCGCAAATGGTAAACCTTTTGCTTTATAATGTAGTTTACTTGTTTTAATCAATAAAAAATTGCTAACAAATTGTTAAAAAAGTGGGCAATGATGAGATGGTATTAGTAGTGGACAGATACCATACAATGTATCTATTGATGCATGACTCGCCTATCTGAGCCTTCAAACTTCAACAATACTTGTCAATGTCTATTGTTTTGCAGCAAGGTACTCATTGAAGCCGTCATTAAGGATATCCTCTCATGGCTATTTGACAGGTGATTGTATTTAGTAAGAATGAAGCCTGAACTCCTTTAATAAGATTTACCATTATTTTCATTATGTCTTGTATCCAAACATCACTGGAAATTTGGCATTTGAATCTGTTTTGAGGTCGTAGTAAAAAGAGTGCATAATTATACAAACATGAAGCAAATCTATATGTTTGAAATTTGACATGATGAATCTCGTTGTTATATTAATCTGTTTTGAGTTCTTAAGAAGTTGCCCTCGTTGTTCTCAGGAAGGGTTCACACTAAACAGGTAAACTTTAGTTTAACTTTTTGATCCCTTATTGCATACATTATGAACACTACATTGAGTACATTCCTAATTAACCTACTTTCAATTTAATGTGTAATAGGTCACTGGAGAAACATTTGGAGAGGTCGAGATGTTCAGGAGGTGGAGGGAGCTGATGGGCGGTGCCGGGTACCGATGTCTGCGGTACGGAGAGAGGGAGGCGGTCCAGAGCCGGGTGCTTCTGAGGATGTACTCATCTGGAGGAGAGCACTACAGCGTCGAGGAGAGGAGGGGGGAGGAGAGCAGTGGTACTACTGATGGTCTCACTCTCAAGTTCTTGGATCAGCCATTGTACACAACCTCGGCTTGGGCTCCTCTATAAGTTACTTGAGGACAGTTACTCTCTGATACTTCTGATACTACTACAGATACCGAAAGTTCTTACAAAATTCTTTCATACAAATTCATTCATATACATCTTCTTTTTCATTCTTTTGTTGATCACTCATTTGGAATTGATTCAGGAATATATTTTTGTTAGGTGTTCTCAAGTTCTTGGATCAGCCTTTATAATATGTATATGTTTGGAAGGGGCCTTTTTTTTGTTGTGTATTAATGTGTATATTCTGTGAAGTGTTGTACTGTTGTGTACTATTTATTCTTTCTGAATTATTCTTTCTGAATTTGTCTGTGTATTATTCTTTCTGAATTTGTTTGTGTATTAATGCGTATATATGAATTATTCTTTCTGAATTTGTATATATGAATTATTCTTTCTGAATTTGTCTGTGTATTAATGTGTATATTTTGCCAATATTTTTTAGTAAAGTCATTTTTCAAAAAGAAATTCAATTTTAGGCCTTTTAGGCCTGGCCCATTATCATTTAAAAAGTCCAACCGATTAAACCGAATATAACCGAACCGAATAAATCGGTTTCGGTTTGAATCGGTTTTGACTCAGATCGGTTCGGTTTCGGTTTTTCGGTTATCGAATTCGGTTAATTCGGTTTTTAGAAATTTGGTTCGGTTGGAACCGAATTAACCGAATGCTCAGCCCTAGCTGACGTGACGATTAATGTGGCATATGACATAACAAATTTTAAAATTAAAATTAATATAAAATTAAAATTAAAATTAAAATTAAAATTAAAATTAAATTAACATTAAAATTAACACTAAAATTAATGTTAACATTAACATGAATATTAATATTTACATTAAAATTAATATTAATATTAACATTAATATTAATATTAATATTAACATTAACATTAAAATTAACATTAATATTCATATTCATATTTTTTTGGATAATTAATTTTTTGGGATAAAATTTATCACGACAGCTGTCATATTAGATGCCACATAATACTATTTAATATGTCACGTCAGCTGCCATATAAGAAGAAATAGTTTGAAGGAATATTTTGGATGTACGAATAGCATTACTCATCCTAAAGATAATATAACTTTTTGGTAGACAAATTGTGCGCAGTACTCATAATAAAACATGAAAGAATTAAATCTATCATTACCGGTCCCAAGCATGAACTTGAATGTATTCCTAGTATTAATGTCCAAAAATCAACTCAAAGGCTATATAACGTGCGAAATTTTTGGCATTCTAGAAAATTAGAGTAAGTAGTATATGTGAAATGGGAATTAAATTTAGGGGATTAGTAGGGGCACTACATATTTTTTTTTATATGGGACATCACAATTTCTTTAGTCAGCTGCAAAATTTTTGACAGTATTAAGTAGTATATGTGAAATGGGAATTAAATTTAGGGGATTAGTAGGGACAGTACATATTTTTTGATATGAGACATCAAAATATTTTTAGTCCGCTGCTAAAATTTTAACAGTCCTAGATATTTACATGATTATCAAAATTTTGGCAGTCCTGAAAAAAAAAATTAGACTGCCAAAATTTTGGCAGTCCCGTGCATATTCAAGACTGCAAAATTTTGAGTCACGTGCATATTCAAGACTGTCCAACTTGTGACATTCCTGGATATGCATAGGACTACCAAAATTTTAACAGCTCAAAATATAACTACCAAAATTTTGATACTCATGTGCTGCCAAAATTGTAATGCCCCCATCAAAATGCCCCTAGTAATTCCCCTAAATTTATGACCTGCAGTCGCCATGAGCCAAAATCCAGTTGGTATTTGCAAATCCAGTCTACTGTAAACCACTAGTTTGTGACTTCAAATCTCAGCCGAAATCTGGACAATTTTACTCGAGATATCTTTGAAAAATTAACTGTATATAGTACATATCCATTTCAGAAACCTGTGTTAAGTACAAGCCAATATAAAGCCATTGGTGAAGTTCCATAGATTTCAATAACCAACCACAGTACCCCCAGTCAGCGCCAATATCTCCAAAATCTTGGCAAAAATGGTAACGCTGCGGATGATAACTATCTTCACCTATAAGAAAGATTAAAAGCAAAATCAATATGAGCACAATATGGCCTACAAGTGAAGCATCATGGTGATGAAGATCATTGTACATGGTTAAGACGACGTTTTATGCCATGACTAAACTATCACTCATGTAAAATACTTCTAAACCTCTTTAATCTAGGTACATGCCAAATAGAACGATTATGTTTAGCGTACTTCAAGTGCTTCGAAGGCTTAACAAAGGACAAACCATGTTACGCACACAAATCTCATCTTTATAGGCAAAAGCTCGAGTCTTCACACTAACATCATGCATCAACTTGTATCAATGAAAGACAACAATTGTGTGCTAGAACTCATAACCTTCACTTAGTTCTATCAAAACTTGATCAAACATGAATGTAACATGCTTGCCCATAAACTTTCCTCGTGCATTTCACAGCTTAAAATGAGATACAGGTGAAGGCTGAATAATGACTAAAATGATGAGCGATGCAAGCATCAGAATTCAGAACCAGATGAAAAGAGAAAATTACAAGGCATCAGAGGCAGCTAATCATTATATATTACAAATTGTAGACTAAAGTCGATAAACTAGTACTTGAGAGAACTTTACTTGGCTAATAAAAAATGCTGAGTGGCCACAGTTTCTAGACTTGTTTGAGATGCACAAGATAAATAGATGCTTATGAAGCATTAACATGGTTGCCAATCTGTTCTCTCCTGCGGAAAAAATATTGCAAATCATGTTGTAAGACGAAAAAGATCTGCCAGAAATCCAAAGAAGATTGTGCTTCAGAAAGTTTACCTATGTGTCACTCTACTTTTGAAGATTCAGATTTGGAATCCATGACGGAATGCTGTTTGGACAGAAAAGATTTCGTCTTCTCCAGAACACCAAAGAATATGGAACCACCAATGCCGATCCACAACACTCTTGGCCCAATACCCTGTATGGAGATCGATGTGAATAGAAGTTAGACATAACTTGATGTTGAAGCCTTTTTTCCTGTTTCGAATGAGTATGGGGGGTGGGGGTGGGTGGGTGTGGGGGGGGGGGGGGGGGGGGGGGGGGGGGGGGGGGGGGGGGGGGGGGGGGGGAAGCACAAGGACAATCATGCATGTGGTGTTCAATCGTAATACAAGGATGAACTGGTGAGATTGTGCTGATCGGTTGTGCCATTCAACAGCTTACTTGCTTGACTGTCAATATTCAGTGTCCGTATCACAATATCTGGTCAACTGTTATTATATAAGAGCGAGTATCTATCTGTGTGGGTGGTGGAGTATAATTCTAAACAAGACGCCATTGAAGCAATCAAAATTCTCGATAGCGGCTGTCTACTTGACATTACTCATCCCAAATTGGTGCAAAATTCCTACCAAGGCTAGTCAAAGGTGATAACAATAACAACAAAACCTATCTTATCTCAAATTTTTGGGTTTGCTGCATGAATTTCTTTTGTTCTTCTCTAATTAGGGACATACCACACTCACAACGCCATATCATTATTCCATTATTCACAGTCACAAGTCACAACCGAAGCTCACTTGGGTCCAATACAAGTTCTAGCAGAAGCTTTAACTAATATCCTCACTTTTCCCACTGGTGCAAGTGTGCAACTGCATCTATTGGTCTCCGTTGCACATGTCAAAACTATCCCAGATGATTTTGTCATTCTATCCTCAATTGACTCCACCTCCAACTTCCCACAAATGCAGTCATTCCCAAGGCCATAAAATTGTACTAAAGTAATATGATGCATTTCAGAGATTTATAGAAAATAAATTAAGACCATATAGACATTTGAACAACATAGGTCAAACATTATCAATATGTCTCATAAGTCATAACATCTCTAGTTTATCTTGGAGATTTCGGCACAAATTTTAATTTATTCAAAATTTTCATAGAAAAATAACCACTTTATAGTTCGGGGGGGAATGCATGAGATTACTAAGTTCAAACCTTTAAAAGAGCAGCAGGTCCTTCTTCTCTGATAATAGTCTGAGCACAACTAATTACACCATTGTATTGACTTGCTGAACCCTGCAACAACATAATATGAAGGGAGAAATCATCTCACAGGCTCTATAAATCAGAAGACAAATATAAGTCTAAAACCAAGATTAGTTCTACCTGCACCATTAATCTTGTCTTCAGTACATCAAGTGGCGTAGTGATAGCTCCAGTTATTGCACCTTCAAAGAACAATTAGAAGCAGAATGACATGATTCCATTTCCAAACGAATAAAAAACATCTCATTTACTGAATTAGGCGAAATGAATTCATTTAACATGACATTTGATGCAATCATGGATGCACGTCGTGATTTCTAACTATGTTAGCGAAGAAATGAGTAAATAAAAGCTGCCCACAGTGATGACTCTAGTACACTTTGCAAAAGATGGTCGAATAATGGATCGAGTAGAACATCTTTATTTATAGGGCAAAACTTCTAGAGTGATGCAAAGCAAAAAAAAAAAAAAAGTTTACTGCTCTTAATTTTGGAAAATACATTGAAAGAGATGGTCAGAAAACCTACAATAAATAAGAAAGAAACCACCGAGGGGGTGGTCCAAGGTAAAAGGAGGGGAGGAGTGGGCATGGGTTGGAATCCCACCCCGGGCAAAAGTTTAGTTAAAATGGGAGAAGGTCTTGGTGCTAATAGGCAGGAAAAACATAAGAATGAAAATTTTCAGGCTCGATAGTTTAGTTCTACTATTTGAAAGAATTGATTAAGATGAAAACCCTGAACTTTTAAAATAAGAGCCATTTGGATAAATGTGTCGACATTATAAAATAAGGTAGTTAGAAAATACAGGGCAGTTGTCCACCAGTGAATACTGCAGTTGTAGAATAGGCTAGCAATGAAAAGAATTTGAATTATACCAGCAAAAGCACCTATAACAGCATTCTCTGGATCATTCAACTCCCTTTTTGCCTGCAAAAGGGAAACAAGGAAACCATAAACGTGCTTAATCCTCTTCTTTTTTTTGCCCCAATTTACATGTAGGCAATAAATGCTCTATTAATGGGCACGGATATGTAGAAGCAAGCATTGCAACATTGAGAACAAAAGGTGTTTCTAGCTTCAGGTTCCTCGTTTTTAGGATTAAGATAACAAAATTCACCACGCACCAAGAGCATATTATCAGAACTAACCCCACCTACCACCAACAACAAGCATGTCCACTGCTTGCAGAAATCGAACTCAAGTCTCCTTGCATGAAAGAATGCTATTTTCTATCATGTACCAATATTTCTTCTTCTCAGCTCTATACATCTTAATGACAATCCAATAAATTGGTTACTTCTCTGAATTTTATACTTGGAGAGGAGGCTCAAATACAATGGGCCTAAAGTTACCAATATGGTAGGTATTCTGTAGTTAATCAGGCTATGCAGAATGTGTCAACTTTCAAGTCACCAAACAAATCTATAATAGTCAATGAATTATTAGCAAAGACCTATAAGATTGTCACCTACATACTACCTACTACTTGCATTTACTACAGTATTCTGAACAAAGGCCTATATTGCCCTGGTGAGAGCTATAGTGTGGCCTTAACGGAAGTAAGCTTTTGCCCAAAGCAGGATATATCATCTTTCATGAAGATAACTCAAAATACTCTTAATCGTGGTCTCCTTCTAAAATGGTAAAAGAAATCTGGAATTGGTCCGTCAAATCAACTTCACCTTTCCCACGATATATCTGCCAAGAGAACTGTTGAACAAATAACCCCATTTCCGTGTCTGCAACTAGAAGTCGTGCACATGCGTTGCACGTATGTTTTGTCTTTTTTTCCCCACTTTTTAAATGTATACTTGCAAAACAAACCCATTCTGAAATAGTATAAAAGTATTTTGAAGTAAAATTTTGTTTGAGATGGTAAACATTTTTTTATAGTTGGAAGTGTGTAGTAAATTTATTTTTGAGATGATGAACATTATTGTAGTTGGAAGTGTGTAATTATTAGTGGTTAGTATTTATATTAGTGGAGAGTGTGTAACTTACATGTTTTACCCCTAGTTAATTTAAGCATATTTTGACTTCTTTTTTTTGACATATTTTGACATAATTTATATATATATATATATATATATATATATATATATATATATATATATATATATATAAGATTGGAGAAGGGCACTTTTGGAACATGAAAGTTCCACAGTGAAGCCTAGAAGTTTTTCCTATTATACATAAGATGATCAATATTGGTCCATATTTTTCCGCTCATGCTGTACTAGCTTTGCTAAGACTAACATTATGCCAACACCCAACTAGACGATATAAACTATATGAGGCATATGCAAAACCTTGCAAGACCAGCAAAAGATGAAGTATGTACTACTGACTTTGCAAATCAAATCTTACGAATACCAGATCATGAATAAAGGATTAATATAATAACTAACTAAAGTTCTCGGACAATCAGACTTCAATTAATTATGTAAGAAATAGTGTTATTATTATACTTCACGTAGAGTAAGTAATCTAAAATAATGTAAACTTACCGCAATCTTATATCCTATTCGAAGTTGCTCGTATATACAGAACTGGATGGCATCAAATGGTAGATCTCGCAACAGAAAAGAACTATATCCCTACAAATTCAACAAGACGTGACAAGATTAAGCCCATTGCATGGACACTAAATATTAATGATATATATATATATATATATATATATATATATATATATATATATATATATCAAAAAAAAAAAAAAAAAAAATATATATATATATATATATATATATATATATATATATATATAGGGCGCGGATCAAAAGAAGTAATATTTAAGGAAGCAACAATGAATTTTCTAGAAACCTAGACTGTACATACAGCATAAAGACCTTTGAAGCCTTCTTTAGCCACAATAAGACGGACAGCATCAGGTGCAGAGGCAAATTGCCCCGTTTGCATTCTTTGCTTGACTACCTGAAAAGTTGTCAGAGCCAAGATGAACTTACAGAAACTGTAAAGTTTAAGAAGAGCAAAATATGTACCTCTGTTGGAACACGGACAAGAGATGCTGCAGCCCCTCCAATGGCACCTGCAGTCTGATAAATTTGAAATGTTTAAAAGAAACCATAAAACAGAGAGTGACTCCAACTCCATGCTAATATATTATTCGCAAAGATATTGCAACTAATATTACGTCAAACATATATGGTAGTTATATGCCAATTAAAGATGAACACAATTGAAACTGATAATTTCGCATCAGATTTAAATGGACAATTTGAATGTAAGATCAGCTTGAAACTCAGGATTTACAAAAGACAACACATAAGAAACTTGCATTGAAATTTCATTTCATTGTCCAAACGGCATTATATATTTATATGTACAACAAAATATAGATTAAAAAAGTAAGATAATTCAAATACTTCATACAAAAAGTATCATATAAAAATTCTGGAAAAGTACAAGTCAAATCTATATAAATCGTCGAAGTACTGGAAAGAAAAGCCCATTGGCTACAATGTGTTTTGACATCATGGAGTGACAAAATGAGATCATATACCAAAGCCTAAGATTGTAGCTGTGTTTGATGATTATCAACTACATTAGAATGAGTTATCTTCTACAAAGAATAAGTAGTAGATACAAAGTATTAACACAAGTACTTGGAGATTTGCACTACTTACCAAATGAGCAATGGCACTTAAATTTTCTGGAAACACCTTTAACAATTTTTGTTTGGAAGGCTCATATATACCCACAAAGATGGCTGATGCCCTGTCGATGGAGATTCAAATAGTCCAAAAATTAGGATATCTATGGGGACATAGAACAATATATACATTTCTCATAGAAGAAAGGTTCCTTCTTGGTAAATCAAGCAAATAAAGCCATACAAGAATATAACTTTTATCCTAAATTTTTGGATATATCTGAATTTTCCGTTCAGAAAATAATTCAAATAGCTGACCCCATAAATTTGGGATCAAGGCTTTGTTGTTGCTGTATTGTTTTATTTGCTTGATTTAACCATAGGGAGCATAAAATGTATATGGATAGTTACAGGGGGGATAAACCGTTTGAAATTGTTTCACCTCTAGTGTGCTACAAACATACTATTTCTCTATCTTAATATTTGGTACTTAATTTTGTCTATCAAAGAAAACAATAGTAAGATATACTAAAATTTACTAATACACATTTTCTAAAGTTTATAGATAACAGCAGCAGAATTCTCCAAAAAGTGATGACGAGTTCCACTTTTTCATGACAAATTCCTTTTGGTAAAACTGTATCGAATTCAGTTCGTACTACCGATGAGTTGCAAAGGCAATACTACTAAAGAGAGGAAACAAACATTGTTGTCATACTCTATAAGGAAACTATAAATGGTAGGGACAATGCAATCAAAGATCAACAAATCAAGCCATAAATAAAGGATACATTACTTACGGTAAGACACCAGCAAGATTCCCAGCCAATCCAGCATACAGGCCTTTCAACTGAATTTTGCTACCACCACGAGCAGCCTGGATACCAATTAAATTCCCGATTACTAGTAAGAAACAACATACTCATCTAGATAAAGGGCACTTTTAACTATAAAATCATAAAGCCAAAGGTACAACATGGAAATAGGAAGAAATGATCACAATATTATGCATATTGTTGATCTTACACAAATATGATTGTGCATCCAAAATGATAGCATGTATCTAAATCATAGTCTAGATATGCATGTACTACTCCTTTATAAATGGACATGTACATGCTCATATCAGCATAAAATATTAATTCTAATTAACAATAGGAAAGAACATAATAATTCTGATTAACGATACATGCAAGCATTATGGGCCTATGGTTCACTTTTACAAAACTAAAACTTCTAAATCTTCGTTCTACAAATTAGTTATGCATGGAATACCCTTAGAATATGCATATTATGCCCAAAAAAATGGTAAAATAGCAAAGATCTCCAAAATGTATCAACCGCCTAGGCGGCGCCTAGGTAGGCGGACACTCCGCCGCACACTCGCCTACTGCCATTTAGAACCTTGATTTGTACGACTATTATCATGCCCACTATGTTGTTATTTATGTTTGATGTGAATGTATATGTCAAGTAAATTATTATAAATATGATACAAGGAAGGAAGAAGAGGCAAAGGCACTAATTAGGAAAATCCATGAAGCATGTAAGACAAGTGACAAAAAGTAAAATAACAAGTCATCATAGTTCGCGGTATTAGCCGATACCGATACTACACGGCCGATACCCATGTCCCCCCGATAACGACCGCTAGCACACTGAAGGATATTGACGTTGGGGTCTCTTTTACAGTTAATTCGACAGAGACAAATTAACGAGAAGTTAGAAGAATTGAAAATTAGTGTCAACACAATGATTTAGTTATGTCGAAGACTGGAAGTGTATTGATATGATTCTTTATTCATAAATAGTAATCATTACTATTTGTCGAAGTTGTATATATATAAATTCACAACATTCATCTATATTAATAATGTCATCCAAAACTGTTTATTATGGTTGCACTATGTCTAAAGGCAAATAAAAAAAACATATATATTGCAAGTGAATATAATTCCATTTAAAGCTAACGAGAAACAACATATAATACATAAAATTGTCTAAATGTATCAAATATTTTGTATTTTAAAAGACTTTTTGTCACTTTTGGTTTTCCAAAACGAAGAACAAGATACTGGAAAACGAAGAACAAGATACTCTGATATGAAACTACCGAAACCGCTAATATTAATACTCATAGGAAGGGCCTGAAACAGATTGTGATACCAATATTTCGAACCTTGCAACTCATATGAACAAGAAGCTACGTTGCATGAGTGGATACGAATACACACAAGGACATGATACCAATACAAGGTATGGATATTTTTAGATAGATACAATAAGATGTCATCTATAATGCATGACTACAAATACGGGTATTAACAGGAACGGAGGTATGAACTAGATATGTAAGGACACCGTTTTTCGTTTCCGTACAACCTAACAAGAAAGTAAAATTATCCTATAATAATTGCAAGAATAGTTGAGCCCTTTGGTTGGGAAGGGGAGCTCATGTATTTGAAACAGATAGGGGACACCCATAGGGGATTCTAAATTGGCCCTTATCCTCAAAAAGAAAGAATTGTTAGGGAATATAAAATAAAACTCAATACATCAACATTTTTTGAAGTCAGTAAATGAGATTCCCCCCCCCCCCCCCCCCCCCCCCCCCCCCCCCCCCCCCCCCCCTTTTTAGACTAAATGGTAGGAACAAAATTTCCCCCGCATTCCATTAATGATAGTTAATGAAACAATAAATGAAAATTAAATGGAAAACTTTCGTACAATTGTAATATGTAGAATACATTATTTTCCCATTTATCTATCATATACTTTAACAAAGAAGGTTCTGCAGTAGAAAAGTACCCTCTCCACCTCCCAACATACTAAAATGTCCTACTTCATTACCTGACATTTGACACGTATTTGACCAACTTTGACTAGGACAGAGCTCACCATTGGCGCTAACTGTGAGCATGGAAATACAAAACTACCCTTGACAAATTACAAATAATCCCTACAATATGTTGCACGGATAGGACAAAACACAGCAAGGACATGGTGAAACAGAGATGACACCTATTTTGGTTTGTCCTAGTGTATTTTGGAGTGTCTGGGTTGTGTCTGATAGATGTCAGACATGACACAACAAGATTTTTGGAGAGTTAGTACTTCCTACTCTACACTTAACCCTATTTCTCTTGAACTTCCTGGTCTTCCTCCAAACTCTATTTCTCCTTTATTCTTTGTTGAGTTTCAACAGGAAGTATACGTGGAAGATGAAGAGAAGGATGGTAACCTAAATTTAGTGGAGAAAAGTAATTTTTAGGGAATAAATACTATTGACTCGTGATTTTTTTTTCTTATTTATAGTAACTCGAGAATACATATGGACTATTGATTCAAACTATAAGTATTCTTCTAGGTGAAATGGTCTATTACTGTTTCTATAATCGAGGAGGAGTATAGCCGCAAGGCAATAATAAGACCTAGCATTGATCTCCCTCATTCATGCTTTAGAAAGTGCATTCTCTTTCATATTCGGGCACTTGAAGTGACATGTTCATGAAATATAATTGGCAAAGGAACATACAAACTATCAATAACGTTGAGGGGTTTAAGCGATAAGAAACAAAGTGTAAGGTGGTTATATATTACTTATGAAAGCTTCAAGGAGGTTTCCGTAAAGCCCAAAGCTCAAGCTAGTCACATGCTTTATGCAAACATTCTAATTTGCAGATAGTCCCTCGGAAACTAAACATGGTGTTCAATGAGAAATCCTTCAACCACAAACTAGTGTTAGGAAAAATGCTAAAGGTCCTATGCATATAGGTATATTCAGGTCAATTATTATCACTATTAGTCTCACACAAAATTTTACTAGAACCTGATGTTTACGTCAATAAGAAGTCTCTGAAGCAACAAACTGGTTATCCATTGACTTTATAAACTGTTATAAGGTTGCAAGAGTCATGTGTAAAACATAGAAGAGTCATGTGTAAAACATAGAAGATTCATGTTTAAAACATAGAGTTAACCCAAATATTTATTTGCTTGACATGAAAAAGATACACATCTAAATTGGTCGGAGTATCTTGCCTGTAGGCGAGTCTTTATTGTATCAATTGGATATAGAGCTGCCTCAACAACAAAACCGGCAGTACCTCCTGCAATAATACCATCTGGAAGAAAAAGAAAACATCGCATTATGTAAACAGAACTCTCCTTTAATATCAAACGCATTATAATTGCCATTTCCCTTTGCGCACTGTACATGAGATGTGGTCATTGTTTCTCAGTAATCCATGAATGAAACATTATGTTTCATGGATACGGGAACGGACAGGATACGGTAAATAGGTACAAAAGTAGCCGCCTATGTTATATGAGTATGTAGGCCTGGCACGCTGTATCGGCGAGCACGGGCGCTGCCTGCGTTTCTCTGTTGCAATTTTTGTGCCACGCGGCACTTCCTGTCGCACACGGCAGATTCCTGCCCACGGCGTGGGCCTGACACGCTCCATCAGCGAGCACGGGCCCGGCGTGCGCGGAGTCTTCGCCACAGCGGACTTGGCCTTGACGGCGTTGAGTAAGCGCAACGCTCCCATGTGCGCTCCCACTTCACACTCTTCGTCCTCCACCTCCTCGGTTCGGACGATGCTACACAGACACGGGTACTGTCACGCCCCGATCCGGAATCACCCGAATCATCGTCCTCGCAGGGGACGTGATGCCGCATGAGCCTAGAGTTGCGCTCGTGCAAGGCAAGATGACAAGTTATCAAAATGGTTATCTTTAATTTGATATTAGCAAACAGAAGAAAACAGGGTATACGAAACAATTCTCTTTATTGATATTCGAACTGAGATTACAAAGGCTTTTGATAGCCCAACAATATATGCCAGATTGGCTACAACACTCAGGTTCTCTCTTGCCCACAAAAGATTTCACCGTTCCATACATCATGCCTTCTATATCTCGGCCGCATCAATCATGTTGCAAGTCCGAGCGTCAATGCGATCGCACGCTTCAAACGCTACGGCATTCCATGCCTCTACGCGATCAAGCAAAGCTTCACCGCGAGCAATCCATTACCTGCACCCAGAATGAAAGCTGGTGGGAGATCAGTACGTTCGTCCTCGCATGTACTGACGAAAAGACCAACTTTCTAAACTGACATTTTAGTATTTATGTTCAATCATGCAACTTAGCTTATGATCTTGCTATATTCTCCTTAGGATCGATTTCATGGCATATTCAAAAACGATAAAGCATGTTATCATGGCAAGCATGTTATTCGAATTGAATAGGCAAGCAGACAAACAATCTCGTGTTTGTTTCGTGACGCGATTTCTTACCAACATCGACGCACTCGTCCTTGCACCGACGCAAGGTGAATACGCCTATCATCCTTTCCTGTCATGTTATAAGTGCTTTCTATGCAGGATCTATGTGTGCAGGATGTATGTGTACCCTGCACTTTCGACCCAGGATCTATCTGTACAGGATATATGTTTACCTTGCACTTTCGATCCATCGTTTCTTAACTATATGAAGGTCATTGACGTATCCGCGTCAGAATGGACTAAAGGCGTTTCTCTTTTTCTTTTCTTTCTTTCTTTTCTCTTTCTTTTCTCTTTCTTTTCTTTCTCGAATTGGATAGCCCGGCGCCTCTCGTAGTGGGTTGTTGTCCCAATTACGGAGACCTTCCGTTGCATACCATCATTTGCGGCTTTTCACATCTCGCTAAGCGATCGCTAATCGTCATACGGATGTGCGCCTATCAAAAATTATATCCCTCCTAGGCCGAACGGTCCCAGTGTCCCGGCACACCCGTTCGAAGGGAACATTCCCGTGATTATCGCAATTTCCTTAAGTCCATTCGACCATGCAACGCACTATTATTCAAACAACCAAACATAGTCTTGAGTCCGAGACTCAGACTTTATCATCTCGTATTTCTTTCATTAACTTTCTATGTTCTTACATTTCATACTTCATTTCAATGGCATCATGCCTCAACTCAATGTTCGTCAACCGAACGACCCGAAGGTCCCGAACACCTTTCGAGACATCATGCCACATGTGACAGTTCCGTCACCTACATGCCACAACTGTTCTCTTCGCAACGAAGCCATCTTTTATGATTCTCGTGCACGTAGGCACGCTTTGACATGATTGATTTTCTTTCTTCGAGTCGGGCATGCGATGCACGCCTCGATGCCATAATTCCATGTTCTTAGTCTTAATGTACAATGTTCGTGGCTTGCACGCTAGGACACTCGCCTTCAAAATCTTTCAATGTGCTAGCCTTTCTAACTCGTGCGCGAAGGCACGGAATGCTTCGTGCACGAAGGCACTCGTCGAATACAGTTATCCCCTGTTCTTACGGCTTGCGCACCGAGGCGCTTGCCTTTGCGATATTCCAGTGTTCAAAAAATCGGCCTAGGCGGCGTCTAGGCGCTAGGCGGCCGCCGGCCGCACCGAAAAGGCCCTAGGCGGCCGGCCTAGGCGCTGGTCGGGCCTAGTCGGGCCTAGGGTTAGGGTTAATTTTTTTGAAATTTTCAAGAAAAAAATCAAAAAAAATAAAATATATATTCGACAAAATTAAATACTTACCTGCTGCCGTCGTCGCCGTCGTCGCCGCCGTCGCCGTCGCCGCCGACTGCTGCTGTTGTTGTTGTTGTTGTTGTTGTTGTTGTTGCTGTCGTCGTCGACGTCGTCGTCGTCGTTGTAGGGAAGAAGGGAGCGGAGGGGAGGAGAGGGGGGAGCGGAGAGGGGAGGAGGAGGAGAGGGGGGAGGGGAGTCTGCTGACTCTCTCTCCTCTCCTCCCCCTTATATGTGGGTTTTTTTTTTTAAGTAGAAAAAAAAATTGAAGCAAAACAGAAATATGGGATTCGAACCCATGATAGCTCATGTACCAAGTCTTAAGCATTGCCACACTAGCCATAAATGCTCAATAGCTTTTGTGTCTATAAGTGTAACATACATGTTATTTATATAGAAACTCATGTGCCAAAAAAAAAAAAATCAACTCGGCGCCTAGGCGCCGCCTAGGCGCCCTAGGCGCTAGTCGGGCCCTCAACGCACCGACTCCGCCTAGCGAAATCTATAACATTGCGATATTCAATGTTCCATAGCGACTCGTGCATTTGATGCACGTTTCATTTCAATTGTTCTAACTAGTGTTCGACACACACTATGATTTATCTTCTAATCGGACCACGGTCGTAGCGTCGATAGGTTAACTTAGCATACAATGGTACATTCTTACTTAGGCATGAAGGAGTAAAAAGAAGAGTCAGTCCTCCCACCTTAAATCGATACGCCTTGTTGTTTGCCGAGCCAATGCGGCTCGATTTCATAACTTTGTTGTATGGCCAAACCTTCTGACTTAGCCATTCGGACACTTCTTATTTTTATTGAACTACTCGATCGATTCCGGCCTACCGTGCCCAAGTCTCAACCCGTTGCGAGGCGGTAATTTGGGTTTTGCGGACCCGTTGCGAATGAGGCAAAATGTCGACCTCTAATATTTCAACGTAAATGGATATCATGCACATGAAACCAACTAAAATCAATACTTGTATCCATTCGGACTTGCGCCTTGGGTAGATTTGATTTCTTAGAATCTTCGAGCCGAGTTAACGTACTTATCCTTCGGGGTAATGCAGCGCTTTGCATCGATTCAACTCGATACATTCTTTGGGACAATGCAACTCTTCGCATCGACTTATATTCGATGCATTGCTCGGAACAACGTAACTCTCGTATCGATTTGCATCGATACATTTCATTCGATCAACGCGACTCTTTGGTCAACATCTCAGCGTAATGCGCCGTGCGGAGCGGGGCATTACAGGTACGGGCACGATGCCATATGAAACATTTTTGTTGCACAACTGTCAAGGGTTCTCCACTGACTGCATGCTTATATTCCCTGAATTCCTTGGTCATTATACTGATTAAGTCAAATTTCCCATTTCTGGGAAATGCAACTATGTATTAACAGAGAAGTAGTATAAGTAAAGACGCGTTCACTATCCGGAATAGTTTTTAACCCCTAAATAGTTTTTAACCCATTTGACCAAAAGCATGGTTTATATATATATTAAAAAAAGATAAATTTCATATAATCAAAACGTCAAGTACAACTTCCACACTTTCAAGGCTCAGTAGATCTCTCCAAAACAGATACATCAAAATCAATATTGTGTAAAATTCCTATAGTAGTAGTAGTTAATCCCTCAAAAATTCGTCTGTTTCGCTCTTTCCACACATGCCAAACCGACGCAGCAAGTCTAATCCGTGCTCCCATATACCACATCCCACCTAGATTTTTCCGTGCCCGAATCCAAGCAATAATGTCGCACACCCTCCTCGAATCAGTACAACCACCCAATCTCTACTCTGTGACTGCCATATGGACCAAGACGCCACGCATTCAAAGAATAAATGACGAATCAATTCATCTTGTTGGTTGCATAGGACACCTTTGTGAATTGAGTAAAACGTCAAACCGAGCAAGCCTATCCATGGTCAGAAGCCGTCCCAACAATAATTTATACATGCATAGTTGCACCTTCCGGACCAATCTGCTGACCCATATGAAGTCAAACTCCTCCAATTTAGTATGAGAAGTCCGTAGAAAATCATAACATGATTTAAAGTCGAACTCTCCAGACCCAGTGGTCACTATAGACGACTGCCAAACCCACCTATCTCCCTGTGCCTCGTAGTCCACGGGTACTGCTCGGATAATCTCAGCAAACCTGGTCGTGTACGTGTAACTTTCAGGGTACCACTCCCCCAGCCGTGGAATGTGCTGAATACGTAACCTCTTGTCCGCCTCTCGAAGATATGATCCCCAACCCTCTCCAGCAAGCTCCTGTGGTTGATCCATGGATCGAGCCACAGGTCCGTACTTCGTCAATCTCGGAAGACACGATGAATGGCATTTTTCATAGGAGCACACTGATGCAATAGGCAATTGAAAGTAACTGAGGCATTGTTATTGTACCTACAGGACCCGAAGTTACCTCCCTTCACATATCTACTACTCATCCACTTCGCCCATAAGGATCCCCCTTGAACAAACTTTTATGCCAGCTTCATCCCTGCTACCTCTCTAACCATCTGCAGAGGTCTCAGTCCAACCCCCCCTCTTTCCGCGGCCGACACAACTGATCCCAGGCAATATCATGCCCTCCACCCGGCGTTGAGTGAACTCCACTAAGCTATGGCAGTCAATATCCCTCGCATAATTGACAGACAAAGGGACTTCCTGATATTTAACCTGAAACTCTCCTTTCTCAATCCCCAACTCCGCCGTCCGTTTCTCATTGCGAGTGCATTGAGAGCTAAAGTACACTCTACGCTTGTCCCTGTTCATCTGGAGCCCAGAAACACTTCTAAACTCTTCCATTGTCTCCAAGATAGTAGTAAGTCCCACAGAAGTAGGCCGCATGAAGACCCACAAGTCATCCGCATATATGACATGGAAAATATATGGGGTGACCATTTTGTACAGGGGGATGATCCGCCTCTGGTGTACCGCCAGATCCATCTTGCAAGTGAAATACTCCATCACTAATGTGAACAGATATGGGAAGAACAGGTCGTCCTGCCGAAGTCCCCGATTGCTATGGAAGAAACCATACGGGTGACCACGTATAAGGACCGAGAACGAAGGGGTAGTAATGCACTCGCGGACCATGTCAACCCACAGCCTGTCAAATCCTACGGCCAGCATCAGTTGGCAGACGAAGTCACGATTAACCATGTCATAAGCCTTCCTCAAGTCTAGCTTGAAACAAGCCTTCATACCACGAGGCTTATTAAACTCCCGCATCTCATGGGCAAGCAGACAATGCTCCACAATCAATCTATCCTTGATAAATGATGCCTGATTCGATGACACCAGGCCCTGCATGATCTTCTCCATCCTCTGACACATAAGATGCGTAATTACTTTGTATAAATAATTACAACATGCAATGGATCTGAAGTCCGCCAAAGAGGATGTCCCTTCTTTCTTAGGCACCAATGTGAGGAAAGTATGGTTAAGCTTCTTCAACAATTTATTACTAGTAAAAAATTCATGTACCGTCTCCAAGACTGAATATTTTATAGACTCCCATTGAACTTTGAAGAACTTGCTGTTGAACCCGTCCGGACCAGGCGCCTTGTTGGGGTCAGCGTCCTTGACAATCCTTGCCACCTCCTCCATCTGAACCGGAGCTACCAAGATAGCATTTCCATGGGACGTGACCAACTTCTTACACACGAGATCAGGAGACGAATTAGCATAATCAGATTGATTATAGAGCAGAGGGTAACACCTGACCGCCGCCTCCTAAATGCCACGTTGTGATTCAACCAGCTTGCCATCTGCATCCAATAGTTGGTGTAGACTATTGCGATGCTGGCGAGCACGAACCACATCATAGAAAAACTTCGAACACTCATCTCCATCCTTCAGTCAGGAGCATTTGGCCCGTTGTGCAATCTGAATCTCATCCTGGAGCCGAAGGATATTGACCTCATGGGTCAGGGCCTTCTCCCGCGCCGCTAGGGATTCGCTCATCATGTCCATTTATAAAGAGGTCTGGATCGTTCTGAGCTCTAGTTCCTTATCAGCTAATGACTTTCCGAGGCCGCTCCCGGATCCATCTCTTCAAAATACCCTTTACCTCTTTAAGAGTATGTACCATGTAAAATTGGGCCGCGCCCGTCTTCACCTGCTGGAGACCCCATATAACCGCATCCAAATACCCCTCGGATAAGTATCAGCTGTTGTTGTATCGAAAAGGTCTGGCCTTCCAGACAGATTTTTCTGTGAGCCTAACACAGATATGAGAGTAGTCACTAGTCCATGCAGACAATCCCTCTGCAACAGAGTGAGGAAACATGTCGAACCAGACACCGTTGCCCAAAGCTCTATATAACTGACCAGCAACTCTCTTCCGAACAGCTTTGTTGTGCCAAGTCCATATATGCCCAGATCTCTCCAACCCCTGTAGACCAGACTGCAACAAACATTGCTGGAAGTCATGTAAGATGGGATCCGAAACCGGCCGTCCCCCCCCCCCCCCCACTTTCTCCCTCATGTGCAAGAGAGCATTGAAGTCCCCTATAAGTAAGAGTGGAAGCTTCGGACCATTAACCAACATGCTCACATAAATGATTTCATGCCATAAATCCTCTCGCCTTCGCCTATCACTGTGTCCGTACACCGCACCAAACATGAACTTGAAGCCACCTTCATTAGAAAGCTCCACCACTATTAATTGTTCAGACAGGAGGACCACCCTGCCATCCCAACTTCGACAATCCCACCGAACCCAGATTCTGGCCATGTTGGATAAATTGAGGTTATGCACTTGTGTCCAGTACCTCGGAGTTCTCTTCACCAATATTCTTTCTGCCTTAATCTTTGTTTCCAGCAACGCATTGATAGAACACTGCTCAGATTTAAGCCCCTCACAATCTCCTTCCATCTGCCTAGCGAGCAAGCTCCGCGGACATTCCATGAGAGAACTAACATTAAGAAATAGTCAATGTCCCCCTGTAACGCATTAGATTCAGCTTCTGGGGTAGATATTGGATCTGCTTGACTCCTACCATGTACAACACTATTGTTTTCATCCGTCGATTGCATCAGAAGTAATCTGGCCCCTGCAGGGTTGTCTATACATATATCCTCCTCAATACCTCTAAGCGAAGAGGTCGCACGAGAAGACTCCTCGCGTAACGGTCCAGCATGTCGCTTTCTACTTGTAAACGTCCCAACCTTTGGGATCTCATACGAGGTGCCCCTGTTGGCCGAAGCAGACATACCCCTGGTAACCATTCCACGTTGTGCTTGAAACACAATCAACTGTCCTTGTGCAGCCTCCCTGCTATCATCCACATGAAATCCACCGCTCCCAACACTGACGGGAGTCACATCCACCATTGCCTCTATGACTATGTCATCAACTACATCGTCGTGTATACTTGAGCCCCTATCTCCCATGCTCTCACCTCCAACACGTCTCGAAGAAGCCAACTGAGTATGGCGAGCAGCTGTTGTAGCGAGTGTACAAGCCGAAGAATCATGACCAAAGCAAGTACAGCTACTACATCTAGGGGAACTCATTCATATTCCACCATTTGTATGAGTACCTCACCTGATGGAATCTCATACTCCAGCACCCGTGGTAAGTCACGTCCTGCTCCAATCTCCACAAAAACATGATCATACATCAGCCGGGTCCGATATGTTGTAGCATCATCTGCCCTGATAGGGTTGCCAATTAGACTAGCAAGTCTCATTAACAGCGGTACGCTCCAGTACTTGATAGGGAATGCAGGAAACCGTATCCATACTGGTACCGCATTAAGAACATCCTTCTCACATGTTGACTCTGAGATCCACTCCTTTATTATAATGAGAGGACCATCAAATGTCCATGGCCTCCCCTGCTCCCGCTCGACTCCTCCTTCGTTTATGGACAAAAGTAGACCAGCCTCCCCCGTCATTGCGAACGTAGGATTAATCGTCCACCGTCGTCGATCTAATCCACAACTGATCCGATCCCCCCGCCACCGCTATCCCAGGACCACCACCGCCATCTGCCGCTGCCGAACTAGGACCGTCGTCGCTGCCGTCGATCAAGAACCTCCGCTGGTTCAGAGCCGCCGCCATTAGAGAACCACCGTCGACGCTGCTCGAGGACCTTCTGTGCTCCAGGCCTGACATCGTCGCCACCGCCGTCCGCCGATGACCCAGGGCCGCCGTCGACCACCATCTGCCGCACACCCAGGTTGTCGTCCGCCGCCAAGTCCCGCACGCCCAGGTCGCCATCCGTCGCCGAGGCCCCTCCGCCCCGGTCGTCGTCCACCGAGGGCCCGACCTAGGGCACGGGATCCCCCGATCTCCCAAGTCGTCCAAGTCGCTCATATCTCTCTCTCTCTCTCTCTCTCTCTCTCTATCTCTCTCTCTCTCTATATATATATATATATATAATGGCGGCACGTGGCAATTCAGGGAGATCATTCGGACGATGAAGGTGGACACATCATTTCTGACTAATGCATGAATTTGGAATAATATTGGGACGGAGCGGTTCATACATAGAGCCATAGCTAATGCTGTCAGAGTTCTACACCCGGAGATGGAGTTGGCGGATGTGATATAGGCCAAAGGTGTTACTCATAAAATGCAGTTGTGTCTATACAAATTGAGCCTGAGAAGACTACTCATACTTGATAGGTTGCGGAGATTTGAACTATAGTTGGAGGCCCAGGAATGTATACTGTGTCGGCATGTCGGCAGAGGAATGAATCCATGCCACACCTATTCTTCCAATTTCCGGTGGAGTGGGATATTTGGCTAGCCTAACATAATAGGTTGGGCTTATCGAGTAGGGAGATTCATGACTGAAGAGCAATCGTCTAGGACATCAGAAGAGATAAGCGGAGAGGTTTTGCTTGGTACAACGAAGCCTGTATCAGATTTCCTGCAGGGGTCTGGCATATTTGAAAGGAGCGGAACAATCGAACCTTTGATGGGTCGGTGATTTCTACCATCGGAATTATCCATAATATTAAGCATGATGTCTTTATAATGAAAGGGAAGGTACATCCTTGAATTGTATCTTGTATTTGGATTTTTTTTATTTAATTAATATAATTATCTTCTTCCATACATATATATGTCGGAAATGGTAATTTTATTGATAACTTAATGAAAATGCTACATCACTACTAAAAACATCCGCAGTACAATTCATGTAGGTAGTAGCACACTAAGGTCGCTCTCAGTATTATGTATCAATCCAATCGGCGTCGTGCTCAATCCTTCGAATATTCTCCAATTTTGCTCTCTCCACACATTCCATACTGTAGATAGAAGTCGAAGCCTTGCTTCCTCTTGAACGCAATTGTGCCAGTTCTTACAGGGTGCTCAACAAGTCACTAGTCGCACTAGTATGTAGCCTCATCATTTCCTGTTGTCATTTCTAAACTAACCAAGAATACTGACAATAAAAGAACAAGTGATCTCTTGTCTCCCTGTCACCCAAACATATAACACATCCTTGCGCAGGCAAATTGAAGCCAAACCGCAGCATGCGGCCAAGTGTTACGAGCCGACCTTGAATTGCTTTATATAAACATAGCTTGAACTTAACGGCAGCACCTTTTAACCATATGAATTCCGCCCATTGGAACTGACAGAATTTATCGTAAGCTGTTTTAAACACAAACGCACTTGTTGCCGATCAGTCCCATATCCAATTATCCTCCTTGCTGGCATCATCTATCAGAACAAACTCTATTTCCTCTAAAAGCAGTTGTCCTGTACGTCTCGCCGCAGCATTACACCAAGATTGACGTATAATTCGATTCAATGGTTCAGATCAGCTCTAAGATGGGCTAACCAAGGTGATCTATCAAACTCTGATGATGTAGCCAAGGATCAAACCATAGAATTGTACTTTCTCCATTGCAGACAATTCTGGTTAAAACTTGCTTGAGTTTCGGCCTCTGATTTAAGATGGATTTAAAGGTAACCGAGTAGTTGTTATCCATTTGGTGTACCCAATAATTAGAGCCCTACAGATAGCTTATGTGTCCAGTTCGCCCATAGTGATTTCCTTTCCAAAATCTTTCATGCCAGTTTGAGATTAGCAATATCTCGTTGTGTTGTAAGCAAGCATAACCCAACTCCTCCCTCTTCCTCTGGACGACACACACCTCTCACGAGATCGCGTAATACCCCTCCACGCCAGAGGAAGCCAGTACACTACTTCTCTATCTTGCTTATAATACTTGCCGGCAATAAGATAGCTTGGAGTATATACATGATGATGGACAATAATAACATTACTAATAAGTTCCAAGTGCCAAATGATAGGAATTGAGCTTTCCACCATTCAATACACCGATGGACATAATCGACAATTCCTTTGCAATCAGTGTCCCTCGCATAGCTAATCGGTAATGGGAGACCTAAATACTTGACCGCAAGTTGCCCCTTCTCGGTCTGCAATAAGGATTGCCAATACTCCTGTCGGGGACGTGCGATTAGAGTATACCCTACTCTTGTCACTATTTAGTTGTAGACCTGTCAGGCATCACCATAAGATTGGTTAGATTCATGAACCCTCTAGTATATGGCATGGTAGTCAAAGACGCGCCTCGGCGCCCTAAGGCACGGTAGCGGTTGCGCCTCGCACCTCACCTTTCTCCGAATGCATCCAAGACGCACCTTTCAGCAAGGCACAACCAAATAAAAGTATGTCTTATGTTTTTTTAATACAAAAAACTTGAAGGCATGGAGATAGCCAGTACCTCATATAAGTGAGAGGGATATAGCCCTTTCCACGATTGTCAAAATTGGTTACAATTTAACTGAAAGACTAAAATTTACTAAAAGCGTAGTACGAAGAATACAAACTCTTATTAATTTTGTTGACTGCTACTGTTGCTTTGCTAGTCACTTGGTTATGTTTTAATATAATTTTGTTGGTGTTTTAATATGTTTTTTATTTTTATTTTTTTACATTACTAATTTATTTATTTATGTGTGCATTTTTTTGTCTTGCTTCGTTCAGACGTGCTCCTTAAGTCTGCGTCTTGCACCTCGGACGATATTGACACTTTGCGTCTTGAGTGTGCCTTACGTCTTTGACTACCTTGGTATACAGTTCTATACACCAAGAGATCGTCTGCATATATAAAATAAGACACAACATGTGACACCAGCTTAAATAGAAGCACAATTTGTTTCATATGCACGACAAGATCCATTAGGCAAGTGAAATACTCCATGATGATGGTAAATAAATACGACGAAAGTGGATTCCCTTGTCGGGTGCCCAGATTACTCCTGAAGAAGCTGCATAGTTGTCCTTTGAAAATAATGGGGTGGTGAGTGGGTGCTGACCCCATGCTCAATCTTCTTTTAGAATTGCAGAATCTAGCCAGTGAGCTCTACATAGAAGCAACCAGACCCCTGTTGTCATGCTTCTAAGGCTATCTAGTTGGATAGTTGCACGTGTCTGTCTTTTTTATTTGGTATGCCGCTAGCACGGTCACCTTCTCGTTGGATTCGCCTCACTTCGATATACCTCGTCTTTGATTCCTTCTTTTGTTTTATCCTTCACTTCGGTCTCTCATCTTTCCCTCTTATCAACATGGGCAGATGGAATCGAAACAGAAATTTTCAATCACAATACCTTCTCCATAGCCCTACCCTGACGATTGAGGGGGACTCTTAATGTTGCTAAGAGGGAGCAAAGCCACGAAGGTGCCCTTACGTGTATCCAAAAAAGGAGGGTAAGGGACGTTAAGGCGCTGTAAGCCCTTGGCTAGGCTAAGGTTACGGAAGAACATAGTAGGTTTTTGGTAAGTAAAACTTAGGAAGTAGCTTAGTTGTTCTGCAAAGGAGAAAAGCTAAGGTTGTATAGTCACTTATCTGTCTACAAAGGAAAATGTCGAAACTCCAAGGGGAAAACACCGATAAAAGAAAGGGACAGTTCGCGGTCAGAATGCTACAAGTGCAGCAGTAAAAGCCACTATGTCGCAGTCTTCCCTACCTACAATCTGACCCTTTCTGAAGAACAAGCAACTAAAGCGGGATTCAAAGCCTAAACCAGACCCGAAAAATCACTGGATTTGAGCTACTGGAAACAACTAGTGTGAACGCGGCTCTCGCAAACAAAAAATCAGTGAAAGGGTTAGAGATGATTGGCCTTTTAGGAGTTCCCCTTGGAGTGATGAAGTTGTCGTTGTTCGGGTTTCGACGATAGAGGCTGAGGTCCTATTGCATTCCTTGATATGCTCAACCCACTATTGATCGAAGCCTATATCGCCTACAATTTTGCAAAGAAATTACATACCGTATCATAAGCTTTTCGAAGGTCAAGCTTGGTACAGGCTTCCTACCAATTTATTAAATTTCCGAACCATTTCATGCACTAGTAGACAATTTTCGAAAATTAACCTGCCTTTGATAAACGTTGATTGGTTCGATGATATAAGCCCTATCATTACGATTTGCATTCTTTTGCACATAATGTGAGTCTAGTTTTGTACAATAAATTACAGCAAGAAATAGGTCTAAACTCAGCAAGATGTGGCAACTTCCTTCTTAGGATAAGAGATAAATGTATGATTTAACTTTTTAAGCAATCGCCCCGTCCGAAAGAAATCCTAGATGGAATCCAAAACCTGATTTTTTTTGAAAATCTTAGTCGATTTTAAAGAACTTGGATCTAAATCCATCTAGACCTGGAGCCTTGGTAGGATATGGATTTTTGACGATCTATGTTACCTGGACTCGGGTACGGGTGTCGGGTACGGGCACGGGTAGATATCCAAGAGTCGGGTCCTTCAAACTCATAATTGAAGGACACACGGACTCGGCTAAAAATAATCCAAATTTTGGATACGGGCACGAGGATATAACTAGTTTCATAAAAAGACAACATGTAATTATAAATTACTAATAAACTTTACTGAACTAGTTGAATAAGTTCCTAAGGGACCGTCCCTTCAGCTCCCCTACTACTTTACTACCAGTCTACCATATTAAAATAAACTATCTACATCACTACCACATTAAAATAAACTATCTACTTCACTATTAGTCTCCCAATTGTCACCATGAAGGATCATATTGTTATCATAGAGGATCGGATACGGATCCATAGTCATACCCATGTCCTATCGGGTCGACACAGATATTTCTCCTTAAAATGGAGAGTCCGGGTAACATAGTTGACGATGTCTTCCACCTCCGTCATTGTAATCAAATTTCTAAGCAAGACGTTGCCCTCATCAGTTGCAAACTAAGTTCGAAAAAAATATCCATGTACCCAGTCTGGTTGTACAGATTAGTGTAAAATTGGACAGCCTCCAAATCAACCAAAACTACATCTATCATCATCGTCATCTCCCACGGCTCCTCCCATGAGAATAGGGTTAACTATGGAGCATAAGAAAGCTCCATAAATTATTTGATAAAGGTTTTACAACCAGCTATCAATCTGGTATCAACCTTCTACGTTGGTGGTAAATTTTTAGACGATGTAGTTGTGAGCATAAGGACCATGCCATAAAATCTAGACTGTCAGTTGGTAGGTATCTTCCTTGTTGCTATGCAGTTTTAATTCATACAACCAAAGAGCACCCTCCAAGTTACCCTAAACTATAAAGATCCTTAGACTAAAAAGAGTACAGATGAAGAGATAAGACGTTACAATTTGCTATAAGCAATTGCTTTCATGGCACATTCAGTCAAACAATGAAAAAAGACACGGCTACAAGTAGGCATACATGTATTTGCATTTTCGATCAAATTGTATCTACTTCTCAATTTAATGAGAATTAGAAAAAAGTCAAGTAAATTGGGCCATTTCCAAGATATCTTTAGGTCAAAAGAACAAGGAGAAAAAACATGATCAAGCAATGGTCTATCCAAACTTTCCCAACATGTAATATATCCATTTGAAAACACAAGTTATGATGAAAATAATCAAGAACAAGGATCCCATTCCTAATTCCAACTCATCTTAAACTTAAAGTATGTTAAGTACCTAGGTTGCACACATACTCCTCTAGAGGACCATATCCATGTTTGCATGTCTCCTCACGATACCTCCAAGACTCTCGTTCAGATATCTTGCACCATCGCCTAGGTTCCAAAGGGACCCAAAACATGGTGAAGCGTTTCGGAATGAGTGTAATCATGCAATACAAACATTGGGATGTGTAGCGTAAGCAATAATTCTTGAAATGTGTCCGTTTTAGAACTCTTTGGAACCAAGTTACTATCCAAAACGTGCCATGATCTAATGTATAAACCGTAACCATATCCATGTCATGTCCGTATTTCACAAAACGTGTTATTACGAATCCATATCATATCTATATCTATATCCGTGTCCGTATCCGTATCCGAATCCGTGTCCATTCTCAGGACGACTAGCTAACTAGACTAACCGTGCATACAGTGATTAAATGCATTTGGCTAAACAACATACGTACCGCATAGTACGCGTAGGAAATTGATCGGATTCCCGTCCTCCATGCTGGCTGATGCAAATGGCCTAGGCTTCTCCACTCTAGAGCGGCTTAACTTACTTTTATAGGCATCTACTGGAGAGAAAATTTGATAAGACTAAGGTTTAATTTGCAAAATAAGGTTCAATTCACACAATAAAAATTTACTTTCTGCAATGTACAGTATGTTATATATATATTTTTCTTTTTGGACCATCACAAAAATTGATTTTGCATAGTACAAAATTTTATTACCCGGTGAGAGCGTAAGGGAGCTTCCGGTATCGGTGGATAATATTGGAGGAGCCATCAACAATCCAACTATGTTTTTTTCCTGCAAATGAATAAAAGATGGGTGAGGGCTAAAGATAAAGAGAACCTTTTCCGTAGGGTTTTTTTCACAAAATTCACGATTTTTTTTTTTCTGCACCTGTTGAAGAAGCGAGTATGGAGATTGGGATGGTGTAGGTAGGGATTAGAAGAGGGTTTGGGGAGATGATGAATAGAGTATAATTACTCGCGGTACAGTTACCTCCCACTAAACCAGTTGATGGACTGATAACCCGTTAACCCGACCTGCTATTTCATATAAAAATTTGGGATTTGGGTGTTGAAAGGAGCCATTAACCAAAGCCTCATGAACAAGTAGGGGTGAGCATTCAGGTTTAAACCGAACCGAATAATCCAAAATCGAATTGGACCGAAACCAAATAAGTAAAACCGAAATCGAACCGAATTGGCCCAAAACCGAATCAAACCGAACCGAATTAAATCGGTTCGATTTTCGGTTTATTCATATATTTTTGATTTTTTTGAGCTTTTTTTGTTAATATATATAGTAACTAAATATACATAGACATATTTAGTATATACCTATATATATTTAGTATATACCTATATATATTAATACTTATATATAGTACACACACATACACACAAACACACACACACACACATATATATATATATATATATATATATATATATATATATATATATATATTAATTAATTAAATTTTCTTATTCGGTTTTCGGTTTTGGACCGAAACCGAAACCCAAAACCGAAACCGAAACCGAATAAGAAAATTTAGTATTTTCAAAACCGAAACCGAACCGAATTTTTTTAAAACCGAATCGAACCTCTTATTCGGTTCGGTTCGGTTCAGTTTTCGGTCCAAAATCGAATAATGCTCACCCCTATGAACGAGGCATGGAAGAGAGGAGGGCTAACTAGAGTTTTTTTTTTTTTAATAAAAAGACTGCATATATAAAACTCAAAAGGAGCCCAAGCTCAAATAGCAGCGGAGATAGCCCAACCGCCAACACACGGCAAAAGAAAGCAAAGAGAAAAGAGTCGAGGCAAAACACAAAACCCCCGACAACAACAAAGGAGACTAAGTCTCAACAAAAATATATACACAGGAGACCCAGGAGCCCGAACCTCAAGGAGGGTCGAAGTGGTGATCCAACGAGAGAGCCCGTCCCACATCAGTCGGGAGAAGATTAGAGTCCCCTTAGCTGAGAATCCCCAGACGGCCATAGCTTTTGCCACTCTATTATCAAAACCAACCGTAAGAGAAATGTCAAGGACTGAGGAATAAGTCTCAGAACCTTACTGAAGCTGTAAACATCGTGCCATGGAATCGGCTTGTTGTGTTTGATGGCCTGGTACAAAGCTACCGAAGTGATATCAAGACAGGCAATATCAATATTCATCTTCCCGCATGTCTTCAAACCAAACGCCAAAGCATCCAGCTCCTTATTGTGCGCTCCCTGCTGATCCACATAGTGGCTGAATGCCAACACCATGTTCCCCTCCGAATCCCGAACGATGCCACCAACCGCTTCCCCACCACCCGAGCTACAGTGGCAGTCCACATTCAGCTTGCGCCCAAAGGCCGGAATCGTGAATTTTGTGAATTTTAAGTCTTGTCATGTTTAATTGAACATCTACTGGAGAGAAATTTTGATAAGTCTTGTCATGTTTAATTGAAAATTTAAGACCCTAAATTTTTATATTTTGTTTTATTATTTCTATTATCAATAATGCTAAGTCTACTACCAAATGCTTACAACTCTTTTACAACCACTCACCCATGTGCTGACATGTGGGCCATGTGGCCCACATGTCAGCAATGGGTGAAGGTTGTAAGAGGGTTGTAAGCATTTGGTTGTAACTGTAGCATTACTCTTCTATTATACCCTCACTAACTTGTATAGAAAAATTTTGTTGTGAAGCATGGGGAGGGAGGGTATAATAGGGAAAAAATATCTACGGTCCAAACTTTCGAATTGGACATGTTAGGGTATAAAGTCTAAGCTGGTATAAAATTCATGGTCTAAACACTAATTAGCCAAAGAGAAAATTGGGTTCCTAGAGTTAGTCCTCTAAACTTCAAAAATAGAAATAAAAATAAAAAGTATACTATATTTGGAAGTGCTTCTGGAGTTAACAAAGCCCATTTCTAACCTCAAAATATTGGAGATAGTAAAACTCCAATCCGATTGATTTTTTATCAAACCCCATCCTAATCTCAAAGGGTCTCGTTTAATATTCAAAATTTATGTTTACATCTCCTCATTGTCCAGAAGAAGGTTTGAGTCTGGTCCTGACCGTTGACTTAGGCTTAGGATAATTTATGTTAAATATCCCTATGTTTCATACTTATTATAGGAACCATCCTTATTTTGAAACTAATTACATGGAGCACTCCTATGTTTTATATTTTCTATAGAAAGTATAACACTAACCATTCTTATTTTAAAAATAAAACATAAAACATGTAACACCCATATTCGGAATACGTACTTTATCAGGTTTATACGTATTTCGGACCTGTATTTTATTTTCTTGGATTTTGGCATGTACTTGTAATTGACTTGACTTGCGGATTTTGGTTCTCGTAATTGGGTTTTTACATGGCTTGGTTTATTTTATAGAGAGGGTTTGGTTTGGTTTGGTTTATCATGAGAGGAACACCTTAACCTATTCTCCACCCTCATTCCACCACAACCCACCATCATAAATCCCCACCTACTTTTCTCTCTCCTCATTATTTTTATTTATTTCTTCTTCTTCTTCCTTCCTCTACACAACACCATCACCTATAGGCAAGTGCACCTTGCCACCACATGAGAACCACTTTTTATTTGTCCATTAGCTAGATTAGGCCATGGTGAACAACATTAGAACTTGACATTTTGTGATTTAGAGTTTTCATTGTTCTAGATCTAAGTTTTCCCCATTTTCGGATTTACATGGTTTTGATCTATTTAAGTTGTATTTTGTGGATTTTGATGCTTTCATGTGGAAGAGAATTCAATTTTACTCAAGTTAGAACTTTGAAAATCTAGATTTGGCTTTGATTTGACAAAGATATGAAAATTTGAATTCTTGGTGTTCTTGGTGTTCTTCTCGGCCTGGAGTAGCAGCCTGCAGCCTGCGCTCTTTAGCGCAGTGCTGGACTGCGCATCCCCTCTCTCGGCTTGCGCTCTTTAGCGCAGCGCCGACCGCGCAGCTTGCCTCTTGGCGAACTGCGCTCAACCCGAGTGCGCATGGATTCATGCGCAGTCTGCTCATGCGCAGTCCGTTCATGCGCAGTCCGTCCCTGCGCAATCTGACCCTGCGCCATCCATTCCTGCGCAACCTGATCCAGCGCAATCCATCTGCTGCGCCATCCACTCCTGCGCAGTTGGTACCCTGCGCAGCTCATCCCTGTGTAGTTGGCTCCTGGCGCACTTGACTCCTGTGCAACCCGACCCCAGGGACCCTTGCGCAATCTGTCCAATCATGGAGATTTGGTTTTATTTTTTTCTTAAGCTTGACTCTTCTACAGCCCTGTATATTGATATTTTATTTGATATTTTACGCCCATTATATATCCTTACACCTTTTGTCATGAACTTGATTTTACTTAATGTGTTTGGAATGACTATTATACATGGCATGGTATGACAAGGAACTAGCATAACACGACAGTGACCCGTAGTGGTGCACTCCTGACATGACCAACCTGACATGATAGTGGCCCGTCGTGGTGCGCTCCTGACAAGTACCCTGATATGATTTATCTTGATAACTTGATAGTGGCCCGTGGCGGCGCACTCCTGACTTGACTTGTAACTTGTAACTTGACTCGTATAATCAACTTGACACCGTGGGTGCTCCTGCTTGCTTGCTTGTGCAATTCACTTATCTTGTCTTGCATCATGTCTAGGACGTGACTTCCTGGGTACCACGGCCAGGGACTCGCGCTAAATTGGATTAGGCTAATTATTAGATCAAACTAGAACATGGAGAATTCCCAGTCACAGGCAATCTCGTTATCTGGGCGCTTTAATGGACTTGTAGCTTGCCGACGAGTAGAGCACATTTCCAGCACACTGTCATGTGTTGTACCCTCTAAGTCACCTAAGGGTACATTTGTCTCCCGGGCGATGTACCCACCTATACTCTCAACCCGCGAAAGGATAACTGGATAGTCTGCAGGGCTTGGGACTGAGAAATTCTCACTTGCATCTTGTTAGTAATTAGGCTTGTGATAACCCTAGTTAGTTAAGTAGTAAGCCGTAGTACTTGCTTGGCCGTGATTGATTGGATGGAGTCTAGTCCCGCTTGTCTTGCCCTGATCCTGTACAAGGTTATGACATGACATAATTACTCGTGCTTTACCTTAATCATGATTAATTGTAGGTCCTGATTTCTTATATTTTATCTTGCCGATAAATGGTGTGGGAGAAACCAAGTTCCGTTCAGACGAAGGGTTACAACCCCGGTCCTTGTTTGGTTTACGGGTTGTAACCTGGTTATCTGAAGAGTTCCATGGTTATCTCATCGTATATCACCTGCCAGGTTTCTCCTTAATAATTATCTTTATTATATAATTATTTTTTTATGTTCTGATATGCTGGCTTTTGTTCTTATTTCGTGGCCTCCTTTGTGGCACTTGCTCTTTCTGGGGTTTGACCCAGCTGGTTTTGTGTGGCCAGATTTCGGAGCAGATCCCGAGGATCTTCCGAACCTCCAGCCCGATGGTAGCGACTAGAAGGAACCCGGGCTACGAGTGGGTTTTCTATTTTGTTTCGCACACTCTATTATAAAGTTATTCTTTTGAGGCGTTTAACCGACGAGCACCTATTAGCTCGATGCACTTTTACTTACTGTCTGCCTACGGGCTGTAAACATGATTAACAAATCCTAGGGTTGATCATGTATGACTTAACTCTTGCTAGTCCTAGCATTTTGTACGACTAGCTTCATGATCAGCTGATATGTAATATTTGGGACGCCTTTTATTGTATATTTGGTGGTCAAACATCTTGTAATTATATTATTTGTTTGAGATTGAGACAGTAGGCTTGACCTTAAGAGACTGTTGGCTTGTAGTAAACCCTCATATCTAGACAGCCGTGACCGTATAACGAGATGGACTTCATTTCAATATACGTAGCTGGCTATGTTCGTCACCGCTCTCCAGTATTCTGGTTCTGGGGCGTGACATGGTTTAAGTGGTGGCCCATACAGGTCTTGTCAATCAAGAAATGTGAGGGTTTACTGAATAGATGTCTCAATCATTACTCGTCCTTGATCTCCGTTCATATCCTCTGAATCTCTGGATTCTTGCCTTGATCATGTGCTTGTATCGTTGATCTGTCCTGGTCCTTCCTTATTATTTTTCCTGTGTCATCTTCTTCAGCGGCACTGTACCTGACCCCGCCGATCAGCAAGGTGGAGCACCTTCCGCGGACCAGCAGCAACCTGGAGATCAAGCCCAGCATTCCGGAGTTGCCTCCCGAGTTATACCTCCTGGAGGAGAGCCCCCAGTTCAGCCTGTTCAGCCTACTGAGCCAGATGATGGCACCTTGGTAGGTCTCATCAGGACCTTGATAGCTTCTCAAGATCGCAGAGGAGATGCCTTGCACCAGATTGTGGCAGATGCTTTGACCAGAGGCGGTCATCCAGGGAACAGCGCGGCCAACAGCTTCAAGCGCTTGAACCCTCCCTTCTTCGACGGCAGCGAGGATGCGATTGCCGCGGACGCTTGGCTTCAGGATACCGAGGTGATTCTGGAAGCAGCTAGGACACCTGAGAATGAGAAGGTGGCGGTGGTACGCCTGCAGTTGTTGGACTTAGCTCGCAGTTGGTGGGCAGCACAAACCATGGGATTAGTGGCACCCATTGCTTGGGCAGTGTTTCGAGAGAGATTTCAGACGAAGTACTTTGATGCGGTGGCACGGTACGACTTGCAGACCAGATTCACCAACTTGAAGCAAGGAGGCAGGACGGTCGATGGCTATGCGACCGAGTTTTCTAGGCTCAGTAGGTTTGCCCCCACTTTGGTGGCGACCGAGTTTGATAGGGCCCAGCGATTCCAGCAGGGGCTGCATTTGGAGATCTTGTTGGCTGTTGAGCAGTTCGAGCACCAGACGTTCGATGCAGTATTGAGGGCAGCTAGGAGGTATGAGTACACCTCCCAGAGGATCGTGGATAGGACAGGAGGTCGGAAGCGGTCTCACGGCCAGATGACCCAGTCTTCAGCACCAGCCCCGGCAGCTAGGGCCTTGACTATTGGAGTTCCCCAAAGGACGGATTCGGTTACGTCGGTTCAGCATTCAACCCCGATGTACCCGCAGCAGCAGAAGCAGAAGCAGTCTTCCGCAATGGGCTGCACTCATTATGGGAAGCCAGAGCACGTTGTTTCGGAGTGTCGCAGAGCACAGGGATTGTGCTTGGCTTATGGAGCACCGGACCACATGATAGGGTTCTGTCCGAATAGAGCCGGTTCCTCCTCATCGGCCCAGACTAGTTCTTCGGTAAGGGGACCAGCACCGGCACCGGTATAGCAGCAGTATCAGCCTCGGAGGCCATTGCCGCCTCAGGCCCAAGTATTCCAGCAACAGAGGCCTCAGCAATTCCCCTGGCCCTGGCCCAGACCCAGGATCGGTAGAGAGGTATCTGTGTCTTATTGTCTTGCTTTCCGTCGTCGTTATGCGGGACACATGTCATGTTTCATGTATCCCAATTACGACGGTATATTCCGGACCCGAGCCATGTCCTAGATCATTCAAAAACGGTTATTGGTACCAACCTTTTCGTATGAGGAAAGGCCCGTGTCCATGTTTGACCAAAGAGAAAGACCTCAAGCACAAGACTATCAGTTTAGTTCGTATTGCTTGAGTTCATCGCTCCTTGGGAAAGTCAAATGTGGGAGTGTGAGGATGATATCCGATCACGTTATCCCTACCTGTTTGACTCGTAAGGTATAATGTCTTCCTTATACCTTATGCTTTTCCATCCCTTGCTTGCATGTATGATTGTTTGATTGTTTGCTTAGTGTAGCCTTGTGGATAGTATAGCTGGCTTTTACATCTCTAGCTTCTTGATTTAAATTTCGAGGACGAAATTCTTTTAAGGTGGGTAGAGTTGTAACACCCATATTCGGAATACGTACTTTATCAGGCTTATACGTATTTCGAACCTGTATTTTATTTTCTTGGATTTTGGCATGTACTTGTAATTGACTTGACTTGCGGATTTTGGTTCTCGTAATTGGGTTTTTACATGGCTTGGTTTATTTTGTAGAGAGGGTTTGGTTTGGTTTGGTTTATCATGAGAGGAACACCTTAACCTATTCTCCACCCTCATTCCACCACAACCCACCATCATAAATCCCCACCTACTTTTCTCTCTCCTCATTATTTTCATTTATTTCTTCTTCTTCTTCCTTCCTCTACACAACACCATCACCTATAGGCAAGTGCACCTTGCCACCACATGAGAACCACTTTTTATTTGTCCATTAGCTAGATTAGGCCATGGTGAACAACATTAGAAATTGACATTTTGTGATTTGGAGTTTCCATTGTTCTAGATCTAAGTTTTCCCTATTTTCGAATTTACATGGTTTTGATCTATTTAAGTTGTGTTTTGTGGATTTTGATGCTTCCATGTGGAAGAGAATTCAATTTTACTCAAGTTAGAACTTTAAAAATCTAGATTTGGCTTTGATTTGACAAAGATATGAAAATTTGAATTCTTGGTGTTCTTGGTGTTCTTCTCGGCCTGGAGTAGCAGCCTGCAGCCTGCGCTCTTTAGCGCAGTGCTGGACTGCGCATCCCCTCTCTCGGCCTGCGCACTTTAGCGCAGCGCCGACCGCGCAGCTTGCCTCTTGGCGAACTGTGTGTGAAACCCGTAACTTTTAGTTTAATTATTTTGAATAACTTGAATGAGACAATTCTAAAATTTCAATTTTTGTTAATTTTTCTAATTGAATGTTGGTTAGATTAATATTCTGATAGAAAATTATTTTCAAAATAATGAATTTGGATTTTTGTTTGTCTGGCCCAGACACGAACCCAAATTTTGAACCTAAAAATATTTTTAAATTAATTTTTAGGAGTTAATGAATTTTAATTTTTCTTAAGGAAAAGGATGCTTAAATTTTTGTTTCATTAGCCATGATTTAGAGCCCATCATAGGTAGCCCAAATCCAAATACTTACATTAAACCCAATAGCCCATCTTCTAGTACAACCCATCAAGCTTATATTTTTACACCATTAAACCCATTAAACCATTATAGCCCATTTACTCTCATTTAAACCCATTAAACCAATTAGATTGGAAACTCACTGAGTTTTGAAGAGAAACCATTCTCTTCATTTCTTTTCATTTGGAACCGATGGCCATCGGTTTGGCCGCTCCTCAATCGCCGGCTCATCCCCTTCCCCTTCCGTAACCGCCGTCGACCCTTCAAGATCCGGTAACCCCCTCTTCTCCTCTCCTATTTAACCCTCTCCCATCCTTCCATTCACCATCACCAACAAATTTCCGAAAATTCCCCAAAATCTGTGCCCTAGTTTCTGGGACTTGAGACGGAGATCCATCACCCGTCGAGCCAATCCCGCGCGGCCCTCTTCCCGGCCGACCCGAGTCCGGCGCATCTTTCGCCGCCGCTCACCGCGAGCCAGACGCCGTCCCTCTGGTCGTGCGTGCCCCTTTGCGCCGCCGAGTCACTCTCCGGCGACCCGATCTCCTCCAGCGGCTTTCTGCCAAACCCCGAGCTCCGGCGCCACCGCGAGTCTCTGGCTCTTTTCGGGACGTTTCCCGTTCTCTGGTGCTGTTTCCGTAGGATCTGCTCCTAGGCGTGGCCGTGCACTCTATCAGTGTTCCGAGTCCGAGGCATCACTTCGGATTCCTTCGTTTTTCGGTAATTTCTGTTAGTCCCATAGTTCTCTTAGTCTATGATGAAATCTGGTCCAGGAATTTTCTTCGGAAAATTTGGTTTTTCGGCTACGTTTCTAGTTTCGGACTTTGTCCTCTGACTTTTGGGTTCTGTGATTTTACGCGAACTCTTTGGAAAGAGTTCTGTGGGAAATTATTGGTTTTCTGAAAATATTTCGGATGCTGTGGTTTAGCCAATATTAATTGGATTATGATTCTGTTGGTTTTCTTAGTATTTTGTTATGTGGGAATTTCTTAATTCATGCTGGCTCGGAAAATTCCTTAGTATCTGTGGACTTGGGAATTTTGTATATGTTGGTTGAGATTATTTTTCAGAAAAATCGGCGCATTTCTCAGTTTTGAGTTATCCCGAAAATAGAGGGAATGCTGCCGAAATTTTTATAAAAATTTGATTTTATGATTTTAAAATGATTTTCGGAAATGATAATATTTTTGGGCGACGACCTTATCGGTCAATGGGCCCCAGTGAAATACAAATGCACCGGTCTGTCCGGACGTTGAGGCAGAGTAGCTGTAAGTGAAGATTGGACCAGTTCTGAGACTCATTCTATTTTATTCTTAAATTAGAATTATTAGTTATTATTATTATTATGTAATTTGATAGGTAAATTTACAAGACTAACATTTTCTTTCTCTTATTTTAATTCATGGAAATGTAAGGGCATAAGCCCATTTATCTATTTTTCTAAATTGTAATAAGTAGGAATTTGCTGTGGATTTGCTGGGATTGTGAACGTGTAGAATTAATTGATATTATTATTAATTATTAGTTAGAAATTCATGATTTTCTCACTTAAAGAAAAGAAAAATATATTTATATGTATAATTATAAAATACTAACTTTTTCCCAATAAATTGATAAAAACAAGTTTTTTAGAATAAAACATAAATTTGGATTTTCTAAATTGTAACGCACTAGAAAAGCGTGTTTTGATTGTGTTGATTAATACAAGACTAAAAATTGACTAGGAAACAAAATCTAGAGATTGTAACTAGATAATTCTAGAGTTGTGGTTTCTGAGACAAAAATTTCCGGAATGTAGGACTTCAAAGAAGAGTGTGACTGTTCAATTTCTGAAGTACCAAACTCGTCCAACTTGAGAAATTTAAGGCAAGTACATTTATGTGGATTTACGATTATTTTAACAATCATTTCATTGCAATTTTAAACCACTGTTCAAACACGGACTCTTTTGGGAGTATTGACTGTACTGTTGGGGACTGGGGGAGTAGAGTAGTGAATATGACCAAATCCAAAATTAGGATAACTGACTGTATTAGCTTTTCCCTCTTCACACGGGGACAAGCCATACCGTATCGCTAGGATACTACTGTAACCCAATCCGGTCATATTCATTACCTATTCATATCACTGTACTGTATTTCAAAACTGTTTCATTTTCAAACTGTTTAAAAGTGCATGATATTAATTGTCATTTTAATTGTTAAAATTTGCATGAATTGTACTTTGCTCCTTTCCTGACTGGATAACCGTAGGTACTACTGATGACTTGGAGATGCTGATCAATAGCTACTATGATCCTGATTTGTACCCGGTGGTACTTCCAGCTGATGATGATGTTGTGGCGTCTCCATAGATGCTACTTTAGTATTGAGAGTTTTGTTGTTTCTTTGTTATTTTCAGTTTATGAATCTTTTGTAACAGAACAAGTTTTAAATTATCGTTCAAATAAATGTTGTGGCAAACTTAGTTTCAAATGTTGTTGATCACCTGCATATGGATTACAGCTTACTGCCGCCGTCTCATCAACGGTGCAGGCTGGGCATGATCCGATTCGACCCAAGTATTTGGGGACCGGGTCGTGACATATTTTTAGTGGTGGCCCATGCAGGTCTATCAATCAACAACTTAGGAAAACCTAGGAAACATTTAGAACATTAGAACATTAATTTGCCACAACATAGGACCGAAATATATTTAAATATTTTTGTTTGATTTTAGATAGGCTACCTTGCTTATGTTTATATCCTAAACCTTCCAGAGAATGGCCACTGACAATACCAACCCTGCTGGCGATAGGATGTCAACACCTGACCATACCCCACCTCCCCAATCAAGTCCGGATCCTACACCTCGGCAGCTGGCCGATCGTCTCCATAATACAACGACGGATCCATCATCTTCTCGGACAGAGATGCAGCCCCCTGTGATTTTGCCCACTCCAGCTGCCCCACCGGTGCCTGTGGACCCCACTGACCTCATAGGTCTGCTAAGAGGAGTGCTAGAAGCCCAGAGAACTCAAGCTGAAGCTCATCGCGAGCAGACGGCCATTATAAGAGAAGGTATGGAGAACGCCCATAGCGTGGCAATGGCTGCATTGGAAAGAGGAGAAGCAGCTCATCAGGAACCAAGGCCTGCCAAGGTAAAACATAAAGGATTAATTTATGTAACAATAAGGCCATTTAATTAATGGAAATCATATTGCCAAGGTGGGCGATATTGAGAGTTTCAAGTAGCAGAACCCTCGACCCTTCAAGGGAACCGAGGGAATCGTCTATGCTGATGAATGGCTCTATAATATGGAGCGTCTCCTGAGCGTCGCTCGACTTCCAGAAGACCTTAAGGCTGAAGCAGTGGGACTCCAACTGCAAAATGTAGCAAGCACCTGGTATCGGAATGAACCCCGACTCCAGGATAGGCAGGTTGACTAGGACACCTTCAAGAGGTTGTTCAAGAGGAAGTTCTTCCCAACTTCAGAGTTGCGGGAGATGGAGCGACAATTCCAGAACCTGAAGCAGGGCAACATGACTGTGGAAGAGTATGCTGCTGAATTCGGCCAGCTCAGCCGATTTGCCAAGAACCTGGTGGCTGACCCTGACGATCGTGCTGAAAGGTTCAGATATGGACTAAGAGAAGAGATCCGCACCCATGTGATCTCAGGCGGTGCTAAGACTTATGAAAAGATCCTGGAGTGAGCTCAAGACATAGAGAAGAGCCAACCTGCTCGCTCGAAGAGAGATTATCCTGGAACTAACAACTTCCAGGGTAATCAGAAGAAGCCCAACAACAGCAATAACAACAGCAACAACAACAACCGTCCTCCCTACCAGCAAGCGAGGAACAATGACAAGGCGCCTCAGAGGCAGATCCCCGTCTGCGACTTTTGCAAGAGGCCGGGACATTTGGCAAATATCTGCAGGAAGAGGCTAGGGCACTGCTTAGTCTGTGGGTCTTTCACCCATCAAGTGAGGGACTGCCCTTTGTCGACTAACCGGACTGGAGCAACTCCGCAGAAAGGACCTCTGCCTACTCAGCAACAACAGTTTGGGCAACATCAACAGAAGACGGGACGAGTTTTTGCTCTGACAGCAGAGGAACCAGGGCCAGCTCAGGAACCTGTAGCAGATGTCATATCAGGTTCTATCTATGTGCATTCCTATCCTGCCTTAGCTTTATTTGATTCAGGAGCATCGCATAGTTTCATAGCCACCAAATTCATATCTGCACACCATATAGTTACTGGCTTTAGCAAGAAGATCTGTAGAGTTATGACTGGAGGAGGACCCCTACCTATTACTGAAATCTGTAAATGCCCTATCACCATAGCTGGCCATAACTTTATAGCACCATTACTTGTCATGCCCTTACCTAACTATGATGTAGTCCTAGGGATGGACTGGTTAAGTAAGCAGCATGCACTGATAGACTGTCATCGAGGATGTGTAGTCTTCAGCCCACCTGGAGAACCGGAGTTTGAAATCTCTCGAACTCCGGAGGAGATGGAATGTGTTACCTATACCTCTATCACTGAAGAGTCCAGACCTCCGCACCCTATCATAGCGGAATTTATGGATGTTTTTCCTGATAGTCTTCCCGGGTTACCCCCAGACCGAGACTTGGAGTTCACCATTGACCTAGTTCCCGGTTCTTCCCCTATTTCTAAGGGATGCTACAGAGTCAACCCGAAGGAGGCTAAGGAGATGAAAGATCAGATCAATGAACTGAAGGCTCTGGGATTCATTCGAGATGGAGCTTCACCCTGGGGAGCACCTGTTTTGTTTGTTCCCAAGAAGGACGGAACTGTGAGGATGTGCATCGACTACCGGGCATTGAATAATATCACAATCAAGAACAAGTACCCGCTGCCCCGGATCGATGATTTATTTGATCAATTGAGCAGAGCCAAGGTATTCTCGAAGATTGATCTCAGATCTGGCTACCATCAGATCAAGGTCAGAAAGGAGGACATTCCCAAGACGACGTTCAATACCAAGTATGGGCAGTTTGAATTCTTGGTCATACCGTTTGGACTGACAAATGCTCCTGCGGTGTTCATGAACCTTATGAACAAGGTTTTCTATGAATACTTAGATCAATTTGTTGTTGTCTTCATTGATGACATTTTGATCTATTCGAAGACTGAAGAGGAGCATGAGGAGCACCTCAGGAAAGTTCTGAGAACTTTGAGGAAAGAGAAGTTATATGGTAAGCTATCCAAATGTGAATTCTTTCTAGACAAGGTGGATTTTCTTGGCCATGTTGTCACAGGAGAAGGAATTTTGGTAGATCCTAAGAAGATAGCCGCTGTGGAGAAGTGGTCTACCCCAAGCTCAGTTGCTGAAATCAGGAGTTTCTTGGGCTTGGAGGGATACTACCGAAAGTTCGTGAAGGACTTTGCTTGAATTGTTGAACCGATGACGAAGCTTACTCGAACGAATAAAGAGTTCATCTAGACGGAAGATTGTCAGGCTGCATTCGAGGAGCTGAAGAAGAGGCTTACCACTGCACCAATCCTTGCGCTACCCGCAGGATCCGGTGGTTTCACAATCTACAGTGATGCCTCTGGAAAAGGACTGGAATGTGTTCTTCAACAAAATGGTAAAGTGATTGCTTACGCATCTAGGCAATTACGGAACCATGAGAAGAATTACCCCACACATGACCTGGAGCTGGCGGCAGTTATCTTTGCATTGAAGCTATGGAAGCACTATTTATATGGAGAGAGAGTGGAGATATACACAGACCACAAAAGTCTGAAGTATGTTTTCACTCAGAAAGAGTTGAACATGAGGCAAAGAAGATGGCTGGAGCTAATGAAGGACTTTGACATCGACCTGCAGTACCACCCGGGTAAGGCTAATATGGTCGCTGATGCACTTAGTCGATACCCAGTGGCGATGTTCTTGACCAAGGAGCGTCATCTGCTAGAGGACATCGAGAAGCTTGGATTAGAGATCATATTGCCTGGAGATAGAAGAATGGAGCTGGATGCTGATTCAGTACTGATGAAGTTGCAAGTGAGCTCGTATCTGATGGACAAGATCAAGGAGACTCAGTTTCAAGACGAGGCACTTTGCAAACTGAAAGACCAAGTGTTGGCGGGAACACTTGAGGGTTTCTCAATCGCCAGCGATGGAGCTTTGAAGAATGGTACGAGGCTTTGTGTACTGTCTGGCGAATTGAAGAACAAACTGATGAAGGAAGCACACCAGTCGCAGTATTCTATACATCCTGGAGCTAATAAGATGTATCGGGATATGTGCACTATTGTTTGGTGGTATGGAATGAAGAAAGATGTGTCCAGATTCGTGGCAAAATATTTGATCTGTCAGCAAGTGAAGGCCAGTAGACAGAGATCCGCAGGACTTCTACAACCGCTGGACATTCCGGAGTGGAAGTGGGAACACATCACAATAGATTTCGTGTCAGGTTTGCCTCGTTCCCAAGGAGGAAAGGATGCCATCTGGGTTATAGTGGACCGACTAACCAAGTCAGCTCACTTTATCCCTTTCAAGGTTGGTTTATCCATCGAGAAGTTGGCGACACTATACATGCGACACATCTACCGGATTCATGGAGTACCGGTAAGCATTGTATCTGACCGAGACACTCGTTTTACCTCTCACTTTTGGAAAAGTTTGCATGACAGCCTGGGGACACAGTTGAAGTTCAGTACTGCTTATCATCCCCAGACAGATGGACAATCAGAGAGGACGATTCAGACACTGGAGGATATGCTGAGATCGTGTGTCTTAGAGTTTGGAGGATCGTGGGAAGACCATTTGCACTTGGTAGAGTTTTCTTATAATAACAGCTACCAAGCCAGCATTGGTATGACCCCATTTGAGGCTCTGTATGGACGTCGTTGCCGTACACCATTGGCATGGGACGACGTAGGAGAAAGAGTACTGCTGGGCCCAGAGATGGTGACCGACGCAGCAGAGAAAGTGAAGATAATCAGAGACAAGCTCAGAATTGCCCAGGACAGACAGAAGCATTGGGCAGACAGCAGTCGTCGACCACTGGAGTTTGAAGAAGGAGATAAAGTCTTTGTGAAGATTTCTCCTACCAGAGGTACAATCAGATTTGGCAGAGCTGGGAAGCTGAGTCCCAGGTACATTGGACCATTTGAAGTTCTGAGCAGGATTGGAGAAGTGGCGTATATGTTAACTCTACCAGCTAATCTAGAGGGTGTGCATAACGTCTTCCACGTCTCACAGCTTAGAGGCTACATCCATAATGAGAATCACATCTTAGACCACTCAGAGCTGGAGATTGGACCGAGCCTCACTATGCCTGAGAAGCCAGTGGCGATTTTAGACCGAGGCGAGAAGAAGACCAGGACTTCGGTGACTCCGATAGTTCGGGTAATGTGGAGGCATGATTCCCCAGGCGAGTCTACCTGGGAACGAGAAGATGAGATGCGAAAGAAATACCCGTATTTGTTTGAGACCTGAGGTAATTTCTAACCCAACTCTTTAAATTTCGAGGACGAAATTTCTTAAGGAGGGAAGGTTGTGAAACCCGTAACTTTTAGTTTAATTATTTTGAATAACTTGAATGAGACAATTCTAGAATTTCAATTTTTGTTAATTTTTCTAATTGAATATTGGTTAGATTAATATTCTGATAGAAAATTATTTTCAAAATAATGAATTTGGATTTTTGTTTGTCTGGCCCAGACACGAACCCAAATTTTGAACCTAAAAATATTTTTAAATTAATTTTTAGGAGTTAATGAATTTTAATTTTTCTTAAGGAAAAGGATGCTTAAATTTTTGTTTCATTAGCCATGATTTAGAGCCCATCATAGGTAGCCCAAATCCAAATACTTACATTAAACCCAATAGCCCATCTTCTAGTACAACCCATCAAGCTTATATTTTTACACCATTGAACCCATTAAACCATTACAGCCCATTTGCTCTCATTTAAACCCATTAAACCAATTAGATTGGAAACTCACTGAGTTTTGAAGAGAAACCATTCTCTTCATTTTTTTTTATTTGGAACCGATGGCCATCGGTTTGGCCGCTCCTCAACCGCCGGCTCATCCCCTTCCCCTTCCGTAACCGCCGTCGACCCTTCAAGATTTGGTAACTCTCCTATCCTATTTAACCCTCTCCCATCCTTCCATTCACCATCACCAACAAATTTCCGAAAATTCCCCAAAATTCGTGCCCTAGTTTCTGGGGCTTGAGACGGAGATCCATCACCCGTCGAGCCAATCCCGCGCGGCCCTCTTCCCGGCCGACCCGAGTCCGGCGCATCTTTCGTCGCCGCTCACCGCGAGCCAGACGCCGTCCCTCTGGCCGTGCGTGCCCCTTTGCGCCGCCGAGTCACTCCCCGGCGACCCGATCTCCTCCAGCGGCTTTCTGCCAAACCCCGAGCTCCGGCGCCACCGCGAGTCTCTGGCTCTTTTCGGGATGTTTCCCGTTCTCTGGTGCTGTTTCTGTAGGATCTGCTCCTAGGCGTGGCCGTGCACTCTGTCAGTGTTCCGAGTTCGAGGCATCACTTCGGATTCCTTCGTTTTTCGGTAATTTCTGTTAGTCCCATAGTTCTCTTAGTCTATGATGAAAACTGGTCCAGGAATTTTCTTTGAAAAATTCGGTTTTTTCGGCTACGTTTCTGGTTTCGAACTTTGTCCTCTAACTTTTGGGTTCTGTGATTTTACGCGAACTCTTTGGAAAGAGTTCTGTGGGAAATTATTGGTTTTTCGAAAATATTTCGGATGCTGTGGTTTAGCCAATATTAATTGGATTATGATTCTGTTGGTTTTCTTAGTATTTTGTTATGTGGGAATTTCTTAATTCATGCTGGCTCGGAAAATTCCTTAGTATCTGTGGACTTGGGAATTTTGTATATGTTGGTTGAGATTATTTTTCAGGAAAATCAGCGCATTTCCCAGTTTTGGGTTATCCCGAAAATAGAGGGAATGCTGCCGAAATTTTTATAAAAATTTGATTTTATGATTTTAAAATGATTTTCGGAAATGATAATATTTTTGGGCGACGACCTTATCGGTCAATGGGCCCCAGTGAAAAGCAAACGCACCGGTCTGTCCGGACGTTGAGGCAGAGTAGCTGTAAGTGAAGATTGGACCAGTTCTGAGACTCATTCTATTTTATTCTTAAATTAGAATTATTAGTTATTATTATTATTATGTAATTTTATAGGTAAATTTACAAGACTAACATTTTCTTTCTCTTATTTTAATTCATGAAAATGTAAGGGCATAAGCCCATTTATCTATTTTTCTAAATTGTAATAAGTAGGAATTTGCTGTGGATTTGCTGGGATTGTGAACGTGTAGAATTAATTAATATTATTATTAATTATTAGTTAGAAATTCATGATTTTCTCACTTAAAGAAAAGAAAATATATTTATATGTATAATTATAAAATACTAACTTTTTCCCAATAAATGGATAAAAACAAGTTTTTCGGAATAAAACATAAATTTGGATTTCCTAAATTGTAACGCACTAGAAAAGCGTGTTTTGATTGTGTTGATTAATACAAGACTAAAAATTGACTAGGAAACAAAATCTAGAGATTGTAACTAGATAATTCTAGAGTTGTGGTTTCTGAGACAAAAATTTCCGGAATGTAGGACTTCAAAGAAGAGTGTGACTGTTCAATTTCTGAAGTACCAAACTCGTCCAACTTGAGAAATTTAAGGCAAGTACATTTATGTGGATTTACGATTATTTTAACAATCATTTCATTGCAATTTTAAACCACTGTTCAAACACAGACTCTTTTGGGAGTATTGACTGTACTGTTGGGGACTGGGGGAGTAGAGTAGTGAATATGACCAAATCCAAAATTAGGATAACTGACTGTATTAGCTTTTCCCTCTTCACACGGGGACAAGCCATACCGTATCGCTAGGATACTACTGTAACCCAATCCGGTCATATTCATTACCTATTCATATCACTGTACTGTATTTCAAAACTGTTTTATTTTCAAACTGTTTAAAAGTGCATGATATTAATTATCATTTTAATTGTTAAAATTTGCATGAATTGTACTTTGCTCCTTTCCTGACTGGATAACCGTAGGTACTACTGATGACCTGGAGATGCTGATCAATAGCTACTATGATCCTGATTTGTACTCGGTGGTACTTCCAGCTGATGATGATGTTGTGGCGTCTCCATAGATGCTACTTTAGTATTGAGAGTTTTGTTGTTTCTTTGTTATTTTCAGTTTATGAATCTTTTGTAACAGAACAAGTTTTAAATTATCGTTCAAATAAATGTTGTGGCAAACTTAGTTTCAAATGTTGTTGATCACCTGCATATGGATTACAGCTTACTGTCGCCGTCTCATCAACGGTGCAGGTTGGGCATGATCCGATTCGACCCAAGTATTTGGGGACCGGGTCGTGACACTGCGCTCAACCCGAGTGCGCATGGATTCATGCGCAGTCTGCTCATGCGCAGTCCATTCATGCGCAGTCTGCTCATGCGCAGTCCGTCCCTGCGCAATCTGACCCTGCGCCATCCATTCCTGCGCAACCTGATCCAGCGCAATCCATCTGCTGCGCCATCCACCCCTGCGCAGTTGGTACCCTGCGCAGCTCATCCCTGCGCAGTTGGCTCCTGGCGCACTTGACTCCTGCGCAACCCGACCCCAGGGACCCTTGTGCAATCTGTCCAATCATGGAGATTTGGTTTTTTTTTTTTTTTAAGCTTGACTCTTCTACAGCCCTGTATATTGATATTTTATTTGATATTTTACGCCCATTTTATATCCTTACGCCTTTTGTCATGAACTTGATTTTACTTAATGTGTTTGGAATGACTATTATACATGGCATGGTATGACAATGAACTATCATAACACGACAGTGACCCGTAGTGGTGCACTCCTGACATGACCAACCTGACATGATAGTGGCCCGTCGTGGTGCGCTCCTGACAAGTACCCTGACATGATTTATCTTGATAACTTGATAGTGGCCCGTGGCGGCGCACTCCTGACTTGACTTGTAACTTGTAACTTGACTCGTATAATCAACTTGACACCGTGGGTACTTCTGCTTGCTTGCTTGTGCAATTTACTTGTCTTGTCTTGCATCATGTCTAGGACGTAACTTCCTGGGTACCACGGCCAGGGACTCGCGCTAAATTGGATTAGGCTAATTATTAGATCAAACTAGAACATGGAGAATTCCCAGTCACAGGCAATCTCGTTATCTGGGCGCTTTAATGGACTTGTAGCTTGCCGACGAGTAGAGCACATTTCCAGCACACTGTCATGTGTTGTACCCTCTAAGTCACCTAAGGGTACATTTGTCTCCCGGGCAATGTACCCACCTATACTCTCAACCCGCGAAAGGATAACTGGATAGTCTGCAGGGCTTGGGACTGAGAAATTCTCACTTGCATCTTGTTAGTAATTAGGCTTGTGATAACCCTAGTTAGTTAAGTAGTAAGCCGTAGTACTTGCTTGGCCATGATTGATTGGATGGAGTCTAGTCCCGCTTGTCTTGTCCTGATCCTGTACAAGGTTATGACATGACATGATTACTCGTGCTTTACCTTAATCATGATTAATTGCGGGTTCTGATTTCTTGTATTTTATCTTGTCGATAAATGGTAGGAGAAACCAAGTTCCGTTCAGACGAAGGGTTACAACCCCGGTCCTTGTTTGGTTTACGGGTTGTAACCTGGTTATCTGAAGAGTTCCATGGTTATCTCATCGTATATCACCTGCCAGGTTTCTCCTTAATAATTGTCTTTATTATGTAATTATTTTCTTATGTTCTGATATGCTGGCTTTTGTTCTTATTTCGTGGCCTCCTTTGTGGCACTTGCTCTTTCTGGGGTTTGACCCAGCTGGTTTTGTGTGGCCAGATTTCGGAGCAGCAATCGAGGATCTTCCGAACCTCCAGCCCGATGGTGGCGACTAGAAGGAACCCGGGCTACGAGTGGGTTTTCTATTTTGTTTCGCTCACTCTATTGTAAAGTTATTCTTTTGAGGCGTTTAGCCGACGAGCACCTGTTAGCTCGATGCACTTTTACTTACTGTCTGCCTACGGGCTGTAAACATGATTAACAAATCCTAGGGTTGATCATGTATGACTTAACTCTTGCTAGTCCTAGTATTTTGTACGACTAGCTTCATGATCAGCTGATATGTAATATTTGGGACGCCTTTTATTGTATATTTGGTGGTCAAACATCTTGTAATTATATTATTTGTTTGAGATTGAGACAGTTGGCTTGACCTTAAGAGACTGTTGGCTTGTAGTAAACCCTCATATCTAGACAGCCGTGACCGTATAGCGAGATGGACTTTATTTCAATATACGTAGCTGGCTATATTCGCCCCCGCTCTCCAGTATTCTGGTTCTGGGGCGTGACAAAACAGATGGGTGGTACGTGTAAATATTTCAAAATATGGGTGGTCCTTATAATATCCATGAAACATAAGGGGTTAATGTATTCATTTCCTTAGGTTTATCATCCAAAATGGAGACCTGGACGCAAATTTGGAATATCATACGATACTCTAAAACTAAACGCAAATTTCGAATATTACGGAGACCTAAATGAGGTTTAATGGTCAGCTAAAGTCAATCATCATGATGAGACCTAAACCCTCTTTTGGACAATGGAGACCTAAACACAAATTTTGAATATTGTTTCAAACCCAGTCTCAATGTCCAAACTCCATTTTAGCAAACTTTATTTTCAAACTAGGCCTTAATGATTTCCGAAGTGGGAATAACTATTATTATTAGAAGTTTTAACTTGATAATACCTAAGTATTTAGCTGATTAAAAATAATTTATAGTGCTAATGTTAGAATTGTAGAGCTTTCATCATTCTTTACTGTGCATCCGATCCTGATTCATCTATCCAACTTGCATATTGACGGAACGAATCGTGAAAACCTTTCTCCCAAACCAAGAAGATGCGAGAGAACCGAAATAGAATGCAGAAACCAAATACCCTAAATTACACAGAGCCAAACAACACAAACACAGAAGATTCTGACGTGGAAAACCCTTGCAAGAAAATTATGAGACGGTCAGAGTCCAACCCTGAGAAATCTTCACTAATAGAATAAAGAGATACATCGACTCCTTATAAACTCCTATCGAATCCAAATCGGATCACTCCATAACTACTTAAAAGAAGAAGACCCAATTATAGACTCCGAAGGACAATAGATGATGAAAAGAATTACCTGAAATAATCTCTCATTCACAATGGCATTCAATCCCCTTTATCTTTCTCTCAAAAGTTGCAAAAGCATCAACTGGCATAAACTTGCCTAGATTAGGGTTAGGAAATTATTATATATAATTCTCTCAATCCATCAACAAATCTGGTGTTTGTAAAAACAAAAAAGTTTTATTACAAACTGAGAAAAGAGTACAAGAGTACAATTTATTTCTGGGGAAGTACAACTGTAGGAATCTTATCAGAAGACGATCACTTTATCCCTTGGACGATGTAATATCGAAGACACGAGCCTCTGGAGGATGCAACAACACTTTAGCAGGAGGTTATGATCATTCGTGATGCTTTGAGACTGATTTAAAACTCTTTTTATAAAGTTCTTGAAATAACTGTTTAGCAGTTATTCTGGGTTGCGCGCACTTCAGGTTGTGCACCTCATGTTCACTTGCACGAGCGGTTGCACTAACTGCTATAGACGTGTGGCATCGTTTGATTGAGATGCGCGTGGTCGTAGGCAGTGTAGTGGGCACGTTCTGCGAAGTTAGTGGTATGCGCGCGCATATCACCCTGCTCTGGATACTGTTCGATCACCTTGCGTGTGCTTCATCAGGTTGCGCGGAGGCATAATGTAACTTGTGCGAGCGATTGTACCAACTGCTGTGGACCTGTGGCATCATTTGAATAAGATGTGCGTGGTCGTGGGCAGTATAGTGGGCATGTTCTGCGAGGTTGGTGGCTTGCGTGCCACGTCACCCTGCTTCTAAATAAAAGTTGATCAGGTGGCGCCAATCAGCCAGGCTGCGCATGGGCGCAACTCAACGACTGGCACCTTTGACTGGGTCTTCTGTGCTGTACTGATCAATTCTCGTGCCACATAATGACTTGCGTGAACCATCCGTCATCATTAATTACATGCTGACAAAATCTTATCGAGTACCGCGTTGCGCAGGATTCGAACGAATTTCCTTGATATACGTGTTGTCAGCTGTTAGGCAATGATGATGCCATTACAGTTTTTCGAGAAAGTGCGCCACGTGGCGCTTGTGCAACCTGATGTTGCACAACTTAATGGTCTGGCGCAACATAATGATTTGGCGCCACCTAATGATCGCACACTTTAATGGATAGCACAGCTTGATTTTTAGCCTCTACATTTGGATTATTAGATTTAATCTAATGGTGTATAAAATACCCGAGAACTTGTATAGCCCTGAGAAATCGAACTCGAATCGAGTTGAGTTTCTTGTGCCAGCACAGTCTGGACAGATTTTGTCCCATAGGAACCGAATTCAGTCTGAATTCGATGGAAAACCGAGTTCGGTCCGAACTTCTTACAGTCTAGGCAGAATCTCAAACTCCTTCGCAGTGAAACCCACTTTGACACTCGAGCTACTCCAACATACGGATGACGCTCATCGCATTTCGGCATATTCTCCACATAGGTTGGGAACCCCATCCAACACAAACAAATCTCTTATTTTCCAACTAGGTGGAGGAGCTCACCATACCGACGATACTCCTGCAGTACTCAAACTTTTTCATGGTAGATCCTTTGTGAGCATATCCGTTCCATTGTCCTCCACGCATACCTTCTCAAACATCGTGTCCTTCTTCTCAAGATATGGAGTTTCAATATGCTTGGACCGATTATGAAATGTTGGGTTCTTTCCAAGATAAATCGCATTCTGGTTTTCGTAAAGCAAAATTTACTACTCTTGCGTAAGCCCTATTTCCTGTAGAAACTTATTCATCTACATCAACTCCTTGTAAGCCTCCGTTAACGTATTGTACTCGGCCTCTATCATAGACAAAGGCAACAGACTTCTACAATCGTGAATGCCACGAAACCACTCCATCATCAAACATTATCACATTAATATCCTCGTATCTACATCTCCAGCCATATCAGCATCAGTATATTCGACCAGATTCGGCTCGTCACTACCAACTGGAAGCTTCTAATCAGTAGTGCCCTAAAGGTATTGCAAAATCCACTTGACCGCACTCCAATGTACTCTTCTGAATTGGAAAGATACATATTAACCATGCCAACTGCGTAAGCTATATCTGGCCTCATACACACCATAACATACATGAGACTCCCACTATTGAAGTATACAGAACTCTCTCCATATCTTTTTTTTCATCCTTGGTAGATTGACATTGCTCTGTAGTAAGCTTAAACTGAGCTACAAGGGGTTGATTACTTTCTTTGACCCGTCCATCCTGAAATGCTGAAGTACCGATGAATGTACTTCTTTGGGACAAGTACGACAGCTTGGACTCTCTCTCTCTCTTTCAGCTGATATCTATCCCAATAATAGTCTTTGATGTGCTCAAATCCTTTATAAAAGAAGGCTGCACCCAGTTGGTTCTTTAACTCTGCTATCATGGTGGTATTTCGAGTCACCAATAACATATCATCTACATAAAGAAATAGTATGATGAAATCATCCTCAGCAAAGTACTTCACGAATACATAATGATCTAAAGTCGTCCGTGCATAACCATGCTCTCCCATAAATGACTCGAACTTTCTGTACCACTGTCTCGGAGCTTGATTCAGACCATACAAGCTATTCTTCAACCGGCAGACTAAGTATGACTTGCCCTTCTCACAGTTCCCTCTGGCTGTTCCATGTATACCTCCTTTGCCAAATCACCATGGAGGAATATCGTCTTTACATCCATCTTCTTGACCTCTAATTTGAAATTAGCTACCAATGCTAGCACCACCCAAATAGATAACAAACTTGACGACCGGTAAAAATATCTCATCAAAATCTATGCCATTCTGCTGACTGTAGCATTTAACTACCAGCCTTGTTTTGTATAGAGGGCGAGTAGCATCTTCTGTCTACTTCACTATGAATACACACTGATTCTTTAAAGCTTTCTTGCCCTTTATCAATCGCATCAACTCAAAAATAGAATTTTATTGTAAAGAACTCATCTTCTCTTGCATGGCCTGTATCCACTCTTGTCTGTATTCGTGTTCCATCGCCTTTGCCAAGCTTTTGGGCTATCCTTCGTCAATCAGTAGCACGTAACTCATCTGGCGAGTACCTCATGGATGGTTAACGCTCTCTCGTGCTCCTCTTTAATGGAACCTCTAGTGCTGGATGTGTATCGATAACCTCATTCCCTTCAGGAATTGCCTCCACTTCATACTCTTCCTCCTGAGGGTCACCCTGACCACATCAACAGGCTGATGATCAAGGTTAGGAATATCTTTATGTAATGGCTCTCCCGTAATTGAATTCTCTATAGTGTCATCTGGAAACATCTTAAAGCATGATGATTCTAACTCAGGCAATTCCTTAACCTCAAAAGACATCTCAAAATTCTGAGTATTGGTCATGGTCTGATCCTCGATGAATACCATGTCTCTGCTTTCATAGAACTTTTTCTATTAGTTCGTAGAGTCTATAGACAAACTCATCCAGATCATAGCCAACAAAGATGTATTGCTAGTACGAAGTACAACGCCCCAGTCCCAAAATACTTAGGACTAAGTACGTAGATATGCCAGCTGCATACATACGAAGTATACTCCAATATATGAAATCCTCATTTGTATACATAAGCTGTAAATGTAGTAAAACCAAGGCTAACTAATCTCATCCACAAAATAAAGGAATAAAAGATACCATATAATCAACTATGAAATGTCTTTATACAAGATGTTGGGCAGAGACAAATTCACTACCAACTATTTTAAAAGAGAGACAATACATAACAAAAGAAAGAGTTTGGCGAGCGAAGCGAAGACGATCAAACTGCAATCATCCTCGAAGAAATAAAGATGATCACAGCCATGGCTAGAGCACCTGCGAAACATCACAAAAGCACACCTGGAGAAATCATCAGGTCCTCAGAGGGACATAACAAGACACATAATATCATGCCATAAACTGAATATAGTTAGCTCAACAGAAAATTTGTACATGTCTAAACAGATAAAGGTCCTTAACCATTCTATATGAAAATGCACTTTGAAGACAATGTTCCACACAGGGGCCTTTCGAAACTAGAAACACGGTACATTAGCATTTCAACCGAGGCACTAGTGGCATCTAGAGAAAAGTAAATAAGTGCACGGCACACTAGCTCTCGGCTGAGTCACTAACGACAGCTAGAGGAAAGTAAATGCACGTTTCACTAGCACTCGACTGAGTCACTAAGGGCATCTAGAGGAAAGTAAACGAGTGAAAGCCCCTACGCCTAATAGCTGTCTTCTTTCTCCCCACACGCTACACGTGCTGTATCTACATCACGATATTCCTAATAACCGCTAAGTTTTCTAGACATCCATAACTATTAGCAGTCATATCCTATCACCCTCGGATTTTGTTATACGTATTTTGTCATACGTGTACGTAATCTCGGACCTGTATTTAGACTTGTCCTGATTGGCTAGTCTTGGGTTTTTGCATTGGCATGGATTAGTTAGCATTTTCTGGTTAATGTGGTATATCCTGGCCTTGGCATGCATTGGGTCTGGTTTGATGTTGGCGTGGCTTGGTTTTGGTTGGGTTCGGTTTGGGTTAGCATGCAAACCCCTACCTACTACCATTCCCTCTTATAAGCTACCAACCTCTTTCTCTCTCCTCATTCACTTCTTTATTTATTCTTTTCCTTCCTCCATAACTCTCTCCACCTACCAGAGAGGCTTAGGCAAGTGCAACTTGCTTCATGGAGGAACTCAAATTTTGTTGTTCCATTGTCTTCCTCACGAGATTCTAAGACTTTTTAGTACTTAGCATTTTTAAATTCCATGGCTTATTTCATGTAGATCTAAGTTTTAGCATTTTTGATCTTCTGGTTTTGATCTTCTAAAACTTGGTTGTTCTCGAAATGGAGAGTTCTATGTAGTAGAGATTTCGATTTTACGCAAGTTTGGCTCTTGAATGGCTGGATTTCACCAAGTCTTGGCCGGGATGGAGTTCTTGAGACCCATGGCTGCATGTCTCGGCCTTGGGGAGAAGATGAGCCATTTACGCCCACGCATTGCATGCCTGCGTAGTGTTTACTTTTATGCACATGTCTTAACGTGCCTGCGTAGTTCCCCCTTTACGCACACGCATTTGCGTGCCAGCATATTCCGTTCTACGCCGAGTTCATTCAAACTCTATGCAGGGACCCTTCTGCTCACGTAGAGTCGTGCTCGCGTAGACTCTGGCTCGAATAGACTCTCGCGTGCGTAGAGTCTCGCTCAAGTGTTTGCGCGCGTAGAGTTTTGCTTGCGTGGAATTCTTACGCGCGTATAGTTTCGCGTGCGTAAATTCTTGTCCGCGTAGAATCTTGCTTGCACACTGCCTTGCTCGCGTAGAGCTATCTCACCATGTTCTTGCCCGCGTAAAGCCACTTTACGCTTGGGGCCCCTTGGCCTAGCGTAGAGTCGTGCTCACGCGTAACCTTGCTCGCGTAGAGCTATCTCACCTTGTTTTGCTAGCGTAGAGGTTCACTAGCGTAGAGCCTTGAGCCCCTTTTTCGTAACCGATTGTCTTTCTATGTTCTTGCACTTTTTGTGACTTGACAATCACGGATTGATTGATATGACTGGACTGATAATTGTACATGGCATGGTATGGCAAGTAACTGACATTACATGACATGACATGACAAGCAAGCATGATGGGAACTATTTAAAGCTGTTGCGACGGCTAGCATGACATGACAAGAATGAATGACCTGGACATCGTGGGTGATTGTGTTTGTACAATGAACCAGTACTGTCTTGCATCATGTCTAGGACATGGATCCCTGAGTACCACGGTCAGGGGTACCTACTTAAACTGATTAAGGCTAATAACTAGAATAATCCAGTAGTCATAAAGAGATTTCTCAACTACAGGCAGTCCCGTTATCTGGGCGCCCCATCGTGGGATTTGTAGCCTGCCGTCGAGTAGGGCACATTTCCAGCACACTGTCATGTGTTGCACCCTTCAAGCTACCTAAGGGTACATGTGTTCTTTGGACAATGTACCCACATGAATTCAACCCCTAATTGCGTCTGGATAGCCTGGATGGTCTGCAGGGCTTGTGGCTGTTGGAATATCTCATTGCATCTTGTTAGTAAATAGGCCTGTGATAACCCTAGTTAGTTAAAGTATCAAGCCGTACTTATTGCTTGGCCGTAAATATTGGATGTAGAGTCTATCCAGTCTAAGCCTTGTCTTGTTCCAGTACCTGGTTACTTCGGAACAGGATTGCTCATGCTCACCTTACTAATAACTGATCAGAATAGTTTTCTTTTACTTGTCATTTATTGCCTTATTTAGATTTCATGTATTAATTTTATCTTTTATTATATGTTCTGATATGTTGGTTTTAGTTCTTAAGTGAAGCCTTCTTTGTGGTACTTGCTCTTTCTGGGATCTGACCCAGCTGATTTTGTATGGCCAGATACCGGAGCAGCTCCAGAGGATCTACCTATCTTCCAGCCAGATGGTGACCACCAGGCGTAATCCTGGCAATGAGTTGGTTTATTTTGCTCTTCCACTCCATTATAAAAATATTCTTTTGAGGCGTTTAGCCGACGAACACGTGTTAGCTCGATTGTACTCTACTTACTGTCTGCCTACGGGCTGTAGCATGATTAACAAATCCTAGGGTTGAACATGTATGACTGAAACTCTTGCTAGTCATGACATTTTGTATGACTAGCTTCATGATCATCCAAATATGTAATGTATGGAACGCCTTACTATTGTATATCTGGTGCTCTGACATCTTGTAACTGTTATTACTTGCTTGAGATTGAGACAATAGGCTTATTCATGACCTTAAGAGACTGATGGCTTGTAGTTAAACCCTCATGTATCTAGACAGCCGTGACCGTATAGCGAGGTGGGTTGCACTTCAATATACGTAGCTGGCTGTGTCTGCCCCCGCTCTCCAGTATTCTGGTTCTGGGGCGTAACACGGTTTAAGTGGTGGCCCATGCAGGTCTTGAGAATCAAGATATGTGAGGGTTTTACCGAATAGATGTCTCAATCAGTACTCGCCCTTGATCTCTGCTCGTATCCTCTGACTTCCTGAAAATCTTGACCTGATCACATGCTTGTATCTTTGATCTGTCCTGGTCCTTCTTTATTGCTCCCTATGTCGTCTTCTTCAGCGGCATTATTCCTGGTCCTGCCAATCAGCCGGAAGGTGCTCAACGAATACCCCCGCAACAAGAAGATCAAGCTCAGCACTCAGGAGTAGCTTCCCGAGTCATGCTTCCCGGAGGTCCAGAACCCCCAGTACAGCCAGTCCAGCCCGCAAGACAGGATGATGAAGTCTTGGTTGGACTCATCAGGGAGTTACTTGCATCACAGGATCGTCGAGGTGATGTATTGCACCAGGCAGTACAAGATACTTTGAACAGAGGTGGTCATCCAGGTAACAGTACGGCCAACGGTTTCAAGCGCTTGAACCCTTCCTTCTTTGATGGCAGCGAAGATGCTATCATCGCAGATGCTTGGCTGCAGGATACTGAGGTTATTCTAGAAGCAGCCAGGACCCCAAAGAACGAGAAGGTGGCCGTGGTGTACCTGCAGTTATTGGATCTAGCCCGCAGCTGGTGGGCGGCGCAGGCCGATGGATTAGTGGCACCTATTGCTTGGACAGTATTCCGTGAGAGATTCCGGACCAAGTACTTTGACGATGTAGCTCGGTATGATCTACAGACGAAGTTTACTAATTTGAAGCAGATGGGCAGGACGGTCGATGGATATGCGGCCGAGTTTTCCAGACTTAGTCGGTTTGCTCCTACCTTGGTGGCGACCGAGTTCGACAGAGCTCAGCGGTTCCAGCAGGGATTCCACCTGGAGATTCTACTGGCGGTTGAGCAGTTTGAGCATCAGACTTTCGATGCAGTATTGAGAGCGGCTAGGAGGCATGAGTATACCTCCTAGAGGATTGTGGACCGGACTGAAAGTCGGAAGCGATCTCACAGCCAGATGAACCAGTCTTCAGTACTAGCCCCGGTGGCTCAGGCTTTGACCATTGGAGCTTCGAGGCGGGTGGCTTCTGTTACGTCGATTCAGCATTCGACCCCGGCATATCCCCAGCAGCAGCAGAAGTAGTCTTCCATAATGGGTTGCACTCATTGTGGGAGCCAGGGTACGTGGTGTCAGAGTATCGTAGAGCACAGGGATTATGTTTGGTTTGTGGTACCCCAGACCACAGGGTTGGGAACTGCCCGAATAGGAGGAGTTCATCCTCATCAACCTTTTCTAGTCCCTCTGTTAGGGGGCCAACCCTAGTACCAGTCCAGCAGTAGCAGTACCCATTTCCGAGGCCCTTGCCGCCTCAGGCCCAGACATTTCAGCAGCAGAACCTTCAGCAGCATGCCCAAGTCCAAGCTCAGACCCAGAATCGACAGAGAGGTTTCCAGCAGAGGGGACCAGCACCCAGAGGGCACGGTCAAGTGATGGCTTTGACCGTGGAGGAGGAGTTAACATCAGGTGAGGTAGTGGCAGGTACTATTCTCGTCAACTCCTTTCCAGCATCAGCATTATTTGATTCTGGTGCATCGCATTCATTTATGTCTGTATGATTCACGACACGGATAGGACTGGAGCCCGAGTCATTATCAGTAAGGCTCAATATACTTACTGGTAACGGACTTGTGGGAGTTGATAGAGTGTTTTTCTCGTGTCGGATCGTAGTTAGCGGTAGAGAATTTTTTGCTAGGTTGATAGAATTCTCGATGGCCGATTATGATGTGGTCTTAGGGATGGATTGGTTGAGAGACCAGTACGCTAGAATAGATTGCCATATCGGCAAGATTATTTTTAGTATTCCTGGTGAGCCAGAGTTTTTATTTTTTCGAGGTGGAGTAGAGCCTTCTCCTTCAGTATTTCAGATGGCAATAGCAGTAGTTCAGTTTTCCAGAGTTGTAGAAGAGTTTCCCGATGTTTTCCCCGAGGAGCTTCCAGGTATGCCACCAGAGAGGGAGATCGAGTTCACCATAGACTTGATCCCCGGAACAGCACCAGTGTCAGAGAGAGTCTACCGGATGGTGCCGTCAGAATTGGAGATCTTGTATAAGATGATTGAAGAACTTAGAACCAAGGGATTCATCCGTGCTAGTGGATCGCCTTGAGGAGCCCCGATTCTTCTTGTGAAAAAGAAGGATGGTACGTCCAGATTATGTATTGACTATCGTACCTTGAATTTAGTGACAATCAAGAACAGATATTATCTCCCGAGGATGGATGACTTGTTTGATAAACTCAATGGGGCGGCCGTATTTTTGAAGATTAATTTGCGGTCAGGATACCACCAGATCAGAGTCAGAGAGCATGACATCCCGAAGACAGCATTCAGATCCAGGTATGGATATTTGGAGTTCCTTGTTATACCATTTGGAGCGACCAATGCGCCGGCCGTATTCATGGACCTCATGAATCGTATCTTCATGTCTTATTTGGATCAGTTCATGATTGTGTTTATAGACGACATCCTAGTCTATAGCAAGAGTGAGGCAGAGCATGAGCAGCATCTCCGTGTAGTTCTTCAGATTTTCAGAAAGTACCAGTCGTACGCCAAGTTTAGTAAATGCAAGTTCTGGCTCGATCGTATTTCGTACTTGGGTCATATCATCACCAGATGTGGAGTAGAATTGGATCCCCAGAAGATCGTGGCCATTGAGACGTGGCCGGTACCCAGCACAGTCGCAGAAGTTCGCAGTTTTCTTGGCTTGGCCGGCTACTACCGGCAATTTATTTCAGACTTTGTACGGATTTAAGCACCCATGACCCAATTGACCCGCAAGGATGTGCAGTTTGCTTGGACAGTAGAATGTCAGGATTCTTTTGAGAAGTTGAAGCGAGACTTGATGACGGCACCCATTCTCACGCTTCCAGATGGGATCGGAGGATTCTCAGTGTATTGTGATGCTTCAGGCAGAGGTTTAGGATGTGTTTTGATGCAGCATGGGAAGGTAATAGCTTATGCGTCACGTCAACTTCGTAATCATGAGAGGAATTACCCGACCCACGACTTGGAGCTGGCAGCAGTAGTGTTTGTACTTAAGCTGTGGAGGCATTACTTGTATGGAGATATGGTGGAAATTTTTACCGACCATAAGAGCCTGAAGTATGTTTTCACCCAGAAGGATCTTAACATGCGTCAGAGGAGACGGCTGGAGCTACTTGTGGATTATGACGTCAACTTGCAGTATCATCCTGGAAAGACCAACGTTATAGCAGATGCATTGAGCATGAGAGCCGGAGTTTATTTACTAACAACACAACCAAAGTTATTAGCAGATCTTCAGAAGATGAGTGTAAAAGTTGTCCTTCCTACCAATGTGGCATTGATGGCCAGTATGCAAGTTCAGACCAGTATAGTTGAGAGGATCAAGTTAGCTCAGTCAGCGGATTCTAAGCTTCAGCGGCTTAGGGCAAAATGTGTAGCAGGACGAAGACCAGAGTTATGTATTCATGAGGACGGTACACTTCGGCATGGGAAGCGTCTTTGTGTACCTAGTGGTGATATCAGACAAGAAATCATGGCAAAAGCTCATAGTTCTCAGTATTCAATTCATTCGGGAGGTACGAAGATGTATCGTGAGATCCGACAGCATTTTTGGTGGAATGGCATGAAGGAAGAGATAGCCCAGTTTGTCTCTCGATGTTTAGTTTGCCAACAAGTTAAAGCTGAACATCAGAGACGTGCTAGACTTCTTCAACCTTTACCGATCCCAGAATGGAAATGGGAGCACATTACCATGGATTTTGTAACGGGATTACCTCGATTCCCAGCTGGGGGAGATGCTATCTGGGTTGTAGTTGACAGACTCACCAAGGTGGCTCATTTTCTTCCTTTCAGGGTTGGGTAGTTAACGGATCAGCTTGCAGAGATGTACCTCAGGCAGATAGTCAGGTTGCATGGAGTACCAGTCAGTATTGTGTCCGACAGAGATTCGAGATTCACATCGCACTTTTGGCGGAGTCTTCAGAAAAGTTTGGGGACTCGTCTTAAGTTCAGTTAAGCTTATCATCCGCAGACAGATGGTCAATCAGAGCGCACGATCCAGACTCTTGAAGATATGTTGCAGTCATGTACACTCGACTTCGGTGGTTTATAGGAAGATCACCTGCATCTCGTAGAATTCTTCTATAACAACAGTTTCCAAGCCAGTATCCGGATGGCACCCTTTGAGGCCTTGTACGGCAGGAACTGCAGATTTCCTTTAGCTTGGGATGATATCGGCGAGAGACAAATGCTTGGACCAGAGATGATGACATGGACTATTGAGGTGGTCAGACAAGTCAGAGATCATCTTCGAGTTGCACAAAATCGCCAGCGTCATTGGACCAATTCTCATCGGCGTTCCCTTGAATTTTCTGTCAGCGACCATGTGTTCCTGAGGATCTCGCCTACCCGTGGCGTCATTCATTTCGGCGTACGGGGAAAGCTTAGTCCTAGGTATATAGGACCGTTTGACATTCTAGAGCGAGTAGGAGATATGTCCTATCGTCTCGCTCTTCTGCCGTAGTTACATGAGGTGCATGATGTCTTCCAGGTATCCCAATTGCGACGGTATATCCCGAATCCGAGTCATGTCCTTGATCATTTGGAATTGGTTGTTGGTACCAACCTTTCGTATGAGGAGAGACCCGTATCCATATTGGACCAAAGAGAGAAGATACTCAAGAACAAGACTATCACGTTAGTCCGTGTTGCTTGGGGTCATCACTCTTTAGGTGAGTCAACATGGAAGAGTGAGGATGATATCCGATCGTGATATCCCGACCTGTTTGACTCATAAGGTATAATGTCTTCATATGCCTTATGCCTTCAACTTCCTTGCTTGTATGGATGATTGCTTGATTGATTGCTTAGTTATAACTTGCCTGTGATTAGTATAGCTTGCTTGACATATCTAGCCTCTTGATTTAATTCCGAGGACATAATTCTTTTAAGGTGGGTAGAGTTGTTACCCTCGGATTTCGTTATATATATTTTGGCATACGTGTATGTAATCTCGGACCTGTATTTAGACTTGTCCTGATTGGCTAGCCTTGGGTTTTTGCATTGGCATGGGTTAGTTAGCATTTTCTGGTCCATGTGGTTTATCCTGGCCTTGGCATGCATTGGGTCTGGTTTGATGTTGGCGTGGCTTGGTTTTGGTTGGGTTCGGTTTGGGTTAGCATGCAAACCCCTACCTACCACCATTCCCTCTTATAAGCTACCAACCTCTTTCTCTCTCCTCATTCACTTCTTCATTTATTCTTCTCCTTCCTCCATTAACTCTCTCCACCTACCAGAGAGGCTTAGGCAAGTGCTACTTGCTTCATGGAGGAACTCAAATTTTGTTGTTCTATTGTCTTCCTCACGAGATTCTAAGACTTTTTTGTACTTAGCATTTTTAAATTCTATGGCTCATTTCATGTAGATCTAAGTTTTAGTATTTTTGATCTTCATGGTTTTGATCTTCTAAAACTTGGTTGTTCTCGAAATGGAGAGTTCCATGTAGTAGGGATTTCGATTTTACGCAAGTTTGGCTCTTGAATGGCTAGATTTCACCAAGTCTTGGCCGGAATGGAGTTCTTGAGACCCATGGCTGCATGTCTCGGCCTTGGGGAGAAGATGAGCCCTTTACGCCCACGCATTACGTGCCTGCGTAGTGTCCCCTTTTATGCACATGTCTTAACGTGCCTGCGTAGTGCCCCCTTTACGCACACGCATTTGCGTGCCAGCGTATTCCATTCTACGCCGAGTTCATTCGAACTCTACGCAGGGACCCTCCCGCTCGCGCAAAGTCGTGCTCGCGTAGACTTTGGCTCGAGTAGACTCTCGCGTGCGTAGAGTCTCACTCGTGTGTTTGCGCGCGTAGAGTTCTGCTTGCGTGGAATTCTTGCGCGCGTATAGTTTCGCTTGTGAAAATTCTTGCCCGCGTAGAATCTTGCTCGCACACTGTCTTGCTCGCGTAGAGCTATCTCACCCTGTTCTTGCCCGCGTAAAGCCACTTTACGCTTGGGGCCCCTTGGCCTAGCGTAGAGTCTTGCTCACGCGTAACCTTGCTCGCGTAGAGCTATCTCACCTTGTTTTGCTAGCGTAGAGGTTCACTAGCGTAGAGCCTTGAGCCCTATTTTCGTACCCGATTGTTTTTCTATGTTCTTGCACATTTTATGACTTGACAATCACGGATTGATTGATATGATCGGACTGAAAATTGTACATGGCATTGTATGACAAGTAAATGACATGACATGACAAGCAAGCATGATGGAAACTATTGAAAGCTGTTGCGACGGCTAGCATGACATGACAAGAATGAATGACCTGGACACCGTGGACGATTGTGTTTGTACAATGAACCAGTACTGTCTTGCATCATGTCTAGGGCATGGATCCCTGAATATCACGGTTAGGGATACCTACTTAAACTATTTAAGGCTAATAACTAGAATAATTCAGTAGTCATAAAGAGATTTCCCAGCTACAGGCAATCCCGTTATCTGGGTGCCCCATCATGGGATCTGTAGCCTGCCGTCGAGTAGGACACATTTCCAGTACACTGTCATGTGTTTTGCACCCTTCAAGCTACCTAAGGGTACATGTGTTCTTTGGACAATGTACCCACATGAATTCAACCCCTAATTGCGTCTGGATAGCCTGGATGGTCTGCAGGACTTGTGGCTGTTGGAATATCTCATTGCATCTTGTTAGTAAATAGGCCTGTGATAACCCTAGTTAGTTAAAGTATCAAGCCGTACTTATTGCTTGGCCGTGAATATTGGATGTAGAGTCTATCCAGTCTAAGCCTTGTCTTGTTCCAGTACCTGGCTACTTTGGAACAGGATTGCTCATGCTCACCTTACTAATAACTGATCGGAATAGTTTTCTTTTACTTATCATTTATTGCCTTATTTATATTTCATGTATTAATTTTATCTTTTATTATATGTTCTGATATGCTGGTTTTAGTTCTTAAGTGATGCCTCCTTTGTGGCACTTGCTCTTTCTGGATCTGATCCAGCTGGTTTTGTATGACAAGATACCAGAGCAGCTCCAGAGGATCTACCTATCTTTCAGCCAGATGGTGACCACCAGGCGTAACCCTGGCAACGAGTTGGTTTATTTTGCTTTCCCACTCCATTGTAAAAATATTCTTTTGAGGCGTTTAGCCGACGAGCACGTGTTAGCTCGATTGCACTCTACTTACTGTCTGCCTACGGGCTGTAGCATAATTAACAAATCTTAGGGTTGATCATGTATGACTGAAACTCTTGCTAGTCTTGACATTTTGTATGACTAGCTTCATGATCATCCAAATATGTAATGTATGGGACGCCTTACTATTGTATATCTGGTGCTCTGACATCTTATAATTGTTATTACTTGCTTGAGATTGAGACAATAGGCTTGTTCATGACCTTAAGAGACTGATGGCTTGTAGTTAAACCCTCATATATCTAGACAGCCATGACCGTATAACGAGGTGGGTTGTACTTCAATATACGTAGCTGGCTGTGTCTGCCCCCGCTCTCCAGTATTCTGGTTCTGGAGCGTGACATATCCTAACGCATGGCCTATACGCACCGATGATCAGTCAGCACGCCAGTCTGTATCTATATGCGACTAGTGACTTCGTGGCCCAGAAGTGTCAAGGCCAATGAATGCGGCACACACAAATGGTGGTCCCTTAACTCTAAGTCAAAATGCATAAAGAAAACTAAAGTATAGTAATTTAAATCTACATACGGTTTTGAAAGAACAATTTTACATTTGCTAGAAATAAATAATAAGTAAAAACATACATGATATTGAGCAAGTAAGTAAACACTAAGGCAAGGTGTCTTGCCTGGGTGACGCTTGGTATGGTGCAATACTCCGACAAGTTCCAGTTTGTCCAGTGGCCATGTTTGATGTGTCGGGGTTCGAAGTCGCAGGAAAAATAGGATTATGGAATTAGTCACGATTACAAATGATGGTTGAGGAGAATTTGGAGTGAACGATTACTTATACTATTTTTAGGAAAAAATATTTTATAATATAGGGAACTAAATTTTATAGTGAAAATAGTTAAAATATATATCAATTTTTGGCTAAACTCTAGGTTTTGTGAAAGAATTTTGTTAGTACATAACTATAGTTATTAGTCAAAATATATTTAATAAATATATATATATATAACTGGAGGAACAGTTTTAGGGCTAAAACCAAAATTTGAAATTTACTAAATAGCTCTAACTCCTATGTTATAGATATAGTTTTCAAAAATATAATATAAACTTCTCAAAGTAACAACTTTACTAATTGTGATGACAACAAACTAAGAATAATAATTTAAAAATATATGTTATGGGTAAAAAAATATATATGTATAATTATTTTACAGTATATGTAAATAACATAAAGGTGTTACTAGCAAATAATTATACATATATACTTTACTAAGTATAATATACTAAAATCCTGGGTTATCCTTTGTTAAATAAATAAAAATAGTAATAGTAATAACTACTGTGAAATCGTGTGTTGTATTCCCCTCGAGAAGCTCAGCTAACAGCAAAGCAATCAAAGCACAAACCAAAAAGCTAATAGAAGAAAGAGAGAGTGAGGAAATGAAGAAAACGAGAGGGGGAAAAGACAACACTCGGGAAAGGGGGAGAGAGAGAGATTGATAGGAGCGGATGGGGAGAAGAGAGAGCGTGGGAGAAGGAGCTTACAGAGGGAGAAGAAGGCTAGGTGAGGGCTACTCGGCGCGGCGAGCGACTGTAGTTTGGAGCTCCGGCAAGGCGGGCTATGGTGGCAGCGGTCATAGTGGGGCACAACGCAGCAGATGGAGGCGTGGCTTGAGGCGGCGCCTTGGTGAGTCGCAAGCGCCAGATCGGCGGTCTAGAGGAGGGGTTGTACCGTCTCTGATGGCTCGCAGCCACGGCGGCGCAAGACAGCGGAGATCTGCGAAGCGAGGACGATGCGCGGCACGGGCATTCCGGCGGCGACAAATTTAGGTAGGGATTTTCCTCCTTTTCTGGTGTTGGTGATGATTTGGGTTATAGATGGTGGCGGTGGCGATGTTGTGTGGAGGTCCTGGCCGGGCATGGGTGGCAACCAAGGTGAGGGGGTTTACCGGCTTCGGCCGATGGTGGCCGTAGGGATGAGGCTGATGTCGACGTTGGTGGCAGTTGGTGACGGGGGTGGTTTTGGCTGATGGCGATGGCAGCGGTGGTGGTGTTGGCCAGGGTGCCAGTGATGGTGAGAGCAGTTGGTTATGCCCTGCAGGTGGTGGTGGCTGGGTTCGGCCAGGCCTTGACAGTGGCCGATCGGAAGAGGTGAGGAGGTGGTGTCGACAGGATTTAGAGTCCGTGGTGTTGGGGACGGTTCTATAGGTGATCGGGGTAGAGGGGGTCAGAGCCGAGGAGGCTGGGATGGGGTTTCGTCGTTGTTGAGAGTATCCGACACGATATGGGTTGGTGTCCAGGGTTGTCAGACACGGGGTCCAAATCTGTATATGTAAAAATAACGGATAGTGGATGGAGAATGGAGACGACACCGACACGATGCACATCTGGATTGTGGTGGAAATTGGGTTGGTGAAATTATGGAGAAAAGAGAACAAGAGGGCTCTCCTTGTATAGGAGGTGGAAGCCCTATTTCGATAAGGATTGGTATTGGTTTAAATCCCAATGGATAAATCACCCTCGTATTTTAAACAATCTTTTAAAATTCAATTGGATAATATCTCTAAAATATTTAGCTAGATATCTTATTTATTATTTCAAAACTATTTAAAAACTGGAAATTGCTGAGAAGCCCAATTTCGGGGTGGACTTTTATGAAATGTCCATCCGCTGGATTATTTTTATGAAATGCCCAGAATTAAGTTTTTCCACGTTAAATATTTCAAGATTCTCTCTAGTTGCTATGTATTTACAAAATTTGCCATTATCATAGTTCCAAAAATACCCCTTCGCACAAATTTGGACATCTATATATAATTATGAATTCGCAATCTCAGATTTGGATTGAGAAATTCGTATTCTTCTTCTTCTTCACGAGAAATTTGAAATTAATTGATATAATCTTTATTAGAGATAGCAAAATCGTTCGTAGTTCACTGTGGTTTTCGTCAGTCGAACGTCGATCATCCTTCATCATCATCGATCATCATCATCATCTTCGTGGTTTCCGGCGATTAGGTCAATTGTGGATAGAAGATCTTCTTCTTTTCTTTTTATAGATCTTAAAACAAGGTGAGAGTTCAGATCTGTAGAAATTCATCCATCAGCTTGTATATCTCGAAATTTATGCTAAATTTGAATTTGTTATGAAGATTATTAACTTAGAAAATGTTAGTGAGATATTTAATCTTGTTATTTTGTGCGAATAGCATTCTCCGTTATATTTTAACGGAGAATGACAATTACTTCTTATAAAGATCATTATCCGTATGTTTTTATACGGAGAATGAACATTAACCATAAGTTACAGACAGATAATAATCATTCTCCGTTATATTTAGACGGAGAATGTCATTCTCCGTTTTACTTTAGACGGAGAATGTCATTCTCCGTTTTACTTTAGACGGAGAATGTCATTATAAGTTGGTTCCAAACGGAGGATATTTATTCTCCATTATTTTTAGACGGAGAATAATCATTATTAGACGAGAATTTTATTGTTCTATTTGTGACCTCTTATGTTTTTATGTTATCAGGGGGGGAAGATATGGAATCAAGTTGTTTAGTTAACATTTGTTTCAAGGGAGACATAGTTTCCTGCCGTGTGACACATGAAAGTACCGTAGATTTTTTAAAGAATAAAGTGTACGATCGATGGACTTCTTTGGATCCACTTTTCTTCCGTTTCAGGTTTTTGTACTATGATGGGACTGAACTGTATGTTGAAAGTGATTTTTGGCTTCGCTCATTGGTTGGTGGTTTTAACGGTACTCACGATGTGAGTTTTGATCTATATGTGGAGAAAATATACTCTCAATGTTCTTCATCAACATCTTTTCCTTGTCAAAGCTTTCACATGGGACCTTCGTCTTCCTCTTCTAGTTCTTTGAGTAGATGTTCTCCTAATGTAAAGGACAAACGAGTAGTACAATTTTATGAGGGCTCAACTGAGACAGTGAAGAAGAGAAAATCGGATATGTGGCCTGGATCAATTATTGGTGTTGGTCAGATTTTTCTAAATGGTGTTGAAGAAGTTAGGAATGCTGTTAGAAAGGTATGTTTTGAATCTCGTCATCCATTCCACATTTTGAAATCTGAGCCGGGGAGGTATACTGTTTGCTGCAAGAATTACAAGACACATGCTTGTTTGTGGAGCTTCCATGCTATATCTATTTCAAAAGATAATCAAATTTTTGAGGTGAAGAGGTATATGGGAGAACATAATTGTGGAGCTGGCTATATGGATAAAGGTAATCTGGTTGTTCCAGCAAAGTTTGTGAAAAGTTTGGTTAGTGACATTGTTCGGATGCATCCTAAAAAGTCCGCAAAATCTGTTGTCGATGATTTCAAGGTCGACTACGGCTTATCTGTTACATATGGACAGGCATACCACGAAATTAGGCTGGTGCACCAGGAAATGTACGGAGATGATGTTAGATCTTACAGTGACTTGTGTTGGTATGTCAACAAGGTAAAGGAAACCAATAATGGTTCCGTTATCGACTTCCAGAAAGATGATTCATCAATGAGGTTTGAGCGGCTTTTTCTTTCATATGGGGCTTGCGTAGAAGGCTTTCAATATTGTCGTCCGATGCTATATTTGGATGCTACTTTCCTTACAGGTAGGTTTAGAGGATGTTTGATGTCTGCTACAGCGAAGAATGGTAACCAACAGTTCTATCCTATTGCATACGGTATAGTCTCAGGAGAAGATGGCAATAATTGGGAATGGTTCCTTAGAAATCTAAAGAATGTTGTTGGATGTAGTAGGCGTATTGTTTTTCTTTCGGATCAAGGCACCGGTCTAGTTTCTGAAGTCCCTAAAGTGTTTCCTAATGATTATCATAGCTATTGCTATTATCACATGAAGAATAACATACCGCTGAAAGAGAAAGGAAATGAAAGAGTGTATCCGCATGTACTTGAAGCTTGGAGGCAAGCAGTATATGCTCTAACTCCAGGTGTGTTAATGAGACAGATATATGCACATTTTCTATGCATTTACCATTAATTTAACAAAGAAAATGACCATTTTCCGCGTCAGAAAGACGAAGAATAGTCATTCTCCGTGTGTTTTAACACGGAGAATGTCCATTCTCCGTCCTGCATAGAACGGAGAATGGTATTATCCGTCTTGCATAGAACGGAGAATATCATTCTCCGTTAGCTTTTGAACGGAGAATGACTATTATCCTTATGAGAATGCACTTATTTTTAATAATTTTGTGAATTGACCTAATTCTTTATTAATTATTTGTTTTTCTGTATAAATGTGGGTATAGACAAGCAATCAAGAAGATTTATGATCTGAATTGTGGTCATGTTGTGAATTGGATGAATAAACAAAAACCTGAACACTGGTCAAACGCATTCTTCCCGGGATGTAGATACGGTGAGGTTGCTTCTAGTTGTGCAGAGTCATTCAATGCATGGATAAAGGCTGAGAAGAAATTGCCTATATCAGCAATTGTAAATGTCATCCGTGTGAAAATGATGAAGATGATTTCGGATCGCCACAAGGATGCAATTGGTTTGAATAGCAAATTGACTCCATACGCTGAGGATATGCTGAAGCAGCTTACAGATGATGGCATGTGTAATAGGGTATATCGGTCCGGTGATTTCGAATTTGAGGTGATCGCAGAAACTTCCTCCCATATGGTGAATCTTCTTGATTGTTATTGTAATTGTCGTAGATGGAAGGTATATGGATTCCCATGTAGCCATGCAATACAATGCATCAGAGTTGGTTCAGATAAATCTGTTTACGACTTTGTGGAGCAGTATTGGACATCAGATTATTACCGGAAGTTATATTCATGTGCTATTCGTCCAGTTCCAGATTGTGAAAAACAGTTTGAAAATAATTCCACTGATGTTGTTCTACCCCCTGTTCCGAAACGTGGTCCTGGACGACCAAAAGCGGACCGTTACAAGAGCAAATATGAGAACAAGGGAAAAGAGAAGAGAAAGATAAGGTACCAGAATTGTTTTGAATTATGCAATCACAATCGCAGCACTTGTCCTCTGCCTCCACGTGCTGCTACGGTGGTCGAGGGGGCAGCGCCCCCTCGTTAATACATACACATATATTCCTTCTTTTATATAACTGGAAATTGTTTTTTGAATACATATCTTACATTTTTTGATATCAATGGTAATAGTTTGAACTCTGTGTATTTGATGTTTCACATATATATTAACAGCATAAGAACTTATTATCCTTAATACTCTCTGACTTTATAATGTATTGAATGACCATTCTCCGTGTGTTTTAACACGGAGAATAATCATTCTCCGTTTTAGATACACGGAGAATGGCCATTTTAAGGTCGAAATACACAGAAATGGCATTCTCCGTTTCAAAATATACAGAGAATGATATTCTCCGTCTATTTTGACACGGAGAATGACATTCTCCGTTTTATATACACGGAGAATGGTTATTTATAAGTCAAAATACAAAGATAATGTAATTCTCCGTGTATTTTAAGACGGAGAATGGAATTATCCGTCTATTTTGACACAGAGAATGACATTCTCCGTCTATTTTGACACGGACAATGTTCATTTCTAGGTCAAAAAACACAGAAAATGTCATACTCCGTGTATTTTAACACGGAGAATGCTCATTCTCTGTGTATTTGATGTTTCACATATATATTAACAGCATAAGAACTTATTATCCTCTATACTCTCTGACTTTATAATGTATTGAATGACCATTCTCCGTGTGTTTTAACACGGAGAATAATCATTCTCCATTTTAGATACACGGAGAATGGCCATTTTAAGGTCGAAATACACAGAAAGGGCATTCTCTGTTTCAAAATATACGGAGAATGATATTCTCCGTCTATTTTGACACGGAGAATGACATTCTCCGTTTTATATACATGGAGAATGGTTATTTATAAGTCAAAATACAAAGATAATGTAATTCTCCGTGTATTTTAAGACGGAGAATGGCATTATCCGTCTATTTTGACACGGAGAATGACATTCTCCGTCTATTTTGACACGGACAATGTTCATTTCTAGGTCAAAAAACACAAAAAATGTCATACTTCGTGTATTTTAACACGGAGAATGCTCATTCTCCGCGTTAGTAAGACGGAGAATGTTCATTCTCAGGACAAAATACACAGAAAATGCTATTCTCCGTGTGTTTTGACACGGAGAATGAGCATTCTCCGTCTCATATTAAACGGAGAATGTCCATTTCTAGTTCCAAATACACAGAGAATGACATTATAGGTTTGCATTAACACAGATAATGACATTATAGGTTTGAATCAAACAACAGAACTTTAACAAAACAGATTTATATACATAGAACAATGTAAATTAGTCGAAAAATTGAATTTCATTACAAAGGACAACAAATACATTACAAAAGAAACCTGACAAACAGAATATATATAAGGAATTTGTTAGCCAATTTACATTGTCATTTTCTTTTATGGTACAAAAGGAACTGCACAGTCACTCATAAGCAAAAGCTTAGCCAAATTTAACCTTCTCTTTACAATAATATTGTGAACTGCTTTGTTTGTTCTCTTTGGTAAATCAAATGGAGCTTTCGACAACTTTTCAATATAATATGCAACATACAGCAGGCAGCTGGGTGATAGTTGCTGTGGGCAATCTTTGCAAACCTTGAGCTCTTATGTTTCATATTCCTGGATTGCTGGGATTTTATTCCTCATCAATGCAATCTTATTTATTATAATTGGCTCGATTTTATTCTTCATGTATTTTGCATCCTCGATTCCCTTAGCGCCCGTGTTTTTCCGCAATGAGTTATAGTGCGTCCAAACATAGGAGCTGAAGTTGAATGCCAGCAGTGTATAGTGTTTATTATCCACACGGAAGAGTGGCACGAATAGCCATTCAATGTCATCCTCCAGCTCCATGATAAAATCTTCTATATCAGTTTTGAAATTGTACATTGCTCCAGATGTTGGATTTTCTTCATCGACATACTGGACAGTACGCTGTTTTCCAGAAGAAAAAAAAACAAAAAATAATATCATGAGTTAGTTTTTTACAACACTATTAGTAGCTGTACACATTAATATTTATTTTTCAGTTTTGATTCTTACCAATGAATGGGGCATCATGATTGCAGACCATTTACATTGTGCACCCTGCGAGCTTGACTGAATGTTCCTCCTTAATTCGGCTTGAAATTCGTTCATAAGCTTTATTAAGTAGTTCATAACACCGGCTTCTATTTCATCCTCATTTAGTATGTCTTGAAAATTTTTAGCATTTAACAACATGCTGACATCATTGTTTCTTCTTCTTATTTTACAATTTTCTGGAGCATTTGGAATGTACAGGTATACATTATCACTGCACATAAATTTAGTTTCGATTATGTTAATAATATAGGCTAATGATATAATTGCATAAAAAATAACTCCAATAGAGAATGATCATTCTCCGTTATGAATTGGACGGAGAATGTATATTCTCCGTTTTAAATGGGACAGAGAATGATCATTCTCTGTTATGAATTGGACGGAGAATGTCATTCTCCGTTTTAAATGGGACAGAGAATATCATTCTCCGTTATGAATTGGACGGATAATGTCATTCTCCGTTATGAATTGGACGGAGAATGTCATTCTCCGTTTTAAATGAGACGGAGAATGATCATTCTCCCTTGTGAATTGTATAGAAATTGATTCAAGTTTAGAATACTTACGTTGGAGACATCCTTCTTGGGTATACGATGCTCCTGTATAGTTGCTTCAGCTGATCGTCTGCAAGGTTCCAAAGTCTGAGTTTTGGACATTGCATCAGCATTTTTCCCTCTTTAACTAGCTTGGCTGTTTGAGGAGATTCTTCTTCAAGTTCTTCAGGAGCTGACATCTCCTTTTTATTGTCTAACTTCTCGGGACTGGAAGGAGCTTTTTTTTTCCCACCAGGAGCTACTTTCTTACTGGGACTGGAAGGAGCTTTTCTTTTCTGACCAGGAGCTGCCTTCTTACTTGTTGTAGCATCAGATGTTTTCTTCTTTTCCAATGTAGTAAAATCATCATCCGCTGCAGCATTTGATTGTTTTTTAGTCCCAGCAGGTTCTCTTGCTCTTGTGTAATGCTTTTGGGGAACTGCTTGAGTCTCCCCACTTTGCAATGCTTTAGCCATTGCTTCGAGGTTAACAATTATATCATTCTTCTGTTTGATTTCGTCATTCAACGATGCAACTTCCTCTAGAAGTTTGTTGTTATCATTATTGAGCTTTTCATTCTCTTTTTTGAGATCCTCTGTCATTTTCACTGATATAAAAAATAAACAACAACAAGAGGTATGATGTCAATATTATATAATCTTCTTTTTAAAAACAATGAAAAATATTATTATCCGTTTACTTTAATCCGGAGAATGTCCATTATTCGTGTCAAATTAAACGGAGAATGACCATTCTCTGTTAGACTTACAAGGAGAAAGGTCATTCTTCGGGTCAAAATAGACGGAGAATGTCATTCTCCGTGTCAAAATAGACGGAGAATGTCATTCTCCGCGTCAAAAAAGACGGAGAATGTCATTCTCCGTGTTAAGCTAAACGGAGAATGGCCATTTCTATGTCAAAATACAGAAAATGTCATTCTCCGTGTTAAAATACTAGCGGAGAATGTCATTCTCCGTATTAAAATACACGAAGAATGTCATTCTAAGTGTGTTTTAACACGGAGAATGACATTCTCCGTGTTAGAAACACACGGAGAATGGCATTTTCTAGGTCAAAACACACAGAAAACGTCATTCTCCGTGTACTTTGACACGGAGAATGGTCATTCTCCTTGTTAGATACAGATAATTACAGATTAAAATAGACAAAAAATAGAAAATTTTACCTTTTAGAAGTAGCTCTTCAACACGTTGACGAAGCTTCTCATTATCAGCAGTAAGCTCAGATTTCTGCTTTCTCAGGGAGTCTAGTTCATGTTCCGACCCCTGTGCCTCCAGTTCTTCAACTCTCTTACGGAGTTTCTCATTATCATCAATAAGGAGCGATTTCTCGTTCCTTAAAGAGTCTAACTCCTTTTCCAAGCCATCAGTAACGAGCTCCACAGCACGTTGTTGGGCTACATCTGCCTCTAGTTGTTGGGCTCTTTCTTGGAGTTGCTCATTCTCAGCGATAAGCTGAGATTTCTCATGCAAGACACGCAACATATCAACATTATCAGCTGTATTTGTTGCTGGTGCTTGGGCTTCATTTTGTTGTTCTTCTTGATCAACAGAATTATCTACATCTTCTATACAGTGCTGCTCTGCTGGGACTTCTACTTCTTCAACATTCAATGCAACAAGATCTTTGAATATCAAATCCGAATTCATTTGAGCACCTTGATATTCATTTTTGAGGAAGATCGAGATTCTATTCCCATCCCATGTATCGAATCTCGGAGATGCGATTGTTGGTTTGCACTTCCTCTCTATCAGTTAACTGTGCTCTGCAAACCAATACAAGAAGTATATCGTACAACCTTCAATCTTCGTGTACAATATCTCAACATCACCATCTTCATCTTTTGTAACAGCCCTTTTTATGCTGTCCATGACGTACCCCAGAATTATCCGTGGCCAACAGATACTTTTTATAACATCTGTGCTCTCCACCAGAGCGAAGAACTTGTACGGCAAGTTCGACCCACCCATTCTGGTGAAGAATGCTGTTTGGCACAAGTTGAATACTATTAACTTGGCCAATTCATCAGGACTTGCATTTCTGTCCCCCAACAGCTCTAAGATCCTTTTCTTAACTTTTGCGTTTGATACTTCAGCATTTTTCCCTTGGAATTTGTCAGCAGTCTTTTGAAGTGTTGTGTACACATGCTGAATGAGTCTGCTGGTGGGGGGTCTTCTATTTTTCAGTGATGATCTTTAAATACTTCTCATCAACTTCATTGTCATCATTCATTGGCAGACCAAAAATGGTTGCCATCTCATCAGCAGTTGGTGCTACTTTGACACTGCTGCTCAATTGGAAATATCCAATGCCATCTTCTTCCAAATAAGTTCCCATCAAGTTCTCCAGACCTTGTGTGACTTTAGATAGTTCTGTCTTTTTCACCTTGGATCTGTAGAATACATCTACGAAATTGTAGAATCCAACATTCTTCAAGCTTTCAACAACTGCTTCAGGCAAATGGCCGAACTTTTCCTTCACCTCATCCATAAGAGAGAGTATTGGTGTCACGACCCGCACCCGCTTTTCGGATACGAGACGTGTCCAAGCCAGCCTACTCCGCAGAGTCGGCGGTAGAACGCTGTCAAGCCCGCAAGAATATACATGCTCAAAATTAAACATTTGCTGCTCATTCACATTTCTAATTTATTACAACATTTACAACATTTATATTTAAAGGAAAAATAAAGTTTTACAATTAAAGAAATTGATACAAATGCTTTCTATTTCTAGGTTATCTTCAGCATACCCAAGTCTTCCCCAGTGCTAAGAGTGATCGCGACTAAACCTGAAAAATGTTGGTTATCCAGTCAGGATTGGAACAAGTACACAAACCGACGGCAATGCAAAACACAATAGAATTAACAAGACACGAAAATAGCATATGAGAAATAAAAACTGGAAGATAACTGATGACATAGCACGATAGAGAAATAAATAAGGAAAAACTAATAAAAGACATCTATCTAGGTGGTGTGAAATATCTGTTTCGACATGTGAACGGCTAGGGGGTAAATCAGGCACACTGCACGTGTCGTGCGCAGCGGCTAGCATTCACGAGAGACACTGGGATAATTCTGGGTAGTTCACATGTCTACTAAGATATTTCCCCTCCCGACTACTCCGTGTGACGAGCGTGTCAACAAGCAGCAAGATATATGTATAGACATGAAATGAAAAGACTACTATGAATCGAAAAGCAATCAGAAAGTGCACTTGCCTGAGGTCCTTAGCTGGTGAAACCGACAATCTCGTTGCGTTCGGAATAGTCCACTTAGCCTAGGATAATGTTCGGGTTGTAAGAAAATATGAAATTATCGATTAGTTACGGTCTGTGATAATCCAATGATTTAAGGGATATTTCTTAAATTAGAGAAAAAGTAATTATTTAATTAGATAATACGTATATACTTGAAAATATATTTATAACTTATTTAGAAAACTTTACAAGCATATTTAGAAAGACTCTTAAGAAAAACCATCTAAAGATATATAATTCTCTTTAGGACTATTTGCTATTTAGATATATAAAAGATATAAATTATAATGTTCTAAATTATTTATTGTATGATACTTATAAAAACACGTAAAAGCCAAATGTATGTATATATTCTAAATTTAAAACCATTTAGTAGATATTACAAAATTATCTATAATTTATAATCCGTTTAAAACATATTATTATTATTTAGAAACATAAGGTTTATCAAAATCTATTTAGGTAAACGTATATACATATATAACCAAACTAATGCAATATCCAAATTAACCCCTTTCTCTTAATAGAAAGCCCCTAAATATATATACTTCTTTTTACAAAATCCTAATATATCACATACATGTTTTTAGTCCTAAAACAATCTTTCTCTTGCTCAAAAACAAGTTCCAAAACTATTCCACTAAATAGCCAAATCAAAATAATAATAACAAAAATATATTTTGGAAATATTTAAAATATTGTCATTAGTGAAAAACCAACGAGAATGAAATAATTAATAACATTATAAAATTATTGTATTCTTACTATATATCTATATAACTGTACATACCAACACATTTATATATGTACTATAATATAATGGAATCAATACTATACTGACATGGCATAATACACAGAAACTTTAAACCCTTCCTCTCATTAGTCCAGCCCGGCCCAGGTTGGATCGGCCTGAACAATCCCATCTCTAAAAGAAGGAAGAAAAAGTGAGACAGCTGCTAGCTGTCCTCTCCCTTTTCTTTTGAGAGTCATGGAACACAGAGCTAAAGTTTAAAAGAGCAGGAGGAAGAGAGAGAGGATCTTACCTCAAAACAAAAAGCTGACGAAGAGGGGAAGATGAACCCTCCCGAAGGAGTCCAACGGAGGAGCTACGCGGCGCGGATGAGGGACTCCCCATGGTGGTCGCCGACCATGGGGCTACTCCGGCACGGGAGGCGCCGTGAAGGAGCGGTCGGTGATCGGTGGTGTGTTCGTCGGGACGGCGCACGGGCGGCGTGGAGAAAATCACGAAGGCGGTCGCCACCGTGCGGAGTAGGTGCGATAGTATCGGCCATGGCTGGTGCGAGACTCGCCTGGTCCCGCGGTGCTCGCGTGGGGCCTGTCTCCGCGGAGGAGCGGCTCGCCGCGAGGGGCTTCTGCGGCACAAGCGCGGTGGCGCCGGACACTGACGAAGGGGGCGGGTCATGCGGATCCAGAGGAGGTGGCGGCCGGTGGTGACGAGACTCGCGTGGCGCACGAGAAGGAGGTCGGCCGTGGCTCCGCTGAAGCGAGCACGACCTCGTCTCTGGAGTCGAGCACCGGTGGCTCGGTCTCGGCGACGGGCGATCGGAGAGGGGCGCGGGATCGGGTGAGTGTCCGACAGTTTCCTCTTGGCTTTTCTTTTCTTCTTTGCTGGCGGTTGTCGGGACGTCCGAGTCGGTCTGTCGGCTCAGACACGGTAATTTGACTGTAATGGTAGAATAAGATGGATTTGGACACGATCACGGACACTCGGGGTCGGACCCGAATGACACGATGGCAATGCGATCTTTGGTTTGGCCGAAAACTGGGGTGGTCGGGTTCTGTGATGATGATGGGAATACGCGAAGATGGACAGAGGCAACGGCGAGATTTGTGGGGGTTGTAGGGTCGGGATGGCGATGTAAAGGGCTGGCATGGTTCTCAGCGTTTTGTGGCTTCTCCAAAAGATGTGAGCGTGTGTATATATATATAAATCATATACATACACAGCGGGACGAGATATAGCTGGTAGAAGATTTGATGATAACAAATAGGATTCAAACTCTGCGGGTTGACTTTTATGGGTTTGTAATGTTTGGATCTTTAGAGATTCTTATCATCTTAACTACGAGAAGATAACTAGAAAAAGGCTTAATTATCCTTACCCATTAGAAGACAAGCACAATTTAAGATCTTAATCTTTATGTAATCTCCTATCCCTCTAAATAAAATATTAAATTAGTTTAAAATAACCATGCAAGGATAATATTATTGTAACATTTATTATACAACTAAAATCATAAAATCCTTAAATCAAATAATTCTAGAAAATTCAAATAACTTATAATTTAGGATTTAAAACAAATAATTAATATCTTTATAAAAAAAACGATATTTATATATTTTATATAATTTGTTAATGAAATTCGAGGATAATCATTATTTAAATCAAGCTAGTTCAATATCCATTAACTAAATAAAATCAATGCTAATTTTAAATAACCGTCTGATAATATCATATAATTTTGAATCATATGTAAACATATCTATATCAATAAAAGATCATAAAAATATAATTTAAATCAAAGTTTTCGTACTATCCAATAAATACTTAATCCAATCCAACTTGCTTGGAATAATAAATTAAAACCACATGATACAAATATATTCATATGCCTAAAGTAAATTTAGTAGCCTTCATCTAAGGGTAATCATAATAGTAATAAATCACAATGAGAATTGTAAAGCAATTCAAATACATTTTACGAATTCAACGATAGTATATTTTTGTAATATCACATTGAAATACATTTTGGAAATTCTCTTTCCTACTCCAAAAATTTAAACTTTTGTTTCATAACTAGAAAATATTTAATTAAACTAAATAATTAAAATTTTAAAAATCCGGGAAGAGGGGTTACAAATCTACCCACCTTAGAAAAATTTCGTCCTCGAAATTTAAATTCATAACTATTTCTTAAAATTCAAAGTCTATTATTCCCTTAATCTCCTCAAATTTAATTTCTCAAAATAGTTGTATCCTCCTTCTTGTTATGGTAACTCCGAAGCTCCGAGGACTTCTACCCACCTTAGAGGCTAGGATATGGTGGCAAGGTTCCTGTCACAAGACTGGTCGATGGTAGCTACACTTGCGTATACAACTATCATAGTCATGGGAATACTCTGTATCTATTTATTAGTTATGAGTTTTCGTTTTTCAAATCAGCGAAAGACAAGAATAATGAAGAGTTCAAGAGAGATGTCACCGAATACAATTACGTGATTCAAAGGCGAAGGTATAATTCAAGAGGAATTGTCAAAGCAGTCGCGGATGAGATTCTATAAAGACATCTATATCTCAACCTACGTAGGATAATTAAATGAAGAGCGAACCAAATGCATCATGGTTGATCAGACCGTAATACAATGATTCTGATTAGACAATATGTTAGCGGGCGTCCCCAATAAACATATGTCTCGAATCAAGCTCGATAAAAGAATGAGCTTACAAAACTAGGCTGTAATAGCAGCATTGGTCAAGATAGTCAAAATATAAGTAGGCGAGATTTTTGGAAAGGAGGCACAAGTAATTCGAGTTTTGTGAGAATCAAAATCTAACTCGAGATTTTGTACACGAATAACAGAATCAGAAAATTTTAAACTAGTTTCTTACAGCAAAATAGGATTTAAAATAGGCAATTCTAATTTATGATATAAGATCTATATCTAATACAGCAAAAAGAAAATTAAACAGTTCATTAAAATTAATGCCTTAATTCTAGGCAAGTCTAACTTACCAGCGAATAGTGGATCCACATGGGATCATAATGTCATATCAAAAGTGTATCTGTAGAAACCTGACAAGCTATCTAAATTTAATAATTCTAAATAGCATGGCCTATCAAACATCCTTAACTACCCAATTAGTCAAATAATTAAGGGACTCCTAGTCCTAGTCATTATCTTAAATTATTTTAATCCTAGTTTGTGAATGAGCATTTCCTGGGCGCAGGCTCGCAACAGTACGACTAACGTACCATCACGAGTTCGCAATATTTTACGAAAACTGACCTGCATAGGCCACCACAAAAACTTGTCACGACCCGCACCCGCTTTTCGGATACGAGACGTGTCCAAGCCAGCCTACGCCGCAGAGTCGACGGTAGAACGCTGTCAAGCCCGCAAGAATATACATGCTCAAAATTAAACATTTGCTGCTCATTCACATTTCTAATTTATTACAACATTTACAACATTTATATTTAAAGGAAAAATAAAGTTTTACAATTAAAGAAATTGATACAAATGCTTTCTATTTCTAGGTTATCTTCAGCATACCCAAGTCTTCCCCAGTGCTAAGAGTGATCGCGACTAAACCTGAAAAATATTGGTTATCCAGTCAGGATTGGAACAAGTACACAAACCGACGGCAATGCAAAACACAATAGAATTAACAAGACACGAAAATAGCATATGAGAAATAAAAACTGGAAGATAACTGATGACATAGCACGATAGAGAAATAAACAAGGAAAAACTAATAAAAGACATCTATCTAGGTGGTGTGAAATATCTGTTTCGACATGTGAACGGCTAGGGGGTAAATCAGGCACACTGCACGTGTCGTGCGCAGCGGCTAGCATTCACGAGAGACACTGGGATAATTCTGGGTAGTCCACATGTCTACTAAGATATTTCTCCTCCCGACTACTCCGTGTGACGAGCGTGTCAACAAGCAGCAAGATATATGTATAGACATAAAATGAAAAGACTACTATGAATCGAAAAGCAATCAGAAAGTGCACTTGCCTGAGGTCCTTAGCTGGTGAAACCGACAATCTCGTTGCGTTCGGAATAGTCCACTTAGCCTAGGATAATGTTCGGGTTGTAAGAAAATATGAAATTATCGATTAGTTACGGTCTGTGATAATCCAATGATTTAAGGGATATTTCTTAAATTAGAAAAAAGTAATTATTTAATTAGATAATACGTATATACTTGAAAATATATTTATAACTTATTTAGAAAACTTTACAAGCATATTTAGAAAGACTCTTAAGAAAAACCATCTAAAGATATATAATTCTCTTTAGGACTATTTGCTATTTAGATATATAAAAGATATAAATTATAATGTTCTAAATTATTTATTGTATGATACTTATAAAAACACGTAAAAGCCAAATGTATGTATATATTCTAAATTTAAAACCATTTAGTAGATATTACAAAATTATCTATAATTTATAATCCGTTTAAAACATATTATTATTATTTAGAAACATAAGGTTTATCAAAATCTATTTAGGTAAACGTATATACATATATAACCAAACTAATGCAATATCCAAATTAACCCCTTTCTCTTAATAGAAAGCCCCTAAATATATATACTTCTTTTTACAAAATCCTAATATATCACATACATGTTTTTAGTCCTAAAACAATCTTTCTCTTGCTCAAAAACAAGTTCCAAAACTATTCCACTAAATAGCCAAATCAAAATAATAATAACAAAAATATATTTTGGAAATATTTAAAATATTGTCATTAGTGAAAAACCAACGAGAATGAAATAATTAATAACATTAATAAAATTATTGTATTCTTACTATATATATCTATATAACTGTACATACCAACACATTTATATATGTACTATAATATAATGGAATCAATACTATACTGACATGGCATAATACACAGAAACTTTAAACCCTTCCTCTCATTAGTCCAGCCCGGCCTAGGTTGGATCGGCCTGAACAATCCCATCTCTAAAAGAAGGAAGAAAAAGTGAGACAGCTGCTAGCTGTCCTCTCCCTTTTTCTTTTGAGAGTCATGGAACACAGAGCTAAAGTTTAAAAGAGCAGGAGGAAGAGAGAGAGGATCTTACCTCAAAACAAAAAGCTGACGAAGAGGGGAAGATGAACCCTCCCGAAGGAGTCCAACGGAGGAGCTACGCGGCGCGGATGAGGGACTCCCCATGGTGGTCGCCGACCATGGGGCTACTCCGGCACGGGAGGCGCCGTGAAGGAGCGGTCGGTGATCGGTGGTGTGTTCGTCGGGACGGCGCACGGGCGGCGTGGAGAAAATCACGAAGGCGGTCGCCACCGTGCGGAGTAGGCGCGATAGTATCGGCCATGGCTGGTGCGAGACTCGCCTGGTCCCGCGGTGCTCGCGTGGGGCCTGTCTCCGCGGAGGAGCGGCTCACCGCGAGGGGCTTCTGCGGCACAAGCGCGGTGGCGCCGGACACTGACGAAGGGGGCGGGTCATGCGGATCCAGAGGAGGTGGCGGCCGGTGGTGACGAGACTCGCGTGGCGCACGAGAAGGAGGTCGGCCGTGGCTCCGCTGAAGCGAGCATGACCTCGTCTCTGGAGTCGAGCACCGGTGGCTCGGTCTCGGCGACGGGCGATCGGAGAGGGGCGCGGGATCGGGTGAGTGTCCGACAGTTTCCTCTTGGCTTTTCTTTTCTTCTTTGCTGGCGGTTGTCGGGACGTCCGAGTCGGTCTGTCGGCTCAGACACGGTAATTTGACTGTAATGGTAGAATAAGATGGATTTGGACACGATCACGGACACTCGGGGTCGGACCCGAATGACACGATGGCAATGCGATCTTTGGTTTGGCCGAAAATTGGGGTGGTCGGGTTCTGTGATGATGATGGGAATACGCGAAGATGGACAGAGGCAACGGCGAGATTTGTGGGGGTTGTAGGGTCGGGATGGCGATGTAAAGGGCTGGCATGGTTCTCAGCGTTTTGTGGCTTCTCCAAAAGATGTGAGCGTGTGTATATATATATATAAATCATATACATACACAGCGGGACGAGATATAGCTGGTAGAAGATTTGATGATAACAAATAGGATTCAAACTCTGCGGGTTGACTTTTATGGGTTTGTAATGTTTGGATCTTTAGAGATTCTTATCATCTTAACTACGAGAAGATAACTAGAAAAAGGCTTAATTATCCTTACCCATTAGAAGACAAGCACAATTTAAGATCTTAATCTTTATGTAATCTCCTATCCCTCTAAATAAAATATTAAATTAGTTTAAAATAACCATGCAAGGATAATATTATTGTAACATTTATTATACAACTAAAATCATAAAATCCTTAAATCAAATAATTCTAGAAAATTCAAATAACTTATAATTTAGGATTTAAAACAAATAATTAATATCTTTATAAAAAAAACGATATTTATATATTTTATATAATTTGTTAATAAAATTCGAGGATAATCATTATTTAAATCAAGCTAGTTCAATATCCATTAACTAAATAAAATCAATGCTAATTTTAAATAACCTTCTGATAATATCATATAATTTTGAATCATATGTAAACATATCTATATCAATAAAAGATCATAAAAATATAATTTAAATCAAAGTTTTCGTACTATCCAATAAATACTTAATCCAATCCAACTTGCTTGGAATAATAAATTAAAACCACATGATACAAATATATTCATATGCCTAAAGTAAATTTAGTAGCCTTCATCTAAGGGTAATCATAATAGTAATAAATCACAATGAGAATTGTAAAGCAATTCAAATACATTTTACGAATTCAACGATAGTATATTTTTGTAATATCACATTGAAATACATTTTGGAAATTCTCTTTCCTACTCCAAAAATTTAAACTTTTGTTTCATAACTAGAAAATATTTAATTAAACTAAATAATTAAAATTTTAAAAATCCGGGAAGAGGGGTTACAATTGGGGTGAATGTTGCACGAAAAAGTCTTTCTTCTTTGTTCCTGACAGTTTTTTTTCCTAAAAAAACAACAATTAGGTTTACGTCAACATTTTTCTTTATTATAATAAGGAGAAAGCCATTCTCCGTTTTATATGAGATGGAGAATGTAATTCTCCGTGTCAAAATAGACGGAGAATGGCATTCTCCGTTTTGTATTAACACGGAGAATGCCATTTCTCCGTGTCAAAATAGACGGATAATGTCATTCTCCGTTTTGTATTAAAACGGAGAATGGCGTTCTCCGTTTTGTATTAACACAGGGAATGATCATCTCTAGGTCAACATACAAGGGAAAATGGCATTCTCCGCGTGTTTTAAAACGGAGAATGACATTCTCTGTGTCAGTAAGACGGAGAATGCTCATTCTCTAGGTCAAAATACAAAGAGAATGGCATTCTCCGTCTATTTTGACCCGGAGAATGTTCATTTCTCTAGGTTAATGCGAGGGAGAATGGCATTCTCCGTCTATTTTGACCCGGAGAATGACATTCTCCGCGTCAGTAAGACGGAGAATGTTCATTCTATAGGTCAAAAACACAGAAAATGCCATTCTCCGTTTTGTATTAACACGGAGAATGCTCGTTCTTTAGGTCAAAATACAAGGGAGAACGCCATTCTCCCTTGTATTTTAAAACGGAGAATGCCATTCTTCGCGTCAGTAAGACGGAAAATGACATTCTCTAGGTCAAAATACAAGGAGAATGGCATTCTCCGTCTATTTTGAAACGGAGAATGATATTCTCCGTCTCATATTAGACGGAGAATGCTCGTTCTTTAGATCAAAATACAAGAGAGAACGTCATTCTCCGTGTCAAAATAGACGGAGAATGTCATTCTTCTTATATTTTGACACGGAGAATGGAGTTCTCTGTGTCAAAATAGACGGAGAATGACATTCTCCGTTTTGTATTAACACGGGGAATGATCATCTCTAGGTCAACATACAAGAGAAAATGGCATTCTCCGCGTGTTTTAAAATGGAGAATGACATTCTCCGTGTCAGTAAGACGGAGAATGCTCATTCTCTAGGTCAAAATATAAAGAGAATGGCATTCTCCGTCTATTTTGACCCGGAGAATGTTCATTTCTCTAGGTTAATGCGAGGGAGAATGCCATTCTCCGTCTATTTTGACCCGGAGAATGACATTCTCCGCGTCAGTAAGACGGAGAATGTTCATTCTATAGGTCAAAAACACAGAAAATGCCATTCTTCGTTTTGTATTAATACGGAGAATGCTCGTTCTTTAGGTCAAAATATAAGGGAGAACGCCATTCTCCCTTGTATTTTAAAACGGAGAATGCCATTCTCCGTTTCAAAATAGACGGAGAATGCTCGTTCTTTAGATCAAAATACAAGAGAGAACGTCATTCTCCGTGTCAAAATAGACGGAGAATGTCATTCTCCTTGTATTTTGACACGGAGAATGGAGTTCTCTGTGTCAAAATAGACGGAGAATGGCGTTCTCCGTTTTGTATTAACACGGGGAATGATCATCTCTAGGTCAACATACAAGGGAAAATGGCATTCTCCGCGTGTTTTAAAACGGAGAATGACATTCTCCGTGTCAGTAAGACGGAGAATGCTCATTCTCTAGGTCAAAATACAAAGAGAATGGCATTCTCCGTCTATTTTGACCCGGAGAATGTTCATTTCTCTAGGTTAATGCGAGGGAGAATGCCATTCTCCGTCTATTTTGACCCGGAGAATGACATTCTCCGCGTCAGTAAGACGGAGAATGTTCATTCTATAGGTCAAAAACACAGAAAATGCCATTCTCCGTTTTGTATTAACACGGAGAATGCCATTCTCCGTTTTAAAATAGACGGATAATGGCATTTCTAGTTCAAATGACACAGAAAGGGCATCCTCCGTGTATTTTATAGACGGAGAATGATCATTTTCATTTGCCGCGTCAATATAAACGGAGAATGAACAAGACTCAAAGTTTTACCTTTTTTTCCCTTCTTCTTGATCTTCTTCTTCTCCCCCTGCTACTTCTTGTTCTTGTTGTTCTCCGTGTTCTTGTTCTTCTACTGCTTCTTGCACTTCTTTTTCTTTTGGAGCATTTCGTCTACGAGCAACCTTACTCAAAGTTTTACCTTTTTTCTTCCCTTCTTCTTGATCTTCTTCTTCTCCCCCTGCTACTTCTTGTTCTTCTACTGCTTCTTGCACTTCTTTTTCTTTTGGAGCATTTCGTCTACGAGCAACCTTCTTAAATTTCTTCCCTCCTTTCTCTTGTTTTCCAACAACTACTTCTTCTCCTTCTTCTCTAACTCGGTCTACATCCATTGCTGATGATTGCGACATTGTGATGGAGATTCGCTGGCGATTTCTTGTAAGAAATTTCTAAGATTTTTGGAGGAGATGACCTAAAATCGCAAGCGAACAGAGTATGGAAGAGGAGGGAGCGATAGAAACACTTTTTTGAAGAGTCTCTTGGTTTTGTATCTTCTGGAATCGAACCATTTTTCTGAAGAGTTGCTGGGTTTGTTGATATTCTTAATAAATTAGAAGGGCAAAAGGGTCATGCCGTGCCTTTTTATATATTTTTAAGTTAATGCTGGGCACGCGATGAAAGTTTATTTTGGGGTGGGTTTTTCATAAAACTTTTTAAATTTTTGGGCATTTCATAAATTTTTCCATTTAAAAATTATCTGATAAGAATAATAAAAAATCTGATTTAATTCATAATAACTAGTTTAGAAATACTTTTTACAACTAGTAAAAAAAATGAAAATTAACAATTAATATATATACATGACTTAGAATTCATGCACTTGCTTACAAATATTTTCAAGATCATCGTTTTATAAATTACTACAAAAATAAAAATAAAATAACATTTTGGAAATCTTGATGCGACGTCTTGTATAACTTTAATTAATTAAAATATTTATCGCATACTAGTTTGAAAATCATACTTCTTCTATTTAAATAAAATCTCTAATAAAAATATTTTATAAAAATATGTACCTCGCACATATTCGCACTCGACGAGAAAATACGATACGCAAACTTGCACGCGACGTACAATACGACAAATGCAAACTTGTATGCGACGTACAAATCCGAAGTACAAAATCAATACCAAGTTATTTATTTTAAAAAAATCGTAGTAGAAATTTAGGGGTTTTACACGAAGATTCCAGCTTCTCCCAAAGTGCTCTTTTGTGCTCTATATTGGCAACGTGAGTGTACATGTTCTCGTCAACGACCTGCCGCATATATCCACATACTTGTATGTGCTCGAATTTTCAGTCCTCCTCGAATTTATTATTGGACTTCTCGAAAGCAAATACCGGAGATGCAACTTCTTGACTAACAATAAATCTTTCATCTTGCTTCGCCAATGGTGGTAGTTGAAACCGTTTAAGTTTACCATGCATATCAGCTTTGCATCCGTATCTTCTCCTTGGTTTGACTGTCAAATTTGTCACCTCCTTTGAAACCAAAGCTCTAATACCACTCTGACGAGAACGAAACGCAAAGAGTGTTCCCCAAACCAAGAAGTTATGAGAGAACCGAAGTAAAATGCAGAAACAAAAAATCCAAAATCACACAAAGCCAAACAACGCAAACACAGATGATTTTGACGTGAAAAATAATTACAAAAAAGACTATGGGACAATCGGAGTCCAATCCTGAGAAATATCTATTAATAGAATAAAAATATACACCGACTCCTTATAGACTCCTTACCGATCTAAATTAGATCACCACACCTACTTGAAACAAGAAAATCTAATTATAGACTCTGAAGAGAACAAGAGATAACAAGAAGGATTACCTGAAACAATCTCTCATTCACAATGGCCTTCAATCTTCTCTCTCTCTCTCTCTCTCACACACACACACACACACACACACACACAAAAGTTGCAAAAGCATCAACTTGTATGAACTTGCCTAGATTAGGGTTAGGAAATACCTATATATAATTCCCTCAATTCCACAACAAATCTGGATCATTATATTTGACCAATGGTGTATAAAACACCCTAGTTAACTTGCACATCCCCGACAAAATCGAACTCGGACCGAGTTCAGTTTTTCGTGCCGACACAGCCCTGACAGATTCTGTCCCATAGGGGCCGAATTCGGTCCGAACACGGTAGGAAATCGAGTTCGGTCCGAACTCCCTGTTACCTGGACAAAATTTCAGACTCCTTCGCTCTGAACTCCGATTCGACACCCAAGCTTCTCAACACACATATGTCATTCGTTGCACTCCAGAACATTCTCCACATAGGTTGGAAACCTCACGTCCCAATAGCAACACATATATGTTTGTACATGATAGTTCTGTAAACACATTAATAGCGGTAGCTGATCAATATATCTATATGAAGGTTGGCGATCGACATAATCTCTTATTGTAGATAAGAGTACTTATCTCTTGTAACTATAACTCTCTCAAAATAGTACAATAACTTGTATGTGGTTTTCTTTTCTTGAATCATGGAATTTTATTCAAAGAGAGTTTAATGCTACATGAGATAAAGTTGAACAACTTAGAGCATCAGTTGTTAACTGATGATGGATGCAGGTAGGAGGGAAGTAAAAAATGTTCATTCAGTTGAAAAAGAATAGCGTCTTCAGCCAATTCCGCACCACCTCGTTTTGCAAAGCTAAGGTTGAAATCGCCATGGTATTAAATCATTCTCCTTGCAACATGTGAACCACATTTAATGCATCTCCCTCAATGATCACGTTTGAAACTTTCAGCTTCTTTGCGAGTTCAATGCCTATCTCGAAACCTCGCAGTTCCGCTTCAACACTTAAGCCAAAGAGAAGACAAGTTGCAGAGGACCAACACTCGGAAGCGAGGAAAAAACCTTTATGATCCATGGCTATTGCAGTAGTTGCAAAGGAACAGGAAGAGGTAGCACCATCAACGTTAATTTTAATCATACTTGGAAGAGGAGGCATGGTGATCGGAAGTAGCTTTAGAAGATGTCAGGTGTTGCCGATTCATCACTTCAGTTTCACAATGTCCGTAAGAATAATAAAGATCTGATGCAGCTTGAAAAGTTTTTGTGATGCTGAACTCCACACCTAATTTAAAGATCAAGTCGCATCTCGATTTCCAAATCGACCAAACTAAGGGAATTTGCTAGTCGATATAACTCGTCTATTTTCGGGTTTGACTGTCAATCATTGAGTAGATCCGAAATACTATGCTCGTCTTCCACTCGTTTTTAAACCAATCGAAGATGCAAACCAAAGAGCTTTAACAATAGAACAGTGGAGAAAGAGATGACTATTTGTTTCTTCCTCCAAACCACATCTATGGCATGACTTATCAACCGTATGTATGTTTACCAATAGAAGATTTCAAATGTAATGATATATGGATCAGTCTCCATATGAAATGAGTAACCTTGGGCGGGAGGCATTTGATAGTCCAGTGTTTCTTCCAATTGAAGAGGGACCACTCAGTTGAATAGATTCATTCATATAGAGATTTGGCTGAGAATGTGTCGTTGATAGATTTAGCGTCTGCTTGGCAATTATAGGGGTAGCGGTTATGAGGTGTTTTAGAATGTGTCGTTGATAGAATGTGTCGTTGATAGATTTTTTCCGAAACTTCATGAGGTTGAAATAGATGATGTACCAGTTCAGAGTTCTATTCTCTTGATTCCGGTTGAATAGATCACGAACAAGCTGAGGTAGCAGATGGACATTGTGTGGAACATCAACCTTAAAGCCGGGCAAAGTTGGCATCCAAGGCTCAGTCCAGATATTAACCCAGCCTTTACTGATAGGCCGTCAAACACCAATGACCAGTGTATGTCTGCTCTGTAGCATACTGCACCAGATTGGAGAAGCAGTGTTGCCTTTCCTAGCAGGTCAAAAAGATCCATTCTGGATATACTTCCCTCTCAGGAGACGAGACCATAGTTGATGAGGAGATGATAGAAACATCCATGCCAACTTCCCAATCAGAGCTTGATTGATCCAATCCATCTTCTGAAATCCTAATCCTCCTCCTCGTTTTGGGTTGATGAATTTATTCCAATTAAGAAAATGCATTTTTCCTATTATCATCTTCGTGTCCCCACCAGAAATCTTGTTGGATTTTGGACATCTTAGATAAAATAGACGATAGGATCCTAGCTATAACTAGACATTAAGTCGGAATGGATCCCAAAGTTGAAATGAGGAGGGTTGATCAACCAGCATGACTAAGAAGTCTCTTTTTTCCAACCTTGTAGTCTAGAAAGGCATTTGTCGATGAGAAAATTAAAAGAATCTGGTTTGGGTTTGGATTTGAGAAGGAAATGGCCAACAGATTAATCAAGGTTTGTCTCATAGGTTTGTCGACATTCTTGCTAAAGTGAATGCTTGACTTTTCAAAATTAACTAGTTGTCCTGACCAACCAGCAAAGGTTTGGATAATATTGTGGATTGGATGAATATATTCAGTATTTGCTTGACCAAAATAAATAAATCATCACAAACAAGAGATGAGAAATAGAAGGTGAGAATCTATTGAAACAGATACCATGGTAGAGATCCGATTGTGGTACATAGAATGAAGATAAAAGGTGATAGCGGACATCCTTGACGAATCCCCCGTCCTCCTTTGAAATAGCCCTCTGGATTCCCATTAATCATAATGGAAAAAGAACTGGCGGTAATAGTTCCCATAACAATATCATTGGAGTGGCCTTTGATACCTAGTCCATGGAGTGTGTTTTTGATAAATTTCCAAGATAAACGGTCATAAGCGTTGGACATGTCAAGTTCCATAGCAAAGGAGTTTTTTGTTTGTGGGAGAAGTTTTCATGGCATGAAACATCTCATAAGCAATGACAGTGTTATCAGATATATGTCTTCCAGGGACAAATGCGGATTGGAAAGGGAAAATAAGTCTACCATCAAAGGTTTGAGCCTATTAGCGATGTTTTTTTAAAGAACGTTTTATAGGCTACGTTACAAAGCGAGATAGGACGGAATTCAGATGGGGTATCAGACTTTGGAATAAGGGTGATATTGTATGATTTAAGGCTTGAGGCATCATAGAAATTCTGGAAAAAAAAAGTCTTGGATCGTAGAGGTAAGGTCCTTACCAACAATGTGCGAAAATGATTGCAGAAAAATAGCTGGATACCCATCCGGACCTGGAGTTTTGGTAACTCCCATTCTCTTGATCGTCAATTCTATCTCCTCCCCGGTTGGAATAGAACATATGCTCTGATTTTGCTCTTCATATATCGGAAACTCAGTAAAGATGAAATTTTGGGTGATCGGGGATACTTCCTTCTCCTCAAATAAAATTTTGAAATGAGTAAAGAATGCTAAAGAGATAACTTTGGGATCTGAAGACCATGAACCATCAAATTTTGTTTCCTGTTCGTAGCTTGCACATGGAAGTATTTAGTGCATCTGTCACCTTCCTTGATCCACTTGCAACGAGATCTTTGTTTCCAATAAGATTCCTCAAGAGAGAGCAATACATTCAGTTCTTTAGTAATGAGTTTTTCATGATCTTTCAAACCAGCTAAAGAGTGGGGCTGACCTTGAATGAGTAATAAATCATTCTTCAGAGTGGCAATCATGTGTTTGATATTACCAAAAGTAGCTCGACTCCAAGTATGAAGCATGATGAAATTCAATTTCGATATTAGAGCCACACGATCCTCTGGCCAATTGTTGGTTCGTTGTGAAGGTCTTCTCCTATTAGACCAAGTGTAAGCTGGTCCAATAGATCCCAGGTCCAACAGTCCGTCGTGATCTATCATGTCGTTGAAAGCATCAGATGCAGGTGCATCAAATCCATTACCTCCATGTTTTTCATCCGACTTTGTAAGAGCGTTAAAATCCCCGATACAGCACCAACGAGTATGAACTTTATCAAAAATGTTTTTCATTAGATTCGAGAGTATGGAACAGTCCTTTTTCCTGGGGTGGCCATAAACGCATATAAGTGTCCATTGTGGAGAAGTTCTGCCGGCTTTTGGATATTGAGTTGGATAAGGTTATTAGAATGGTATGAAACCACAACATTAATGGAACTATCCCAAGCTAACCATAGCCCCCTCGCACGCCCATTAGCTGGAACAATGAATTTTTTTGGGTATCCCATATTGGATATAATGAGAGTAGTAGAGTGGTGATCATTCGACAATGTTTCAGAGACGAAGAAAACGGATGGGTTGATAGTCGTAAGAAATGATCGAAGTGTCTGGATTGTCGGGTCATTTCTCGCACAAACCAACAGTTCCATGCTAGGACTAACATTTGTTGACACAAGAGAACGCCCTCGAATCACGTAAATACTGATAACACGTTCGTAACAATTGAATTTAAAAAACGTGATGATTATATTTAATTAAAAATTAGCCACAATTTATTCGTGACTCATTTTAATAAAACGAGACTATGTCCAACAATCTCTTTTATTAATAATTATGAAATATGAATGTACATTTCATCAATGACTTACAACTTTGTGAAAGAAAAGAAATAACAGTTTTCAATTTCAAACACGGGCAACAAGATAATAGTTAGTATGACACAATTCTCTACGAATGAAATGATCAATCTTTTTATCAAATGTTAAACTAACAACTATTTTGTCAATTGTAAAAATACTAAAAGCAATAGAAAGTGCTTTATATATGTTTTTAACTTTTGCGTTGAAGTTTTTTTTGGGTGTGTTTCTTTTCCTCTCTGTGACATGGGGCATCTCTCCCCTAAGTTCCTACCGTAACAAAAACTGACGTCAACCAAAATGTCTAAATAGTATTCAAGTACTATACTTTTGTTGTAAAGAATATATTTGTGGATAACCACAAATAAATGGATGTCCTTATCATTTTCTCCCATATATATATGATTAATAAAGAAGTCCCGTAAGAGAATGTTCATTCGACTATAAATAATCTCTCTCTCTTCTCCTTACAACAAGTCATCAGCACTATCACTATAATAATTTAACACAATCTTCTTCTTTATTCGATCCGGATCTGAGGTCAGATAGTATATTTTTGCTCATATTTATTTTGTGTTTCCAAGTTACATCACAATATTATAGATATTTTTAAAATAGTCTAGTTTTGCTTGTAACTTTATGAGAAAGAATGTTTATTTTTATTCTTTGGTTAATCCATCAAAGTCAGAAACTATTCACAGATCAACAATTAGAATGTTATGGAACTCTAGGTTTGTTAATTGGATTACTATAATGAATCCATCTACTTGCCTAACAAGCCTAATTACTACATATGCTGCAATCATTCCTATTCGCGTCTTAATCTAAGAGGTATTCATGATATTACTTATTTCAAGAAAATATGCTAGAAAAGAAATGATATATGTTATAGTTTCGAAAGTTTTGATGCTTTTATATTTTTAAACCAAAGATAAGATTGTTTTTACAAACTAGAAAAGAATATAATAACATATTCCTCTTCTTTTAAATTGGATTGAGGGGAAAAAATAAGAGGGGTGTTTAATAACTCTTTCTTGGATTGGAGGTTTTGAGTGAGAGGAAGATTAATAAAAATATGATAGTAAACAAAATAATCTTATTACATATGTCATACAATTAAATTTAATTGAAATTTTGATTAGAACTTGTCAAATATCTTCACAAATTTAAAAAAAATGGAGAAAAAAATCATGACATTTTATAGAACAAACAAGAAATATTTATGATTTTTTTAAACAAAACCCATCAATAACCTGCAATCCAATCAGACCCTTAGTTATTTAATAATATCAATAATTCATAATTTCACCATACCCAGTGGCGGAGAGAAAGTTGGGAAAGTGGGGTCAGTCGACCCCCACTCAATATATATATATATAACTCAATATATATATACTAGTCATAACCCGTGCCCATAGGGCATGGTTCATTTAAGGTATTCCCCCTCAAAATCTTGGAACCCCAAATTTAAACGAACAATAATAATTTTGAGGCCCCCCATCAAAATATTAAATTCCAACCACTGCTGGATGTGAATTTTCTTTGGATTCCCCATAAAATTCCACTCTCAATAATGCTCATCCACAACCATTATGAGGCCCCCATCAAAATATTAAATCCCCATCTTTGGATTCCCCATAAAACCCCACTCCCAATAATGCTCTTCCCCATAAAACCCCACTCCCAATAATGCTCTTCCCCATAAAACCCCACAACCGTTGATTCACCAAGATTAAATCCCAACCACTCTTTATCTTGGCACAGTCAGCCCTAGGATTCAAAAACCTTTGTGTTTTGTATTATATATATATATATATATATATATATATATATATATATATATATATATATATATATATATATATATATATATATATATATATATATATATATATATAATAAAAAAAAATATATATATATAGCTAAGGATTTCTAGCTCAAGTGGTTTGAGTTACACATAATACCCTCAGATGTTGCAGGTTCGAGCAATGGGAAAAACACATTCAATTTTTTGTGGAGGAATTAATGTGAGGACAACCAGAGTGCATGCCTCATCAATTAATGTACTTGCTTTTAAAATTGGCTCTATTCTTACATGTTAAAAGTGCAGCTGTTGTGAAAGAGTATTTTCGATGATGAAGGTTACCAAGAACTGACTGAGAAATGAATTTATGAATGATTATTTTGTAACATACATTGAGTAAGGCATTTTTGTAAAAGTTGAGAAAGACACGACATCTTGCAACATATTTTTGAGGATATGAAGTCTCGTAGGATATTATTATAAACAATTATTGTCGATGTAATGCAACTATTATAATATGTCTTTGTCATCTGAATATTTTGCGATTAATTTATGCTATATTTTTTAATATATTTTTATTTTCATTTTGGACTGAAAATTTACTAGCATATTTTGATCCGCTATACCCACATCATGGATATGCCACTAATCATATCATATGATCATTTGATAATTTCCACTGACAAAACATCGTTTTGTTTTTATTTTATATGCCTTGACAACCTCAAGGAATAGGGAAGGCTTGCTCTGATCATTTCTAAGGTAATTCTGCTGATTTTGTTGTTATAAAATTTTCTTATTTATTTGATAACAGAATCACATGTTTCTATCACTATCTAGTTTTGATAGGATGTCAAGAATATATTTAATTAGAAAATTACGCCAAAACTCTCTTTATCTAACTGTACAATCAAAACCTAACTGACCCCACCTATACCTATCCATGAACTATATTCGTATCTTGTTTGGCTATGTGCAATACATTATAACTAGTACGTGTATCCGTGCGATGCACGAGAATTATAAACTATAATTTAGTTTTTTTTTTTTGTATGAATATTAATTTTTTGATATGACGTATAAAATCTAAATAATTAGTGGTTAGTAATACATTATATATATATATATATATATATATATATATATATATATATATATATATATATATATATATATATATATATATAAGTGTGCGCGCGTGCGTGTGTGTTTGTGTGTGTGTTATTTTGTATTTGAAAGAGAACATTAATTGATATTGTTTTGAAAATGAAAATTCTTAATTTTCTGGACTTGAAATAGAATATTTAAGGAAACTTAATAAAGTGAAAAAAATTATCTTGCCTGGATCTAAACTTGAAGCAAACGTCTTAAACCAAATATTGAATTTTCTCCGATGTTAAGTTGAAAAAATATTAGCCGCTAGTCCCCTTTGACCTGAACAAAATATATTTTTTAAGCAAGTTACCAACCTGTCCTTTGCAAAATTTAAGGAGATGTTTGGTATACGAAATACGTCTAAATTCTATATTTTCGCTATTTCAAATGTCAGGTAACAAATTTTTATGAAAAATTATATTCCCATTTTTGGTCAACATATAAACATTACCAAAAATAAAATAAAAATATTTTTTTTAAAAGGATAAAAAAAATTGCGAAAAACAAAAAAATGCAAAAAAATAAAAAATAAAAAATAAATCATTATTAGAAAAAAAAACTAAACTAAAACAAAAAATCGTTCTAAAAAAAAAATAAGATAAAAAAAACTGAAAAAAAAACCTAAAGAAAAAAGAACAAAGAAATGATGAATGTTAAAAAATTGAACTTAAAAATCTAACAAAAAATGAGAAAAAAAATATAAAAAAAACAAAAAAAATTTCTTAAAATGAAAAAAAAAACCAAAAAACCTTCCCAAAACTGAAAACTTAAAAAACAAAAAAAAATGAAAAACCCAAAAAAGAAGGTTAAAAATGAAATAGAAAAACACTAAAAAATTTCTTAGAAAATAAAGACATGACAATAGATTTTACATCCTAATTTTTTTTTAGGAATAAAAAAATTATCTAATATCAAAACGTCCCTCCGGTTCGGTGCATTGAAAGAAACACAAAAAGTACAAAAAGAAACACAAAAGGAAAACAAAAAAAATCATAGACCTAACGGAGTAATTATTGGAGGACTACTTACCACCAATACGCTATAAAGACTTGTGCAGCATTTCTTCATTTCGTGCTGGACATGGTTCAATGGAACAGAATAAGAACATAAAAATAAACAAACAATTTTTTTTAAAAAAACTCAAACAACAAAAGATCAACAAAGTGACAAAAAATGAAAATGGAGATAAAAAATGAAAAAACCATTAAAAAAGAAAAAAGAACAAAGAAATGATGAATGTTGAAAAACTGTAAAAAAAATCTAAGAAAAAAGTGAAAATAAAAAAATCATTAAGAAAACAGAGGAAAAAAAATCTTAAAACCAAAAAAACCTTTCAAAAACTAAAAACATAAAAAACAAAAAAAATCTTTTAAAAAAACTGAAACCCACCCACCCACCCCCCACAAAAAAATGTTAAAAATGAAAAAGAAAAAACTAAAAAAATTCTTACAAAATAAGAATAGATTTTTCATCCGAACTTTTTCTTTTTCAGGAATAAAAAAATTATCCAGTACCAAAATGCCCCTCTAATTTGGGGCCTTGACAGAAACACACAAAAAAAAGACAGAAAAAATTATAGAGCTAACGGAGTACGTATCTGAGGACTACTTACCACCAATACGCTATAAAGATTTATGCAACATTTTTTCATTTATTGTTGGACTTGTGCAATATTTCTTCATTTGTTGCTGGACGCGGTAAAATGGAACATAATAAGGAAACTCAAACAACAAAAAGCAAAACTTAGCTATCATCTGTAAGCACAGAACAGAAAAACATATTTTTAAATTCAATGTGATCCTATCTCAATTTTCGAAAATGTACTTAATAAATTTTATGGAAAAAAACAAAACTTAGCTATCATCTGTAAGCACAGAACAGAAAAACATAATCGGCTTATGAATATAAAATATAACCACTCGTTAAAAACATGCATACATTTTATTTCATGCAGTAAATTAATTTAGTTCCAAGAAAACATGCATACCTCAACCGAAGAAACGTTGGCGATGGCGATGAAGTCCGAATCTGCCTCCTCGATAATGCTTGAAGAAAAATATCGTATCGTCGGAACCATCAGATCCTAGCGGAAGCGACGAAAGACTACAAAACCCTAACTATAAAATTCAAAATCGCAATAGGAGGAAGAATATCGATACCTCGACTGAAGAAACTTTGGCGATGACGATGAAGTTCGTCTCCTCCTCGATACGTCTTCTTCCCTCTCTCTCTCTCTCTCAAGGTTTTTTGCTGGGGAGTAACAATTGAAATAGAATAGACAGAAAAAAGAGGAGCAGGTTTTATAAAAACCACTACGTAGCGGTTATGGGCATATTCTCCCATACGGTTACGGTTACGGTTACGGTAGAGATAACATCTTTAGTGGATCCTACGGTTACGGGAGATAAGTGGATCCGGAAAGATTTCTTAACTAACAACTATTATTCCGCCACTGCTATTTTCCCTCCCATTGTATCTTATATCCCGAAAAAAAAAGGATTATGCTTTGAATTATCAACTAACTCCTATTATCCACCACTCTTATTATCTGTTTTTAAAAATAAATTTTTAAAAAAGAAATCTGAAGACACTTGTAGTACTCGCATATGATTAGGAACGGAAGAGAACATCTTTAGTGAATCCTACGGTTACGGGAGAGAACATCTTTAGTGGATCCGAGAAAAAAATCTCAACTAACTCATATTTTTCCGCCACTCCTATTTTCCATCCCCATTGTATCCTATATCCGAAAAAAAAATTCTCAACTAACTCCTATTATCCACCACTCATATTATCTTTTAAATTTTTTTTTTTAAATAAAGAAATCTGAAGACACACGTAGTACTCACATATAATTGTAACCGTCAAATCTTAAGCAAAATAATGTTATTTTTCTATTTTTATTTAAAAATCTAGAGTGAGTTAATTCACTAAAATTATTTGGGCGAGAATCCCTCTCCATTGTATCCTACTTTCAGTAATAAAGGATTATGGGATAGATGAAAATCTGTTAGGAAATTAGTAATATATTTATTTTAGAATGCAAATTCTAAAAATTCATATTAAAGAAGGCTTGATATAAGCACTTTAATAGACTATCTTATCCTAGTAACAGAATACATAACGTGAGTATGACACGGCCAACTACGCATTATGGAATACACCAGTATCCCGCAATATGGTCACGACTGTCCCTAGACATGTGAATATATAGTACACTAGACATCCTTTATGGTCTCACAGAATATGTCATGTCTCAATTAGTCAAATAAGAAACATAAGTATAGAATATATAAGATAAAGCAATAAAATACTCCTACGCTCTATCAAAATGATCGTGAAGCTGGCTATACAAAATGCATGCAGTCTGAATCTAATACAATCATCCTCGACGGCCACTGCAATATTGACATGGGAGATTTTGCTGTTAAAGAAGAGCAAGGCTGCTGCTCCCGTATGGCTGCTGGCGTTGATGGATGCGGAATAAATACGACGCTGATGGAGTATGAGTCTTTAAGGATGACAAATGCCCGATTCCGATCGAGTCCTGACCGTAGATCTTCTGTGTTTCCCAATCAATTATCTGAGATAGGAACTCCTAATGGAAAGCAGTGGTACAGTATATCAGTTTGCTTGATCCATCAATTATATTTTATAAGTATTGGATGCTGGATTTCTAGGACCTATGTTTAAGGTAGACTTCCTGTGGGAAATATTGTGTCATCTTTAATAAAAGGGTTATTTATCCTAACTGTTCCTAAATTTTAGGTTTATAACACATATTACCGGCCCCTACTTTTAAACTAATTATACTAATCACCCCCATATTTTATATTTATTACATGGAGTATCCCTACTTTAAGATAAAAATAAAAAGTTATAACACTAACCGTTAGAAATTGCTAGTACTTCACTTCTGAGTTCTGCGAAGTTGAAAATGTCGTCGAGGCTTGAATGTGCATCTAGCAGCACTTTCCTTAAAGTATTTCAGGCACTTCGGTAACGTCTTGGAGTCAGCACGCCAGAACACCCAGGATAAGACAGCCTTCTGCCAGAGGTTCACCAGACGTTGTGAGACACCGGCGCAGGAAAAAACACCTTTCTGGAAAACTTTGGAAGAGAAAAGAAAGAGAGAATGAATACTGAGATTCAGTGTGTTTTAGACTCAGAGATCTGTAGTATATATAGATGAATTCGTGTTGTTTCGTGAAGTCGCGACCCTTCCGAAACAACATTCATTCACCTGTTCGCAGGTTCATTCACCCCTTCGTCTGTCTGGGCCGCAAAAATGGGCTAACAGTGGGCTACAAAAAATAGGAATTCTCGGGGTGAGAATCGCCGCGAGGAGCCCGAGGCCACGTTGCCTAAGTGCACAAGTGCGTCTACAATGTGCCACTATCGCCTCTACGCCCGAGCCCGTGCCGGAGCCGGAGCCGGAGCCGGTGTTGCCATTTTCATGAAGAAGATAAAATAACAACCAATGGTCACCCACTAGCAACCCTTTGGTTGTTGCACACTCCTCATGAGTGCACATATCTATTTAAGCACCCTCGAACCTTTCTCTCTTTCCGATGTGGGACTAAAGTCCCTTCTCTTTCCTTTTCATTCTTATGAACAATAAATAGAATTAATAATTCCAACAATCCCCCACTTGTTCCATAAATGATGGAAAGGAATTTCAGAATACATCATATAAAGAATGTTAATACAGTTAGGTATCTTTCGATTTGGACCTAACCTTAGTAGATGCAACACAAGATTTTATCGAAATCTTTGGTAGCTGGGCTTTGAACCAGTTATTCCTTGTGATAAAATCGGTGTTACTTTACACACATTATTTTGTAGTTCTTCGCCTACATCTCTCGCTTAGCACTATTAATAGCCATGTGCTGATCCTGTCTCGTGAATTTTTTTATAAGATAAACTCCAGATCTTAGACGACACCATCTCTAAATTCACATAGGTGAAGTTCTTTCAGTATCTCTGTTGCTTTACAGATACATGTCAACATTAATGAACTTCATTAAGAGTTTTATAAACTCAACCCTCAAATTGCAACAGTCGACATTATCATGTCGTATACATCCAAATTAACAGTTATTTGTTACCCATTGAATCTAAGGTTAAGGTTTTCTTAACATTAGATTGGATTGCCACTGTTGTTGAAACTCTTACTCAAGGAGTTTCAATCCCATACCTCTCGAGGTAGATTTTAATAAATCCCTAGCCAGTGGTTTAGTAAAGGGATCAGCTAAATTATAGCTGGTACGCACATACGTAAGAGAAATGATTCCATCTTTGATCAATTTCCTTACGTAGGTATGTCTTAGACTTATATGTCTAGACTTCCCATTATACACTTCGTTGTAGGCTCTTGCTAGAGTAGCTTGACTATCACAATGTATTGACACTTTTGATACATTGTCCTTAGCCAGCGGAACTTCTAATAGAAGATCCCTCAACCACTCAGCTTCTTGTCCTGTAGAAGCTAGAGCCACAAACTCTGACTCCATGGTCGTATGGGTAATGCACGTTTGTTTCTTGCTCTTCCAAGAAACTGCCCCTCCGGGAAGCGTAAATACCCAACCTGTCGTAGATTTGTTATCCCCGACACTTGATATCCAACTAGCGTCGGTATATCCTTCTAATATGGCAGGAAATCTACCATACGTTAATCCAAGATTCTTGGTTTTCAAAAGATAACCAAAAATTCTTCTGATAGCCCTCCAATGCTCATTATTAGGGTTGCTAGTAAGTCTACTCATTTTACTAACTGCAAATGCTATATCAGGTCTTGTACATTGTATCAAATACATAAGACATCCAATAGCACTTGCGTATTCTAATTGAGCGACGGCTCTTCCAGAATTCTTTTCTAGTTTAACACTTGGATCAAATAGAGTGTTCACTTCTTTGAACTTTAGGTGTTTGAACTTGTCTAGCACTTTCTCAACATAGTACGACTGCGTAAGTTCAAAACCCCCACTGTTTTGTATTACTTTGATCCCCAAAATAGTGTCAACTATTCCAAGATCTTTCATCTTGAATGTGGAAGTTAGAAACTTCTTCGTTTCTGTAATTCAACTCATCTCGTTGCTAATGATCAACATATCATCAACGTAGAGACAAAAAAATATTACGATATTTTCATATACTTTAGTGTATAAACACTTATCACAAACATTGTGAACAAAGCCATTAGAAATTATGACTGAGTCAAATTTCTGATGCCACTGCTTTGGTGCTTATTTTAATCCGTACAAGGATTTAACAAGTTTTTATACCTTTTGTTCATTTCCTGGGAGCACGAACCCTTCTGGTTGCTCTATGTAAATCTCCTCATCGAGATCTCCATTTAAGAATGTCGTTTTGACATCCATCTGATGAACATTAAGATGATGCAATGAAGCTAACGCAAACAATATTCTAATTATAGTCGTTCTTGCTACTGGTGCATATGTGTCAAAATAATCAATTTCTTCTCTTTGTCGAAATCCTTTGGCTACTAATCTAGCCTTGTAGGTGTTTAAAGTACCATTACTATGATACTTTCTCCTGAACACCCACTTACATCCAATAGGTCTTGACCCTTTGGACAGATCGACAATTTTCCAAGTGTGGTTAGATATTATCGAATCCATCTCATCTTGGATAGCATCTTTCCAAAAAGATGAGTCCCGCGGAGCTATTGCTTCCTTAAAGGTTTTAGGATCATCTTCCACCTGAAGAATGATAGGAATCTCTCGAATAAATTTCTCTGTATTTCCTTCTACTAAGTGAAAAGAAATTAGTTGAGAATCTATTTCGTCAGATCCTAGATCCTTAGCCTTTCGAACTCTCTTGCTGATCCGAAGCTCGGGTCATTTTTCAACTAACTGTGAAGATCTCTCCTCACGAGACTCTTTATTAGCAGGAATCTCAGAATCCTTATTCTTAGTAATAAGGTTCTCGAAAAATTCCACATCTTTGGATTCGACAATAATGTTAGACTCTAAGTTTAAAAGTCTATATGCCTTACTATTGGCAGCATAACCTACAAAAGCACTTTTGATTCCACGAGGACCTAATTTGGTCCTTTTAGGATCCATGTTTTTGTAATAAGCTATGCACCCTCACACTCTAAAATAACTGATATTAGGCTTACGGTCTTTCCATATCTTATATGGTGAAATACCAGTTTTCTTCAAAGGAATTCGGTTCATTATATGACATGCAGTAAGTAAAGCTTTTCCCCCACAAACTAAATGATAATTCAGAATGCATTAGCATTGCATTTATCATTTCTTGATATGTTCTATTTTTTCTTTCGGCTAGTCCGTTCTGTTGTGGTGTCCGTGGTGCAGAACATTCGTGAATAATACCGTTCTCTTCACAGAAGGTATTAAATTCAAAAGAAAAGTATTCACCACCTCTATCACTTCTAAGTATTTTAATGCTTATACCAAGTTGATTTTCAACCTCTGATTTGTATATTTTAAAAACATTAAAGGCTTCATCTTTATGCTTTAATAAATATACATATGTAAATCTAGAGCAATCATCAATGAAGGTAATAAAGTATTTATTACCTCCTCGAGATAATGTGCCATTAAATTCACATAAATCAGAATGAACTAAATCTAGTAGGTTGGTATTACGCTCTACACTGTGAAAAGGTTTTTTTTAATTATTTTGGATTTTGCACAAATTTCACACTTATCTAAGTCTTCAGAATTGCATGAAATTAATCCAGATTTAATTAATCTTTTCATAGTGCTAATACCTATATGCGCTAATCTACTATGCCATAAAGTAGAGGACTCAATCATGTAAGCAGAAGTAAAAACTTTATTGATATTATTTTCAATGATACAAAGTTTGATCATACCCTCATCGGTATATCCCTTTCCAACAAACACACCATTACGGGTCAAAATTAATTTGTCCGACTCAAAGACATATTTTATTCCTGGTTTACCCAACAAGACTCCACTGACGAGGTTCTTACTCATATCCGGGACGTGAAGTACGTTAGTCAGAGTTACTTTCTTTCCGAAAGTGAATTGGATTTCCACATCACCTGTTCCCACGACCGTTGAGTGTCCTTCATTTCCCATCTGAACTTTTTGTCCATCATTGGCTTCAGAATAGGTCTTGAATGCTGCTTTTTCATATGAAATATGAACGATAACACAAGTATCGTACCACCATCCTGGAGCCTTCCCTTTGACCGTCATGAGTTTGCTCACCGTAGCAATTATGTCATCTGTCTCAGTGAGATTTACCTCGCTGTTTTGGGTCTTTCGAACCCGACAGTCTCTGGCATAATGTCCTGCTTTGCCACACACAAAACAGTCGGTCTTGGGTCCTTTGGCGGTGCTGGAGTTCTTAAACTTTTGTTGGTCCTTCTTAGGACCGAGAAAGTTCTTCTTTCCTGCAGGCCTCTTGCCTTTCGCACTCACCGCGTTAGTTTTAGAAACTCAGTTGTTCTTGAATTTCTGTCTTTCCTTCGATTCCTCTTCGATTCGAAGGTATTTTTGAATCTGTTCCAGTGAGAAATCCTCAGAGCTGTGAAGTAGTTTCTTCCGATAACTATTCCAAGATGCTGGCAATTTAGTAATTATAGCACCAACTTGGAATGGTTCCGGAAGTTCTATCTTTACTGCCCTGAGTTTATTGACTAGAACTTGTAGTTCGTGTACTTGAGCGAGTATAGGCTTTGTATCAATCATTTTGAAATCAAAATACTTTGATATAAGAAATTTCTTTGTACCTTCTTCTTCTGCTCTGAATTTGAAATCCAGAGCCTTCCAGATGTCAATCGTCGAAGGATTTTCTGTATAGAGGTCGTACAGTCTGTCCGACAGGGTGTTCAGAATGTGACCACGGCACAGCAGTTCGTCCTCTTTGTGCTTTTTGCATTCTGCCTTGACTGTATCAGAATCTGCTGGAGTGGGTTCTGAAACAGGTGGCAGATCTGGGTCGAGGACGTAGTAGATCTTCAGCACCGTCAGGAGGAAGATCATCTTGTCCTGCCAGCGTGTGAAGTTCGTCCCGTCGAAGCGATCCAGTTTGACTAGATCCTGATTCATGACTTTGATGCTCGAAATTGCAGCCTCGGACGCCATAATTTATAACACTTTAAGATTGTTAGAAATTGCTTGCACTTCACTTCTAAGTTCTGCAAAGTTAAAAATGTCGTCGAGGCTTGAATCGTGCATTTAGCAGCACTTTTCTAAAAGTGTTTTGGACACTCCGATAACGTCTTGGAGTCAGCACGCCAGAACACCCAGGATAAGACAGCCTTCTGCCGGAGGTTCACCAGACTTTGTGAGACACCGGCGTAGGGAAGAACTGTAACGCCCCAGTCCTAAAATATGTAGGACTAGGAACGTAGACATGCCAGCCGTATAATAAATATACATAAGCTGTAAAGTGTAGTAGAACCATGACTAATCTCATCCACACAAAATATAAAAATAAAAGATATCATATAATCTAAGAATTGTCATTTGGTACATGTAGTTGGGCGGACAAATCCACTACCAACAATAAAAAGAAATACATGATATACAAGAGAATAATTTTGGCGAGCGAAGCGAAGACAATCCAAGTGCAATCATCCTCGAAGAGATAGCGATGATCACGGCTAGAGCTAAAGCACCTGCGAAAGACAAGAGCACACACCTGACGAGATAACCAGGTCCTCAGAGGGACGTAACAAGACACATAATATCATGCCATATAAACTGAATAAATATTGCTCAAATAAATAAGTCAATTAAATTATAACATAGTCCAATACACACCTATTAAACTAGCTTACCATCCCCCCAACCAAACAAGGACAAGAGATGGTAAACTAATTCACGGTGATGTATCTTTCCATGCTATGAATCCAATATGGTATCCGGACTCCAACAAGGTTCAATACCTTCTCATCGAAGTAGTAAGTCACACCTACAACCAAACAAGGACAAGATGTGACGAACTAATCCGCGACAAGTTATTGTTCCAAGCCACGGTCAGATACAAGTACCCAAACTAAAAGTACTCGTACCTATCGGATAAAGGTGCCTAACCGTTCTAAGTGAAATGTAGTTAAGAACAATCCTTCCTACGCATGGGCCCTGGCTAAATGGGATCGGCATAGTCCCCCCTTGGGGCACCAGAGGCCCAATCAGTAAGAGCATAACGTTTCGCAGAACGTCAATGGCCGTCAGTAATCTTGGGTCATCAACCCCGTATCTCCAACGGAGCTTCCGGGTCACAAGGAAAAGTGCATCGAAGCCCATACGCTAATGAATTGTCCTTCCCGTCCAATGCCTACCATGTTGTATCCACAACAGTAACCTCTATAACCGCTAAGTCAACTAGCATACAATTTTTATTAGCGGTTATTCCTATCACACGACTTATACGCACCGGTGGCCAGCCAGTCACGCATGTCCGTGTTCTATATGCGACACACAACTTCGTGTTACAACATGTCAAGGCCAATGAATGCAACACACAAGGTGGTCCCTTAAATCTAGGTTTAATGTGAAGAAAAATAATACATAGCAGGAAATATAACTGAACAGTAAGTTCTAACAGGTTATGCCATGTATCACAGTTGATTTTGCATAAAGAAAATAAATAATGCATGAAATATAAGCTAAAATAAATAAACAGCAAATGGAAATGTATCTTGCCTGGTAGGACGCCTGGTGTGCTGCAATGATCAAGCTGGCATGAACTGCGACTTCGGTGCAACAACTATACATGGTGACCTCGGGTGGTGGCACGGACAGTTCCATTGGGTCCAGAAGGGTTAAATTAGTTAGGGTGGACATAAAGTAGTCCAGATTTGGAAGGAATAGGAACATGATTAGTCATGGTCAAGAATCGGTAATCGAGGAGATTTGCGGAAATAAATAAATATCTTATTTTGAAAATAGTTTTGATAGCTGTAAATAATTTATTGAAAGAATACTTTTAGGTAAGAAGATATACTTTGAAAAATCTAAGAACCCGTAAAGTACAAGAACTAAATTTTGTCAAAGTAGTTTTTGGAATATTTATATTTATAAAAGATATTAGAAATCTTTTTGAGAATAATATTTATAAGTCATAAAATTTGTATTTAAATCTAAAGGTAAACTAGTCCCAAATATTTGGGGATAAGTCCCTACTAATTTGTTACAAAAATATATATAGTTTTTAGGGAAATTTTATACTACATATTTTAGTTAATAAAATAGTATCACTACTTGGTACTAACAGTATAACCACAAAATAATAATACTTTTTAAAGCTTCCCATATGTATTTATAATTACTATTTTAATAATGCTAACAAATTAACATACAGTTCATAAAAGGAACCCACTAGCATAATAATAATATTATTAACAATCATGATAATAAATATTATTAATAAATAATAATAATTTATAAGTTTAATAATAATAATAATAATAATAATAATAATAATAATAATAATAATAATAATAATAATAATAATAAGATTAGTATAAATGAAATCTGAGAAAACATAATAATAATAATAATAATAGTTAACAACAAAAAAATAAAATAAAATAATAAAAACAATAAAAAAATAGTGTGCTGTGGTTCTCCTCTTTCGAGGGAACCAGCAGAACAAAAAGAGGGAAGGGATTAGAGAGGTGAGAGAGAGAAGGAATTAAAAAATATGGAAGAGGAGACTGGGAAAGAGGGAGAGAGCGATGGAGAGCGAGACGAGTGGGATGAGAGTGGGAAGGAGAGGAGGGAGGAGCCGCGACGGGTGTGGAGAGCGCCGGCGATCGCGCACGGGGCGCGAAGGAAGGGAAGAAGGCGGAGGGAGCTTCCAGGCGGTGGTGATGATGTCTCGGCGATGGGGTTTCTGGCGGTCTGAAGGCGCTGGGAGGCGGAGAACGACGAAGATGGTGACGAGGCTCAGGCAGAGAGCGGGAGAGAAGTCGGGGAAGATGGGGCGAGCGGCTGACAGGACTGGGAAGTCTGGGTGTTTCACTTAACAAAATGCCAGGAAAATTGGCTTTTGAAAATAAAACGGAAAAAGTACAAGAAGTACAAATTTGATTCTGGGAAAGTATTGCTTTGGAAGTCTGATCTGTAGATGATCACTTTGTTCCTTGGACCATACGATAATGATGAAGATCGCTGCTTGAAGTTGAACAATTGGAAGAACTAAGTCACCAGAAAGGTATCGACGCACTTGGGCACCGATGGCGAGGCCGAATGCTTTCCTGCTTTGCTTCACTCTGTTCTGAAAGAAAGGTTGAAGAAAAATGCTCTGGAGAATCAAAATCTCTGAGTTCTAGCCTCTCTGTTCTCTCTTCTCCTGTCTCTCTGTGTCTGTCATGTGAGAAAAATAAGTCTATTTATAGACTTGGGCTCTTGTGCGTAAAAACTCAGCAAAAGTTCCGTCTTTACGCTAGCAACTGCCACCCACGACCAAAGTCATCCTCTGTATACGTTGACACGTGTCCCATCATTTCATTAAGAATAGGATGCATATACACACGTTCTTCGGGATGTGTGGCATGAAAGCCATGTAGGCAAACCACGTTCCAAACTGATCAGATAAGTAGGGCGTAAAAATATCCCCAATGTACTTTGAGCGTAAAGCAGTAGACTAGGCGTAAAATAGTCCTGATATAGACTTCCCATGTAAAGTGGTTGTTAAATAACCTTGAGCGTAAAAGTAGCTCAAATAGACTTTACGCACACGTCAACTTTGAGTGTAAAAAACTCACATAGTCTCCATGCATAAAAGAAGTCACACTATGAGCGTAAAGTAGCTCAGTCCACATACTAAACGACAACATTGGTCTCTGTATAAAACAAATCCCTTCGAATTCTGTGATATATATCATCATTAATATTTTCATGTCAGAGTTTGTATTAAATGCAAGAGTCAACAGCTTTGTCCAGCGTAAATGTAGTTAGCCTGTCCTTGGCGTAAAACCATTGGCATAGACCCGAGCATAAAGTGATTAGCCTCTCCTTGGCGTAAAAATAGATCATTATGAGTGGACTGATCCATCTCCTTGACTCATTAAATGAAGCACTTTTTACGCTCCTACAAGACCCCCTTTAAAGTTTTCAAATATCTCCAAAATTTGAAACACTTTGAACAGAAGCGTAAAAGTTGAGATTTGACCAGTCAGCATAAAATTCGGGATATACAACAGTCATCTGCGTAAAAGTGGGGATATCCAACAGTCGGCGTAAAATCTGGAATTTGAACCGATTTGAAACTTCCCTATAAATAGGGTTCTTCGGGGAGAGAGAGAACTTTACTTTGTTTCTTTGCCCTCATAATCCCAATCCTTCTCGAGCTCTCTTCTTCCTCTTGCATTCCATTCGATGGCCCCTAAAAAGTCTGCCGCCGGCAGCAGCAAAGGCAAGAAGTCCGCCACCGATTTTTCCTAGATTGACCGTGCACAAACCCTTGTCCGGTCATTAGCCGCATCTCATCAAAGTCATCCCGCCGTGGCTCCTCCAATGAGGGGTAAAGCACTCCCTATGGCCGTAGAACCTCATCGGAGAAGAAAAAGACCAAAGATTTTTTTGTTTCACGCCCACGTTGTACGTGTTAGCGTCAAAACTGAGATAATCAAAATACGCCCACGTTATACGTGTCAGCGTAGGATTAAACAAAATACGCCCACGTTTATACGTATCAGCGTAAAATATGCTCACAAATGTACCAGCGTAAAACACTGAAATACGCCCACATCTAATGTGTCAGCGTAAAACCGAAATACGCCCACAAATGTGTCAACGTAAAATTTGAAATACGCTCACATCTAATGTGCCAGCGTAAATCTCCCAAATGAAAAAGACTTTGAGTAAAAGTAAAAAAAAAACTTTTCACATTTAGGAAAAAATTCTTTTTACTTTTTTTTCAGACCAATTTATCTGCATCAAATTAGATTTTCACTAACTTGATTTTTTTTTCTTTTTGCAGTGGACTTGCAAATTCACCCTTTCGCAGAAGTCTTTGGCTCCTCAGTTAGCATGTTGGGTTCAAATTATCTGGAGAATCTATCTCATATAGGATTTGCTTAATCAAACCCTGATTACCCTATAGAGAGGGCACAATTGATAGCAGCTCAAGGGGATAGGATGTTGCTATCCATGATCGATGGAGAATTATTGACTTCATTAGCAGGGCAACAATTTGTAAAACCAGCCTTCTTGTTCGGGGATGCAATTGACTGTAAGTCCCAGACACACCCCAAGAAGGAGTCTTGGGTATTCAAATTTGGGGATAGAGCCATGTATTTTCCGGATATGGACAGAGATTATCCTTTGTCAGCATTCGTCCATGCTACTCACCCTCGACAAATGCTGTGGAATTTGACTCCCAGCAATCATGGACGACCGGGTAGAATTATTTTTAAGAGGGAGCATGCCAATGATATGGGATATTTTGCTAGTGTTCCCAATGGCAGTGTTACTTCTATTTTTGGCCTCATGCCAGGCTCTAATCCTAGTGAAGATTCGGGTTTAATACAACCAGTACAAACCCAGATGTTCGTCAACAAATTTATGAGGGATGCTGTATTATATCCCCAAACAAACCCCAGACTGCCAGGATGGTTGACTCCATTCAACCAGAATTGGATCCAGATAAGTCTTTGGATGATGAAGAACTTCGAGACAGAGCTGAAAGACATTGGCTTGTATGAAGCGATAGCCTCCACCATTCAGGGTATTCCTCCGAACGGAAACTTATTTCTGGCCTTGATGGAGATATATATAAGTTCAACTAGAACTTTTGCCACCCCGAAAGGTGAAATGGGTCTTGCTCTTCATGAGATGCAGTTTATCTCGAAGCTGCCAATGGGGGAAGCCCCATATGAAGAATACGTTCCCTCCAACAGGAAACTTGCTGAAATTAGGGAAGCTAATCCTCAGTTGATCGAGGTATACGAAGAATTGATGTGTCACTATATGATTTGTACTACAATACATGAAAGTATATCTCATTTGGCGTACATCAACAAGTGGACGACTTATCTCTTCTTCCATAAGGATAAGATATCCAAGGAAGACAAAGAAAGGTTTCAAGAAAACAAAGCTCCGGTAATCAACATAGATTCGACAATCTCCTCTAACAAAATTTGGGATATGATGATTACCTACAAATTCCCGAATAAATATCTGTCTACAAAGACTGGAGAATTCCCTGCCGAAACTGAAGCTTTGAGCTTCCTTAGATACGGTAGTCAAAAAATTTCCAGGAGAGCTTTACTGGCAGGCTTTCTTTCTTTATGGCTGAGAAGATGGGTTGTGCCGGGTATTGGTACTGTTGACAGAATCTACCATAGCGTACTATGGCCAGCAGTACGTTTGGTCTTTAAAGTCAGGATTAACCTGCTATTGGCCATGGTGTGCCGAGTAAATGCAGGTTTAAGGACTTTCGGTGAGGAGATAATCAACAATGCTCCTCATCGGAACATTTTCCCCAGGGTAGAAATGCCCTATACTTATCTGATGGGCTGGTTATTGCACCACAACTGCAATCTGTTGCTACCGGGCCCGGGAGATAATGATGAGGTCTTTCTCCAAAAATTTAGCAAGGCTACATGGACTGCTACGACTGTGGCGGATACCCGGGCAGTTCTGAACTACTCTTATGGTTGGAACTTCTTCTGTACTCGGCCGCAAGTTCCAGCAGATTGCTTCGGCGTTCAGTTTGAAGATGACGTTGATGGAAGAGTTGTATTGCCACCATCAGTCTTTAGATGGCTTCAGTGCATCAGACCCTCTCATCTGATGTACAGAAATGAAGATAATTGCACGTTTGAACCATATCTACCAGTAGGTTCGCTCGCCAATTTGGATACGACCAACTTCATATTGGTAACCCTTCTACTAGTTTCCGTCACTATGGGAAACTACTCGACGGTGCTAGGGGTTGGAGATATTTTGGTGCTGCTCGGACTGGTGCTAAATTTAGAATCTCAACTGCCACCAGTACTACAGAGCTACGTATACTTCATACATATGCTCACTTTTATGCTTCAATTCGTTCTTTCACCCACGGCTACAATATGAAAGGTAGTCTGAGGTAGCCTAAAGAAGGAAATATTGAGGAGCCGGTCAGAGTGCCAGCAGACATTCCTGACGATACTGGCATTCTGGATCCCTTTCTGGAGGTTATCCCTACAGGAGTTGGGGAACCAGCTGCAGAACCTATCATCATTGGCAAAGGCCGAAAAAGAAAACAAAGTACAGCCGTCACATCTCCAGTGAAAACTTCGGAAAAAAAAAGAAGTCTACCACTAAAGGGCCTTCCAAACCAAGAGCCCTCACTCCAGAAGATGACACCTTGGTTGCAGAGAATCGTTTTATCGGTTCTTCTTCAGCTCATCTAGGAGAAGGATCTTCAGCCCCTCCACCAGAAGTTGGATCAGAAGCTATAACACTTTTGTCTCCTGGACGCCTTAGCACCTCGCTTCATTTATCATTGCCAACCAAGGCACAAGTTACGGGGGGTGCTACAACTGTATCCACTGCTGATCAAGATCGTATTCCATCGGACGAGCCGGCTCTTGAATTCGAAGATGATGACTGGGATGGTGATTATGATTCATATCTTGAAAAAATGCACATATTCCAAGTATTATACAAAACCTATACGGAATTATATATCATGATTTTGCATATTAACTTATTTTGTTTATTTTGTAGATATCATCATTGCACCAAAACCTGTGGCTCCTCCTCTTCAAGAAGAAGACATCTATGAAGAAAATGAGGAATCTGAGGAGGAAACTTCTTCTTCAGAAGACAAAGACGCCGAAGAGAAGGGAGTGCAAAAACCTGATATGGAGCCTCAAGAAGAATGTCCTTCATCACTTGAGGCACAACAAGCACAATCTGAAATCCCCTCTCCTACTGAGGACCAGCACCAAGAAGAGACTATAGCAGACCTCACTGTAGGTGATGATGGAGTTGTTGGAGGAGAACCAAATTTGAATAAAGAATCAGCTATAGAAAGCTTCACTACAACTGAAGCAGTGGAAAATCCTACGGAGCAAACAATTGAAGAAGATGCTGAAGGCATACTTGAATCACCAACCGAAACCGGGGAAGTTATAATAACATCTTCTACTGTTACTACTGAACCAGTACCAGTTTCTGATAAGCCAATACCAGAACCTGAATCAGCTCCCGCAATTGTCACCACATCCATCAATATTACCGCCGCCAGAACTCCAGAAACGGCTGGAGTAACTAATATTGAAGACATTGTTCCTGAAGCTTTTGGAAGCCAATTGGTTATGATAGCAGTGATAACAACGGCTCCATCTCAGCCTATTATTATACCAATGGTATCTATAGATGTTGGAGATACAATCCCTGAAGCTTCTAAGGATCAATTGGCTATGACAGTAGTAACAGAAACGACTTCATCTCATTCTGCTATTGCACCATCAACATCTGCTCCCAGTCTCCAAAGAAGAGATCTATTAGATATTGCTGCCACACCAAGCTCCAGCATAGAAATAAATCTGCTAGTCGAGATTCATACTGACACCTTTTATAGAACTTTGGCAACCCTGATAAAAATGGTCTTGAATAAGGGCCTCAGTTATGAGACTTTGAAGGCAGCAATGGCTTTGACCATCAAGAACGTTGCTATGTTCAACGATGCTGAGAGAGCTACAACATTGGAGAAAATTGTGGAGGACCTTGAACAGCCGATCAGAGAATATCTCAAGCTATCAAGTGAGACTATTGAAAGTCTCATCCAGGAGGAATATGATGTCTTGACAGCTGATTATCTTGCTCGGGAGACCACATATAATGAATCTCTCCATGAACATAGTCTGAAGGTAGCCAAAGAGAAGGCCTTTTTGGCTGGAATAAAGCCCGCACTTCATGGTTACAGAGTAGCTTATGATGCTCTGAATATAGATATTCAGAATAAAAATGATGAAATCCGCGAAGTCGAGGCTGAGTTAGCTCGCTTGAAGGTTGAGAGGGAAAAGATGATCGATGCTCGAAATCTGCACCTCACTCAAAGCTCCATTTTAGAAGAACAAGCCTTTGGGGCTGAATCAACCATCAGAACCCTTGATGAAGCCAAGGATAATCTGATAACCACCTTCGCTGAACTTTCTTGTATTTGTACCCCTGAAGCTCGACGTGCTGAGGCCACCAAGAAAGTTATGAGCTCTCGTGGCAAGCGGCTAGAAGAACTGCAGAAGTTACTTCAAGATGTTTCTGCTCCACCTTAAAAGAGCTACTTGTCATCTTTTGTCTTATCCATTTTGTAATGTTTCCATAAGAAAGGAATGAAATATATATTTTGTGATCCTATCGTTCATTTGGAATTTAAACAATAGGTGTGAGATAGAAAATACTTATCAGAGGTTATATGAACATGACAAGTCTTCTAAACTCAATATATTATATCTATCCAGAGGTACTATGGACATGATAGATAATAAAATCTTGTTTTGTGTGAGATAGAAAATACTTATCAGAGGTTATATGAACATGACAAGTCTTCTAAACTCGAAACATTATATCTATCCAGAGGTAATATGGACATGAGAGATAATGAAATCTTGTTTTCTGTTTTAGAGTATAATACTATCAGAGGTAATATGAATATGACAGTATGTAAGAACTCAAAGAAAAGTAGATTAATATCTATGCAGAGGTCAAATAGACATGATAGATAAGAAAAATAATTAGATTTAACATTTATCCAGAGGTCTTGAGAACATGATAAATAATAAATCCAACTTTATATACCAACTGGTAAGATAGGAGATCAAAATTCCTCTCCAAAGAGACAAATAATCAGCTTAACCAAACTTTGGTAGCTGGGGATTAAGAAGACATATGTCATTGAAGATATATAAAAGAAATGAATGAACCAACATGGCTCAAGGGTTATTCTCAAATGGCTCAGATTCACCATCAGTTTGAACCATGTAAGCTGAGAATATTTGCTCAGATTCGTCATATAAGGAACGAGACATATCGGATTCCATGAATTGAATTTCCTCTGAATTCGATGATTGTGAAGAGTTAGAGGAGAATTCCTCTTGTATATCGTCATTAAACATGTAAGACGGATCATATCCCAACCCATGACGAGTCTTCTGGTAAAACGGATCACCACATAATGGTAGTCGTCTACCCTTGCCTTGATTGAGACCTTGCATAGTCTTCAAATCATATCCCATGTTCTGGATAATCTTGATAGATTGTTGACTATATTTGTCAATTCGGATTTTTCTTTTATCTTTATCTTTCAGATCATCAGTCTGAGCAACCGGGATATTTCTAGCCAGGCCAAACACAATTTGGCGCTTGTTTTTATTATTAGACGAAACCATGAAATAAGAGTCTTCGTGACGTCTAAAAGTTACGCAAGCTTGTGATGAAGCGGCCACAGGTAGAAGATAGGGGGAAGATTTTAGGAACCTTTGAGCATAAAGTCTGACATCAACCTGAAGAGGAAAATAATTTTCCTTATGGTCGATGTATAAAGTTTCTTCTGATCCTATGTCGCCTTTATATTGATGACTTTGATTATCAGAAGATAAAGTCATCCTTTCAATAAACTTGACAGCCATATACTCGAAAAGGAAATCTTCATTGATATCAAAAAGTACAGAATGATCAATATTTACATCATTTACAATTTGATTGCTACGCTTCGGATTAATCATCAGTGGACCATTATCCGTCTTCTGCGTAGTTTTGCCAAGATTGACAATCAATGGTGGTTCTGGATCATTCGTACAAGAAGTATGCCCTTTGACCTTGATCATAAAAGGTTGAACTTGGCTCCTAGCAGGAATATTTATTAATTTCTCAGATGAAGCTTGAGTTCTTCCTTTAACCTTGATTATCAAAGGTTGATCATTGACAGGTTGGAATTGGATTCGTCCCTTGACTATGATCTTCAAAGGTTGTTCTTCTGGCGGATCTTCATTAACAGACGGATCCTCAGTAGATGATTGATCTTCAGCTATGTCTGATATCTCTTTCACATGCTCTTGTTTATAAAGCCTTGAATCAGACAAATAGGCTTCGACACCCTTGAAAGGATTGATATCAGCAAACTCAGTCTTCACAACTCCTTGGGAATCCACGTACTTGAAGCATTGGTGGAGAGTTGAAGGCACGATATTATGTTCGTGAATCCATGGTCTCTCCAGAAGGATATTATAGGAGACGTCTGAATTGATAACATAGAAAGTTACCATAGTTCGAAGATCACCAATCTGAATCTGCAGACGAATCTTCTCCAGTGGTTTGCTCTTGCCAGAGTTAAAACCAACTATCGTAGTACTAGTGTAAGTCAGATCACTAGTAGGAATCCTCAGGGGTCTTAGCATACTCTGAAGAATTATGCTAATTGAGGACCCAGGATCAATGTAAATCCTGTCAATTTCAGTGGATCCAATATATCCAGTGTAGCACAGAGGCCTGTCATATTTATTATGCTTCAACAGCATGTCTTCTTGTGTAAAGGTGATGTTGAGAATTGCTTCCATCACGCTATGACATTGCGGACACGACACTGGAGAATTATCAGGACTCTTGAGTTGAGCCAAGCATGAATCTGCTTGAAGTAAAGCTTTACTCAAAGTCTCCCTGCTTTCCCTAGAAAGACGAAGCAGCTCAAATATAGATAGTCTAGCCGGAGTATTAGCTAACTGAGCTAGAATATCAAATTTGTAAGGTTTCATCACTACCCCCTGACTGGAAGCAGACTTCAATGGAACGTCAAAGCATACTGCTTTCTGTTTCCCCTTTTCAACCACAGATGGTTTAGCAGAAACAAGAGAAGGTTGAGCTGGTAGTGTTTCCACTACGTCTTCTGCTTCCTTGAAGGATCCCTCATAATCTTTGTGGTACTCTTTCCCAGATCTTGTTCCAGTGAAAGTTTCTTCTTCGGACTCAGGAGAAGGAAGTACCATATTACAGGATTTAGTCTTCCTTTCCTTAGCCTTCTTCTTGTGAGGATTGTTATGAGGAACTTCAGAACCCAATCCAACAGTGGAGTTTTGATTTTGAATTTGTAAAGGAAGTCGTATTCCTTTATCATAATTTAAACCTTCTGTCTTTTGAAAGTCATAACCCATCTTCTTCATGAGAAGGACAGATTGCTGACTGTACAAATGAGTGGGCAGCAGACTTTTGACAGGTGTTTCAACAGAAGAGGAAGAAGAAGGACCTTCTGTAACTACAGGAGAATGAAGCATAGATGTCTCTGTAGCTACGGGAGAAGAAGGATTCGGGATACGAGGAAAAATCCCTGTAGGAGCTTTTTCATAAGCAGCGAAGACTTGTTGTGCCCGGTATAAAGGAACACTATTCATGGCTAGCCACTGCTGATGAGTAAGCTTGAGCTTGGTAGGAGGAGCTAGACTTGGAGGACAGATGTTCAGTCCTCTCAATCTATCTTCTAAAGGAAGGCCATCCCATAGACGATCCAAGTCATCAGGCTCTGGAATAACATGAGAAATCATGTTGCAGGTTTTGACTTTCTTACCTTTCTTGGATTTTGAAGATTTACCTTTATTTTCTAATTCAGGTACTAAGTCAGGATGCACCCACATGATTTCACCACTCTTTAATGTGAGCGGCATCAATCCTGCATTTTCTTCTCTGACAGACGGGATATTTACGATCTTTATTGTTGCCTTTGGGATTGGGATAATTCCATCTGGGACTTGCTGTGGAGAAAAATCTCCGAACTGAAGAGAAACCATATTGGTTGTAACCGTATGGTCATCATTAGTTAAAGCGATAGCACCACCATTTATCAGCGCTTGGATCTTCTTTTTCAAGATATAGCAAGCACTGGTAGGATGATTAATGTATCTATGATAGATACAATATTTAGGATTGTCGGTCAGATTCACCTCATCAGGCCTCTTTGGCTCCGGAATCTGAAGTTTGCCACTCTTCACCAGATATTGGAATATCCCTGGGATATCACTTTCGTCAAAAGAATATTCTTCTTTTGGCATGGAAGATTCCTGATTATTCGGCATCGTTTTGTTCTTGGAAAGATTGACCATAAGAGTATCTTTTCCTTTCACATTACGATTGCCAGAATTATTACCAGGATTACTTTTCTTCCCTTTATCTTCTGAAGCGAAAATCATTCCATGCTCACGAGCCAACCTACCATTGGTCTCGACAGAAACTGCTGCTATGATAAACGAAGCCCAATCTGTGAATTGAAAACCCGTAAAGACAGCAATGGATGGTCGCAGATTCATCTTGCATGTATCAATCAACGCTGAATCTAGCATACCAGGAGGCATCTTTAGAGTAGCCTGTCAGAAACGTTCGATGAACGTCCGAGTATCTTCTTTCTCCTTTTGTTTGATTTCTATCAAGGAGGACATGTTCATGTCCATATCTCCTTCATAGAAGCGGGAGAGAAATATTGCCTTGAATTCGTCAAAAGATGAAATAGAATTATCGGGTAAACTACGATACCAGTCGTAAGCTGAACCCGTCAAACACCCGATGAACACTCGAGTGAGAAGAGCATCATTTTTCTGCAAATGTACAATCATAATATCAAAGTAATTGATATACTGACTGGGAGATGCTTTTCCATCGAACAAAACCATAGATTGTGGCTTAAATTTCGGTGGAAAGGGTACATCATTCCAATGAGAAGGATAAGGTTGCTTAATCCCTAACCTCTGGAGCTAATCTTTGTGCTTCAAAACTTCAAACTGTGCTTTGAGCTCACGCACTGCTTGAATGGCTTTACTGGTTTGAGGAAGCACATTTGACTGAATGGTTGTTGGATGTACCGTAACCCCCACTGGAGGTGGTACATCTTCAGGAATGATAGAATCTGGAGATGCAGAATTTTGGTTAACAGCCGGCTCTTGAATATTCAAAGGTATTTCAGCCCCTGACTATCTTGAGTTTGTGCTGCTACTGGTACCGGTGTTACTACTGCCGGCTGTGTAGTTTGCTGAGTCAATATTATCTGATGCATGCTTTGCACCATATTAAGCATGTCTTTCAATGATTGCTCGACGGCAGTGAGACGTTGTTCCGTATTAGCAGATGACGTCTCTGGTTCATCTCCAATAGCATAGGATTCAACTTCTCTTGAAGATATAGAGGGGTTAGTATAGAAGTATGAATCCACACTATCAGTTTCAGACTCAAAAGATTGAGTACCCCCAGCTTCTGAATCAGAAGTCTGTAATTGTCTTTGTCTTCTTGATCGAGTATTCTGATATACTCCTTCAAAGGAATCAAGAAGTCTGTTAAACTGTTATTGACCTGGAGTTTGGGACATATTCCGTCTCGGATGTCGTCCTCTGTTAGTATGAGATGCCATGTTGACTGACACATATGACAGCTCATGTTCTTGGTCTTCAGCTTGATGTTGAGGCGAATTAAAACTTAATCGATCAAAAACTGATCGTTTTGAAGCTGAACAACAACAGTTGATCATAACCTGGTGATATTCACAATGATGTTTTTCTTGGGGAATGTCACCGGAGATTATCTGTTCTTACGTTTTCGCATTAGCAATTCACATAAATCGGAAGGGGTAGAGGGAGTATTCTTCTTTATTACATTTGGAGTAGAGAAACGTTTAGTCCCTTGTGTATAAAAAAGATTACTGGCTGCATTCGCAGAACCAAACTGTACATTTTTACCCGTTTGGAGTTGTGTGCGTAAATCTTGAGATTTTTTAGCACGAAGGACTCCATTTTTATTGCGTATAATTTGTAAGTTTGGTACTTTGCGTAAAGCAGTATAAGAAGGTTGTTGATGTAGGACTGAAGCTTTACCAACAACATTTTTACGCTATATGCGTTTAGGTATATTCACATTAGATGTATAAACATCGTTGCAAATTTTATCTACACTGTCACAGACAGGAGACATACCTTTACGCGTAGAGCGTAAAAATTGATTATCTACCTCGTCACAGACGAAAGATTTTTCTTTACGCGAAGAGCGTAATTTGCGTGTGTCTACCACGTCACAGACGGAAGACTTATTCTTACACTCAGAAGCCTTAACATTAGAGCCTGCCGCATTACAAATGGGAGACTTAAGCTTATGCATTGAGCGTAAAACTTGGTTTTTACCCACTGGGCGTAAAACTTGGTTCTTACGTAGTGAGCGTGAAACCTGATTATCTACACCATCACAGACGGGAGATAGATTGTCACACTCAGAGTGCAACGCTGAAGTAAGGACTGCCTCGTTACTAACGGGAGTCCCTACGACAGGAGTGGGAAGAATTCCCTTGCTATCAGAAGCAACAGAGAGATCAGAAGCTACTTTGGATTTAGAAATCCAAACTTTTCGTGCTTTGCGAGACTTTTGAACGTTGGAGCAGCGAGAACCACCCCAAGTTCGGAGCATTTCTTCGTAGGCAGTCTGGTCGAAGTGCACAACCAGAGTCTTCTTGGTCGAACCGACCGAAACATCATCATATTGAGCAATTGCCTCCTCGTCAGAGGAGAAGGTCGTCCCCAGCAGAGTCGCCATTTTGTTTCACTTAACAAAATGCCAGGAAAATTAGCTTTTGAAAATAAAACAAAAAAAAGTACAAGAAGTACAAATTTGATTCTGGAAAAGTATTGCTATGGAAGTCTGATCTGTAGATGATCACTTGGTTCCTTGGACCATACGATGATGATGAAGATCGCTGCTTGAAGTTGAACAATTGGAAGAACTAAGTCACCAGAAAGGTATCGACGCACTTGGGCACTGATGGCGAGGCCGAATGCTTTTCTGCTTTGCTTCACTCTGTTCTGAAAGAAAGGTTAAAGAAAAATGCTCTGGAGAATCAAAATCTCTGAGTTCTAGCCTCTCTGTTCTCTCTTCTACTGTCTCTCTGTGTCTGTCATGTGAGAAAAATAAGTCTATTTATATACTTGGGCTCTTGTGCGTAAAAACTCAGCAAAAGTTCCGTCTTTACGCTAGCAACTGCCACCCATGACCAAAGTCATCCTCTGTATACGTTGACACGTGTCCCATCATTTTATTAAGAATAGGATGCACGTACACACGTTCTTCGGGATGTGTGGCATGAAAGCCATGTAGGCAAACCACGTTCCAAACTGATCAGATAAGTAGGGCGTAAAAACATCCCTAATGTACTCTGAGCGTAAAGCAGTAGACTAGGCGTAAAATAGCCCTGACATAGACTTCCCGTATAAAGTGGTTGTTAAATAACCTTGAGCGTAAAAGTAGCTCAAATAGACTTTACGTACACGTCAACTTTGAGTGTAAAAAACTCACATAGTCTCCATGCGTAGAAGAAGTCACACTATGAGCGTAAAGTAGCTCAGTCCACATACTAAAAGACAACATTGGTCTCTGTATAAAACAAATCCCTTCGAATTCTGTGATATATGTCATTATTAATATCTTCATGTCAGAGTTTACATTAAATGCAAGACTCGACAGCTTTGTCCAGCGTAAAAGTAGTTAGCCTGTCCTTGGCGTAAAACCATTGGCATAGACCCGAGCGTAAAGTGATTAGCCTCTCCTTGGCGTAAAAATAGATCATTATGAGTGGACTGATCCATCTCCTTGACTCATTAAATGAAGCACTTTTTACGCTTCTACACGGGGCTGGCGCGTGCGGACGTGTCGAGTGGCGGGTTTGGGGAGCGCTCAGGCGGCTAGGGCACGACGGATCCGGCCGGCGGCGCGGGCTGCGCGCGCCTCGGGTCGAGAGAGGTCACGACGTTTCCGCGGAGGAGCGGGGGCTCAGGGGCGGCGGAGGGCGCACCGTGGGCGGCTGATCGGGACAGGGGCGGTCGCCGGAACATGGCCGGGGTCAGGTGAGGGTTTGGGTTTGATGTCGATGGTGTTTTCTTCTTTCTTTTTCTTTTGTGTGATGTTTTTGGTGTGGTGTTGATATGGTGGTAGCTGTCGCAGGGTGGCTCTGGCGGTGGCATGGTGGTGGTTTCGGTAATGGTGGTACCGGGGATTATTTGGTCTCGGTGGTTGTGGTCATAGTGAGGGTGATGAAGGGGCTGGGTGTCGGAGTTGACGGCGTGGTAGGTTTTGGGATAGTTTTTGATGGTGTTGGGAGTATGTGGGCGTTAGCGGCCGGCGGTCGTGGTGTTGGAGTGTTTAAAGGTTTGGCCGGGTTGGGATGGCCGGGATGGTTGGAGCCAGGGGTTGACTCTGGTTGGGTATGCCTGAGGCGGGTGGCGGATGGTGGAGACAGTGTTGGTGAAGGTGTTGGTAAAGGTGTTGGCGGAAGGTCAGGGCACGGTGACGGGGCGATGGCGGTGATGCCAGGATGACGCCGGTGGGGATTAGGATAGGATTTTAATTATTTTGGTTTGTGTTGGGGTGTGTCCGATACGGAGGAGATGGATTTGTATTTTGTAAAATATGGAATAAGAAATTGGATGGGAGACACGTACCCGATACACGGTGGTTGGAAATTATTTGTGGAGTAATTTGTGGATGCAAGGAATTTATGGAGGAGTACCTGCCTATTTATAGGATGTGAAAATTCCCAGTTGGATAAGAATTAGGAGTAGTTTAAACCCAAAAATAGATTATTAAATTTAAATCAATACAATCAATCTAAATCCAAATTCAATTCCAATTTAAATCTATAAATTCTACCTCTATACTATTTAAATTAAATCCATAAAATTAAATCGAGATTTAAAATGGCCACAATAATTTTCAAGTATATTTTCCAAAAATGCCAATAATAATAATTTCGAAAATAATAAATATTTTTAAATATCTTTTTGAATAATAAAATATTAATATTAATAAATTTCAAAAATTACATTTTTACTTAAAATAAACTAATAAAATATTTATGAAATATATGTATGCACTAAGAATATTATTTATTATTAATAACTATGATAAACCAAAGGCTTTTTATAAATAAAATTATAAACTTGAAAATTTTGGTACGATAGCTAAAAATAATTATTACATATATTATTTTGAAACGATAAAAATAGGAAAAAATATTTTTCTAAAAATATGTACGCTCGCACATAATCTCACTCGTCGAGCAAATTCGAAAAACGAATTTTCGAGCGCGACGTACAATACTAAAATAAAAAAATAATCATTACCAAATTTATTAAAAAAATAGTAGAAAAATTTAGGGGTTTTACATCCTACCCAACTTAAAAGAATTTCGTCCTCGAAATTAAAAATTTGTAGGGGGTGAGAAGACACAAGGGGTATCGATAGGGAACAATTAATAACAAAATCATGCCGTAAGAAATCGCGATCTAGATCATAGAAAAATAATATGGTATGGTCATAATCGATAGGAAGGCTAGAGGAAGTTCTAGTACAACGCATTTGTCCTTCTAAAATAGGTGAAGGCAAAAGCAATAAGGGGTTCAAAGACGATATTATCGAGTACGAATACGTGATTCAAAGACGACCAAAAATTTTTAAAAGAATTGTCAAGGCAGTCGTGGATGGGATTCTAAAGGCTAAGTTTAATTATGTTCCATCCACGTAGAATAATAAAAAAAGCGAACCAAAGTGCACTTGGTTGATCAGACCATTATGCACCAGTTCTGATTAGACAATATATTAATGGGAGCTCTTCCAATACATATGTCGTGATAAGCTCGATAAATCAATGAACTTACAAATCTAGGTTATAGTAGCAACATTTGTCAAGAGAGTGAAATTATAGGCACGAGAGTTTAAAATTGAAAGGGAGTATAGTCGAATTTTCTAAAGGATCTAAGTCATGTCCTGTGATGGTCTTCATACAGTCATCCTATATTCTTCTTGTCCAAGTCTTAGGTGGCCAGATGGGTTAGGGTCCTCTAAATTCTAGAATCTAAGTAACTTACTAATATGGGTCACAAGGACAAATGGATTGCTAGGTCACAAGGCATTCTACCCAACTTAAAAGAATTAAACTAATGGTATTTTGGGATAACAGTAACATGTCTAACTAGTAGGGTCAATCTCTAGCAAGCACGAAGGGAAGATAAGAATAATGATAGGAGAAATCAAGCAAGATGCAATTGATGAGTCGAACGGTAATTCGAATATGGGATCGGGAAAAGAGGTCAAGTATGTGGATGAGATCCTAGACTTCTAATCCTATACGCAGGCTTGCTTGGTACGGTAAAGTAACCAAACAATTTATCTCGACCTGCATGGACCACCACAAAAATATGTAACGCCCCAATCCCAAAATACGTAGGACTAGGAACGTAGAAAATCCAGCCGTATAATAAATATACGTAAGCTGTAAAGTGCAGTAGAACCATGACTAATCTTATCCACACAAAATATAAGAATAAAAGATATCATATAATCTATGAATTGTCATTTGGTACATGTAGTTGGGCGGAGACAAATCCACTACCAACAATAAAAAAAAATACATGATATACAAGAGAATGATTTTGGCGAGCGAAGCGAAGACGATCCAAGTGCAATTATCCTCGAAGAGATAGCGATGATCACGGCTAGAGCTAAAGCACCTGCGAAAGACAAGAGCACACACCTGGCGAGATAACCAGGTCCTCAGAGGGACGTAACAAGACACATAATATCATGCCATATAAACTGAATAAATATTGCTCAAATAAATAAGTCAATTGAATTATAACGAAGTCCAATACACACCTATTGAACTAGCTTACCATCCCTCCAACCAAACAAGGACAGGAGATGGTAAACTAATTCACGGTGACGTATCTTTCCATGCTATGAATCCAATATGGTATCCGGAATCCAACAAGGTTCAATATGTAAAACCCCTAAATTTTTTACTATTATTTTTTTAAAAAATAAATTTGGTACTGGTTTAAAATTTTATATTGTACGTCACATAGTCGTATTGTACGTCGTACGCGAAAGTTCGTTTTTCGAATTTGCTCGACGAGTGCGAATATGTGCGAGCGTACATATTTTAGAAAAATATTTTCTATCTTTTTATAGTTTCAAAATAATATACATAATAATTATTTTGTTATCGTACCCAAGTTTCCAAATTATTATTTTATTTATTAGTTATAAAAAGTGTTCATGAAAACAGTTATTAATAATAAATAATATTATTCCCGTATACATATATATTTTATAAAGATTTATTAAGTTTATATTGTAAAAAATAATGTACTTTCGAAATTAATTATTATAGTATTTTTGAAAAACATATTTTTAAATTATTGTGGCAATTTAAATCTTGATTTGAATTTATGGAATTATTTAAATAGTTAAATATTTGAAATTTGATTTATTCCATTTGATTTTAAACTAAGAATTTAATTAGATTTAAATTGGATTTGTATTTGGATTTGGATTTGATTGATTTTAAATTAAGTTGCGAATTATCTATTTTGGGTTTAAATTAATTCTAATCCTATCCAAATGGGAATTCCCACATCCTATAAATAGGCAGGTACTCATCCATTATTTTTTTCCACAAGCCAATTCTCCACAAAATTTCACAACCCAAATTGTGCATCGTGTCCGTGTCCCATCCACTATTCTCCTCTTTTACACATACATAATTTTCGTCCCATATCCGACAACTCCGAACATCCTTCCCCGTCGTGTCAGACACACCCGACACGACGCTACACTAAACCCGCAAATACATACCCAAAAATCCTAAGACCTATGACCTCCCCTCTCGACCACGACTACCATCATCCTTCCCTCGTCATTCCTATACCACCACCGTCAGCACCCAAAACCACCATTGCCGCGTCTCGGCCACACGCCGAAAATCCCCATCCCCCGCGGTTACCACCGCAGCCCCGGACTCGCCACCACCATCTCCACCATCATCGACCAATCCCGTCTCCTGCCATCAACGACCACCGCCGCCATCTTCACCTTGTCCCGGCCACTTCGGCCAACTTCCAGCCCATACAGTCGTTGCCACCCGTCTCAACCAAACCACCACCTACTGCCAACCCCATACCCGTCGTCACCACAACCAAAACCACACAACACAGCCGCCACTGCCGCGGCAGCCCACGCCGCCACCACCCAATAGGAAAAACATTAAATTAAAACCCCAAGCCTTAGACTAACCTCGTCGGACCGCTCCCGTCCTGACCACCCACACGCCGACTTGCCGAGCGCCGCTCATCGAACCACCTCTGTGTGCGGCACAAGCATGCGAACCCCCGCCGCGACCCGAGACTCCCCCGCGCCCAGCGCCGCGCGCGACCGCCCCTTCAGCGCCGCCGCATGATCCCCCATTTCCTCCGTCCTTGGCCGTGATCCTCCAGGACTCCGCCGCGCCGCCGGAGCGAGCGAGCTCCGCCGAGTCCTTCCTCCCTCTTCCGCCGGAGACGCGCTCGACGCAGCACCGAAACCCCCTACCGCGTCCGGCCGACTTCCTCCCCCCGCGCGCCTCCTCTCCGCCTCCCCTTCGCCGCGAGCCGCCGCTTCCCCTGAACCCCGTCGCCGGCCGATCCCTCATTTCCCTCTCTCTAGGTTTCTTCCCTCTCTCTCTCTCTCCCTTGCTTACTTCTCTTCCTCTCCCTCTCTCCTTTGCCCTCTCTTTTTCCTTTTATTTTTTTTCTTTGAGCAGCAGAGCAACAGTGCTGCTGCGCTTTACTCTTCTTTATTTTTATTTTGATTTGTTTTTTTTACTGTTGGTGTTTGTTTATTTTTTTGGGTGTTTTGTTTTGTTTTATTTATTTATTTATTTGTTTGTTTGAAATTCCCATTTTTCCGGGTATTAGCTATTGCTTAGAAATTATTATCTATTATTACTTATTATTATTATTATTATTATTATTATTATTATTAGCATTATTATTATTATTATTATTAATACCATTATTACTGTTATTTCATTATTAGTATTATTATTATTATTATTACATTTAGTATTTTATAGTGAATATCTGTAATTTAAATATTTAGATATATTTTATTGAGATGTAGTTTTGGCAACTGTCTATATGTAAGTATGTGCACTTTTCAACAGTTGTATATTAGTTATTATACCGTATTTATTAATATAAGTATTACTGAAAATATTTTAGCTATTATTTTTATAAGTATTAATGTTATTCTTAAATAAATATACTAGTATTTTTTAGACAAAAATATTTTACTAGGCTTGCTCTATGTTATTTTTAAAACTGGATTTCGGATGCTAAATATGTATACTAAAAAGTATTGCCAAAAATAGGTTATCCGAAAAATATGGTTTTCTAGAATATTTATCTAAAGTATTTTTATCAAACATCGTTTCTGTCAAAAACGAGAATATACAAACTTAGTATTTTTATCCAAAAATGATTTTTTTTCTTGACTGTCAGTATTTTTTTATACTTATTTTGACTTATGAAAACTAGTTTTAGGAATTATAAATATTTTCTAAAACTCGTATATATATAAATATTTATTTATCCATTATTTCTTTGATTTTTCTCCTGTCCGTATCCAAGTCCTATTGTTCATATTTCTTCGCCCATTTCGAGACTACCTTATGTCCACCTTAACTAATTTGACCATTCTGGACCAAATGGAACCGTCCGTGTCATTACCCGAGGTCATCTTGTATAGTTGTCGCATCGAAGTCGTAGTTCGTGCCACATTGATCTTCGCAGCACACCAGGCATCCTACCAGGCAAGACACCTTGCCATTTGCTGTTTATTTATTTTAGCTCATATTTTATGCATTATTTTCTTTATACAAAATAAACTGTGATACATAGCATAACATGTTAGAACTTACTGTTCATTTATATTTCCTGCTATGTATTATTTTTCTTACACATTAAACCTAGGTTTAAGGGACCACCTTGTGTGTTGCATTCATTGGCCTTGATACGTTGTACCACGAAGTTGTGTGTCGTATGTAGAACACGGAAGTGAGTGATTGGCTGGCCACCAGTACGTACAAGCCGTGCGATAGGAATAACCGCTAATAGAATTGCATGCTAGTTGACTTAGCGGTTATAGAGGTTATTATTGTGGATACAACATAGTAGGCATTAGGCAGAGAGGACAATTTCTTAGCGTATGGGCTTCGATGCACTTTTCCTTGTGACCCGGACTCTCCGCTGGAGATACGGTGTTGATGACCCATGATTACTGACGGCCACTGACGATTCTGCGAAACGTCATGCTCTTACTGATGGGGCATCTGCTGTCCAAGGGGGACTACGCCGATCCTATTTAGCCAGGGCCCATACGTAGGAAGGATTGTTCTTAACTACATTTCACTTAGAATGGTTAGGTACCTTTATCCGTTAGGTACGAGTACTTTTAGTTTGGGTACTTGTATCTGACCATGGCTTGGAACAATAACTTATCGCGGATTAGTTCGTCACATCTTGTCCTTGTTTGGTTGTGACTTACTACTTCGATGAGAAGGTATTGAACCTTGTTGGGGTCCGGATACCATATTGGATTCATAGCATGGAAAGATACGTCACCGTGAATTAGTTTACCATCTCCTGTCCTTGTTTGGTTGGGGGGATGGTACGCTCGTTCAATAGGTGTGTATTGGACCATGTTATAAATTCAATTGACTTATTTATTTGAGCAATATTTATTCAGTTTATATGGCATGATATTATGTGTCTTGTTACGTCCCTCTGAGGACCTGGTTATCTCTCCAGGTGTGTGCTATTGTCTTTCGCAGGTGTTCTAGCTCTAGCCGTGATCATCGCTATTTCTTCGAGGATGATTGCACTTGGATCGTCTTCGCTTCGTTCGCCAAATTCATTTCTTTACTCATGTATTTTTCTTTTACTTGTTGGTAGTGGATTTGTCTCCGCCCAACATATTGTATCAAGACAAATCATTATCTTTATATGATATCTTTTATTTTTTTATTTTGTGTGGGATGAGATTAGTTATGGTTCTACTGCATTTTACAGCTTATGTATTTATACGAGGCTTCCATATATTAGAGTATACTTCGTATGAATACAACTGGCATGTCTACGTTTCTAGTCCTACGTATTTTGGGACTGGGGCGTTACATGTTTTTGTGGTGGCCCATGCAGGTCAAGATAAATTGTTTGGTTACTTTACTGTACCAAACAAGCCTGCAAATAGAATTAGAAGTCTAGGATCTCATCCACATACTTGACCTCTTCCTAGATTTTATCTACCGTTTGACTCATCAATTGCATCTTACTTGATTCCTTCCACCCCTATTCTTATCTTCCCTTCTAGTAGACATTGTCCCAAAAACCCCATTAGTTAAACTTTAAGTTGGGTAGAATGCCTTGTGACCTAGTAATCCCTTTGCACTTGTGACCTATATTCACAAGTTTACTTAGATTCTATAATTTAGAGGGCCTAACCCATCTAGTCAACCAAGGACTTGGACAAGAAGACTATAGGACGACCGTATGACTTAGAATCATTCTGCCTTCTTTTAATCTTAATCTTTCGTGCCTTTGTATTTACCATTTTGACTAATGATGCTAATGTAGCCTAGTTTTTGCAAGCTTATTCCTTATCGAGCTTGTCCATGACATATGTTAATTGGGTCGCTCCCACTAATATATTGTCTAATCAGAACCGGTACAGGATGGTCTGATCAACCGAATGTACTTTGGTTCGTGTTTGTCTATCGTTCTACGTGGATGGAACATAATTAAACTTGGCCTTTAGAATCCCATCCACGACTGCCTTGAAATTTTTTTTTGAAGTTATTCGGTCGCCTTTGAATCACGTATTCGTATTCGATAACGCCACATTCGAACTCTATCTTGCTTTCGCCTTCACCTATTTTAGAAGGACGAAGGCGTTATACTAGAACTTCCTATAGCCTTCCTATCGACTATGACTATTCCCACTCGATATTGCTATATCTTCATCCTAAACTACTCGGCCCTATCAAGACCCTCTAATCACTTAATTTAAGTGAATCTATTTCGTTCTCTTAATCGTGCCCTCAACCTGCCCTCAAGAGACCATAACTTTAAGATCTCTAATTTGTTTTATACTTCTTGAACCCATACCATTCTTTATTGCGCGTTATCTTAACCATTTTCCTTCTTGCGTTAATCCATGATTTTCTTCGCCATTATTGAAACCACGACTCTAACACATGTTTTCATTAAACGTCGTTTCCTTGTCTTCCTTGTCTCGCCCAATGATTTGACCTTGCTTTCTCATCGATACCCCTTGTGTCTTCTCATCCCCCTACAAATTCTTAATTTCGAGGACGAAATTCTTTTAAGTTGGGTAGGATGTAAAACCCCTAAATTTTTTACTATTTTTTTTAAAAATAAATTTGGTACCGGTTTAAAATTTCGTATTGTACGTCAAATAGTGGTATTGTACGTCGTACGCAAAAGTTTGTTTTTCGAATTTGTTCGACGAGTGCGAATATGTACGAGCGTACATATTTTAGAAAAATATTTTCTATCTTTTTATAGTTTCAAAATAATATACATAATAATTATTTTGTTTTACCCAAGTTTCCAAATTATTATTTTATTTATTATTTATAAAAAGTCTTCGTGAAAACAGTTATTAATAATAAATAATATTATTCCCGTATACATATATATTTCATAAAGATTTATTAAGTTTATATTGTAAATAATAATGTATTTTTGAAATTAATTATTATAGTATTTTTGGAAAACATATTTTTAAATTATTGTGGCAATTTAAATCTTGATTTGAATTTATGGAATTATTTAAATAGTTAAATATTTGAAATTTGATTTATTCCATTTGATTTTAAACTAAGAATTTAATTAGATTTAAATTGGATTTGTATTTGGATTTGGATTTGATTGATTTTAAATTAAGTTGCGAATTATCTATTTTGGGTTTAAATTAATTCTAATCCTATCCAAATGGGAATTCCCACATCCTATAAATAGGCAGGTACTCATCCATTATTTTTTTCCACAAGCCAATTCCCCACAAAATTTCATAACCCAAATCGTGCATCGTGTCCGTGTCCCATCCACTATTCTCCTCTTTTACACATACATTATTTTTGTCCCATGTCCGACAACTCCGAACATCCTTCCCCGTCGTGTCAGACACACCCGACACGATGCTACACTAAACCCGCAAATACAGACCCAAAAATCCTAAGACCTATGACCTCCCCTCTCGACCACGACTACCATCATCATTCCTTCGTCATTCCTACACCACCACCGTCAGCACCCAAAACCACCACTGCCGCGTCTCGGCCACACGCCGGAAATCCCCATCCCCCGTGGTTACCACCGCAGCCCCGAACTCGCCACCACCATCTTCACCATCATCGACCAACCCCGTCTCCTGCCATCAACGACCACCGCCGCCGTCTTCACCTTGTCCCGGCCACTCCGGCCAACTTCCAGCCCACACAGCCGCTGCCACCCGTCTCAACCAAACCACCACCTACTGCCAACCCCATACTCGTCGTCACCACAACCAAAACCACACAACACAGCCGCTACCGCGGCCACTGCCGCGGCAGTCCACGCCGCCACCACCCAATAGGAAAAACATCAAATTAAAACCCCAAGCCTTAGACTAACCTCGCCGGATCGCTCCCGTCCTGACCACCCGCACGCCGTCTTGCCGAGCGCCGCTCATCAAACCACCTCTATGTGCGGCGCAAGCATGCGAACCCCCGCCGCGACCCGAGACTCCCCCGCGCCCAGCGCCGCGCGCGACCGCCCCTTCAGCGTCGTCGCCTGATCCTCCATTTCCTCCGCCCTTGGCCGCGATCCTCCAGGACTCCGCTGCGCCGCCGGAGCGAGCGAGCTCCGCCGAGTCCTTCCTCCCTCTTCCGCCGGAGACGCGCTCACCGTAGCACCGAAACCCCCCACCGCGTCCAGCCGACTTCCTCCCCCGCGCGCCTCCTCACCGCCTCCCCTTCGCCGCGAGCCGCCGCTTCCCCTGAACCCCATCGCCGGCCGATCCCTCGTTTCCCTCTCTCTAGGTTTCTCCCCTCGCTATCTCTCTCCCTTGCTCACTTCTCTTCCTCTCCCTCTCTCCTTTGCCCTCTCTTTTTCCTTTTTTTTTCTTTGAGCAGCAGAGCAACAGTATTGCTGCGCTTTACTCTTCTTTATTTTTATTTTGATTTGTTTTTTTTACTGTTGTTGTTTGTTTATTTTTTTAGGTGTTTTGTTTTGTTTTTTTATTTATTTATTTGTTTGTTTGAAATTCCCATTTTTTCTGGTATTAGCTATTGCTTAGAAATTATTATCTATTATTACTTATTATTATTATTATTAGCATTATTATTATTATTACCATTATTACTGTTATTTCATTATTAGTATTATTATTATTATTATTACATTTAGTATTTTATAGTGAATATTTGTAATTTAAATATTTAGATATATTTTATTGAGATGTAGTTTTAACAACTGTCTATATGTAAGTATGTGTACTTTTCAATAGTTGTATATTAGTTATTATACCGTATTTATTAATATAAGTATTACTGAAAATATTTTAGCTATTATTTTTATAAGTATTAATGTTATTCTTAAATAAATATACTAGTATTTTCTAGACAAAAATATTTTACTAGGCTTGCTCTATGTTATTTTTAAAACTGGATTTTGGATGCTAAATATGTATACTAAAAAGTATTGCCAAAAATAGGTTATCCGAAAAATGTGGTTTTCTAGAATATTTATCTAAAGTATTTTTATCAATATCGTTTCTGTCAAAAACGAGAATTTACAAACTTAGTATTTTTATCCAAAAATAATTTTTTCTTGACTGTGAGTATTTTTTTATACTTATTTTGACTTATAAAAACTAGTTTTAGGAATTATAAATATTTTCTAAACCTCGTATATATCTAAATATTTATTTATCCATTATTTCTTTGATTTTTCTCCTGTCCGTATCCAAGTCCTATTGTTCCTATTCCTTCGCCCATTTTGAGACTACCTTATGTCCACCCTAACTAATTTGACCATTTTGGACCAAATGGAACCGTCCGTGTCGTTACCCGAGGTCATCTTGCATAGTTGTCGCACCGAAGTCGCAGTTCGTGCCACATTGATCTTCGCAGCACACCAGGCATCCTACCAGGCAAGACACCTTGCCATTTGCTGTTTATTTATTTTAGCTCATATTTTACGCATTATTTTCTTTATGCAAAATAAACTGTGATACATAGCATAACCTATTAGAACTTACTGTTCATTTATATTTCCTGCTATGTATTATTTTTTTTACACATTAAACCTAGGTTTAAGGGACCACCTTGTGTGTTGCATTCATTGGCCTTGACACGTTGTACCACGAAGTTGTGTGTCGTATATAGAATATGGAAGTGCGTGATTGGCTGGCCACCAGTACGTACAAGCTGTACGATAGGAATAACCGCTAATAGAATTGCATGCTAGTTGACTTAGCGGTTATAGAGGTTATTGTTGTGGATACAACATAGTAGGCATTGGGCGGGGAGGACAATTTCTTAGCGTATGGGCTTCGATGCACTTTCCCTTGTGACCCGGACTCTCCGCTGGAGATACGGTGTTGATGACCCATGATTACTGACGTCCACTGACGATTCTGCGGAACGTTATGCTCTTACTGATGGGGCCTCTGGTGCCCAAGAGGGACTACGCCGATCCTATTTAGCCAGGGCCCATGCGTAGGAAGGATTGTTCTTAACTACATTTCACTTAGAACGGTTAGGTACCTTTATCCGTTAGGTACGAGTACTTTTGGTTTGGATACTTGCATCTGACCATGGCTTGGAACAATAACTTGTCGCGGATTAGTTCGTCACATCTTGTCCTTGTTTGGTTGTAGGTGTGACTTACTACTTCGATGAGAAGGTATTGAACCTTGTTGGGGTCCGGATACCATATTGGATTCATATCATGGAAAGATACGTCACCGTGAATTAGTTTACCATCTCCTGTCCTTGTTTGGTTGGGGGGATGGTACGCTCGTTCAATAGGTGTGTATTGGACCATGTTATAAATTCAATTGACTTATTTATTTGAGCAATATTTATTCAGTTTATATGGCATGATATTATGTGTCTTGTTACGTCCCTCTGAGGACCTGGTTATCTCTCCAGGTGTGTGCTATTGTCTTTCGCAGGTGTTCTAGCTCTAGCCGTGATCATCGCTATTTCTTCGAGGATGATTGCACTTGGATCGTCTTCACTTCGCTCGCCAAATTCATTTCTTTACTCATGTATTTTTCCTTTACTTGTTGGTAGTAGATTTGTCTCCGCCCAACATATTGTATCAAGATAAATCATTATCTTTATATGATATCTTTTATTCCTTTATTTTGTGTGGATGAGATTAGTTATGGTTCTACTGCATTTTACAGCTTATGTATTTATACGAGGCTTCCATATATTGGAGTATACTTCGTATGAATACAGCTGGCATGTCTACGTTCCTAGTCCTACGTATTTTGGGACTGGGGCGTTACACAATACCTTCTCATCGAAGTAGTAAGTCACACCTACAACCAAACAAGGACAAGATGTGACGAACTAATCCGCGACAAGTTATTGTTCCAAGCTACGGTCAGATACAAGTACCCAAACCAAAAGTACTCGTACTTATCGGATAAAGGTGCCTAACCGTTCTAAGTGAAATATAGTTAAGAGCAATCCTTCCTACGCATGGGCCCTGGCTAAATGGGATCGGCATAGTCCCCCCTTGGGGCACCAGAGGCCCTATCAGTAAGAGCATAACGTTCCGCAGAACGTCAATGGCCGTCAGTAATCTTGGGTCATCAACCCCGTATCTCTAGCGGAGCTTTCAGGTTACAAGGAAAAGTGCATCGAATCCCATACGCTAAGGAATTGTCCTTCCCGCCCAATGCCTACCATGTTGTATCCACAACAGTAACCTCTATAACTGCTAAGTCAACTAGCATGCAATTTCTATTAGCGGTTATTTCTATCGCACGACTTATACGCACCGGTGGCCAGCCAGTCACGCATGTCCGTGTTCTACATGCGACACACAACTTCGTGTTACAACGTGTCAAGGCCAATGAATGCAACACATAAGGTGGTCCCTTAAATCTAGGTTTAATGTGAAAAAAAATAATACATAGCAGGAAATATAACTGAACAGTAAGTTCTAACAGGTTATGCCATGTATCACAGTTTATTTTGCATAAAGAAAATAAATAATGCATGAAATATGAACTAAAATAAATAAACAGCAAATGACAAGGTATCTTGCCTGGTAGGACGCCTGGTGTGCTGCAATGATCAAGCTGGCATGAACTGAGACTTCGATGCAACAACTATACATGGTGACCTCGGGTGGTGGCACGGACAGTTCCATTGGATCCAGAAGGATTAAATTAGTTAGGGTGGACATAAAGTAGTCCAGATTTGGAAGGAATAGGAACATGATTAGTCATGGTCAAGAATCGGTAATCGAGGAGATTTGCGGAAATAAATAAATAAATATCTTATTTTGAAAATAGTTTTGATAGCTTTAAATAATTTATTGAAAGAATACTTTTAGGTAAGAAGATATACTTTAAAAAATTTAAGAACCAGTAAAGTACAAGAACTAAATTTTGTCAAAGTAGTTTTTGGAATATTTATATTTATAAAAAGATATTAGAGATCTTTTTGAGAATAATATTTATAAGTCATAAAATTTGTATTTATATCTAAAGGTAAACTAGCCCCAAATATTTGGGGATAAGTCCCTACTAATTTGTTACAAAAATATATATAGTTTTTAGGGAATTTTTATACTACATATTTTAGTTAATAAAATAGCATCACTACTTGGTACTAACAGTATAACCACAAAATAATAATAGTTTTTAAAGCTTCCCATATGTATTTATAATTCCTATTTTAATAATGCTACAAATTAACATACAGTTCATAAAAGGAACCCACTACCATAATAATAATAATAACAATCATGATAATAAATATTATTAATAAATAATAATAATTTATAAGTTTAATAATAATAATAATAATAATAATAATAATAATAATAATAATAAGAATAAGAATAAGAATAATAATAATAATGATAATAATAATAATAATAATAATAATAATAATAATAATAATAATAATAATAATAATAATGATGATAATAATAATAAGATTAGTATAAATGAAATCTGAGAAAACATAATAATAATAATAATAGTTAACAACAAAAAAATAAAATAAAATAATAAAAACAATAAAAAAAACAGTGTGCTGTGGTTCTCCTCTTTCGAAGGAACCAACAGAACAAAGAGAGGGAAGGGATTAGAGAGGTGAGAGAGAGAAGGAATTAAAAAATATGGGAGAGGAGACTGAGAAAGAGGGAGAGAGCGATGGAGAGCGAGACGAGCGGGATGAGAGTGGGAAGAAGAGGAGGGAGGAGCGGCGACGGGTGTGGAGAGCGCCGACGATCGTGCACGGGGCGCGGAGGAAGGGAAGAAGGCGGAGGGAGCTTCCAGGCGGTGGCGATGATGTCTCGGCGATGGGGTTTCTGGCGGTCTGAAGGCGCTGGGAGGCGGAGAACGGCGGAGATGGTGACGAGGCTCGGGCGGAGAGCGGGGGAGAAGTCGGGGAAGATGGGGCGAGAGGCTGACAGGACTGGGAAGTCGGGGCTGGCGCATGCGGACGCGTCGAGTGGCGGGTTTGGGGAGCGCTCAGGCGGCTAGGGCACGGCGGATTCGACCGACGGCGCGGGCTGCGCGCGCCTCGGGTCGAGAGAGGTCGCGACGTTTCCGCGGTGGAGCGGGGCTCAGGCGCGACGGAGGGCGCACCGTGGGCGGCTGATCGGGACAGGGGCGGTCTCCGAAACATGGCCGGGGTCAGGTGAGGGTCTGGGTTTGATGTCGATGGTGTTTTCTTCTTCCTTTTTCTTTTGTGTGATGTTTTTGGTGTGGTGTTGATATGGTGGTGGCTGTCGCGGGGTGGCTCTGGCGGTGGCATGGTGGTGGTTTCGGTAATGGTGGTGCCGGGGATTATTTGGTCTTGGTGGTGGTGGTCATAGTGAGGGTGATGAAGGGGCTGGGTGCCGGAGTTGACGGCGTGGTAGGTTTTGGGATAGTTTTGGATGGTGTTGGGAGTATGTGGGCATTAGCGGCCGGCGGTCGTGGTGGTGGAGTGTTTGAAGGTTTGGCCGGGTTGGGATGGCCGGGATGGTTGGAGCCAGGGGTTGACTCTGGTTGGGTATGCCTGAGGCGGGTGGCGGATGGCGGAGACATTGTTGGTGAAGGTGTTGGCGGAAGGTCAGGGCACGGTGGCGGGGCGATGGCGGTGATGCCAGGATGACGCCGGCGGAGATTAGGATAGGATTTTAATTATTTTGATTTGTGTCGGGGTGTGTCCGACACGGAGGAGATGGGTTTGTATTTTGTAAAATATGGAATAAGAAATTGCATGGGGGACACGGACACGCTGCACGGTGGTTGGAAATTATTTGTGGAGTAATTTGTGGATGCGAGAAATTTATAGAAGAGTACCTGCCTATTTATAGGATGTGGGAATTTTCGGTTGGATCAGAATTAGGAGTAGTTTAAACCCAAAAATAGATAATTAAATTATTAAATTTAAATCAATACAATCAATCTAAATCCAAATTCAATTCCAATTTAAATATATAAATTCTACCTCTATACTATTTAAATTAAATCCATAAAATTAAATCGAGATTTAAAATGGCCACAATAATTTTCAAATATATTTTCCAAAAATGCCAATAATAATAATTTCGAAAATAATAAATATTTTTAAATATCTTTTTGATAATAAAATATTAATATTAATAAATTTTGAAAATTACATTTTTACTTAAAAATAAACTAATAAAATATTTTTGAAATATATGTATGCACTAAGAATATTATTTATTATTAATAACTATTATAAACCAAAGACTTTTTATAAATAAAATTATAAACTTGAAAATTTTGGTACGATAGCTAAAAATAATTATTACATATATTATTTTGAAACGATAAAAATAGAAAAAAAATATTTTTCTAAAAATATGTACGCTCGCACATAATCGCACTCGTCGAACAAATTCGAAAAATGAATTTTCGAGCGCGACGTATAATACAACTAAGCGACGTACAATACTAAAAAAAATAATTACCAAATTTATTATAAAAAAAATAGTAGAAAATTTAGGGGTTTTACATGAACACCTTTTTAGAAAACTTTGGAAGAGAAAAGAAAGAGAGAATGAATACTGAGATTCTGTGTGTTTTAGATTCAGAGATCTGTAGTATATATAGATGGATTCGTGTTGTTTCGTGAAGTCGCGACCCTTCCGAAATAACATTCATTCACCTGTTCGCAGGTTCATTCACCCCTTCGTCTGTCTGGGCCGCAAAAATGGGCTAACAGTGGGCTACAAAAAATAAAAATTCTCGGGACGAGAATCGCCGCGAGGAGCCCGAGGCCACGTTGCCCAAGTGTACAAGTGCGTCTACAATGCGCCACTATCGCCTCTACGTCCGAGCCCGTGCCGGAGTCGGTGGCAACACCGGCTACATTTTCATGAAGAAGATAAAATAACAACCAATGGTCACCCACTAGCAACCATTTGGTTGTTGCACACTCCTCATGAGTGCACATACCTATTTAAGCACCCTCAAACCTTTCGCTCTTTCCGATGTGGGACTAAAGTCCCTTCTCTTTCCTTTTCATCCTTATGAACAATAAATGGAATTAATAATTCCAACACTAACTATCCCTATTTTTTTAATTTTTTTTCTAAAGGGAAGGGTGGTCAGTGTAATAATTTAAAAGTAGTGGCACCCCGGTATTATAAACCCAAAACTTAGGGGTAGTTAATAATTCTAGTTTTACAAAAATCATCTAATTTTTAATTTGGTGCAATTTGTATCCAAATTGAATGACGACGTCAACGGACTGTCAATTTACGTTAACAAAGTTTATTTGGGTTATTAACACAGAAAAACAAACAAACTAACAATATACAAATGTGGAGCATAGAAGTAACAAAGTGAAACATGGAAGAGAAAATAGAAATAATAGTAAAATATGGGATATTTTGAACATACATATAGAAGATGGTAAGAGCGTTGCAATCTTCAACGGTTACTTGCGAGTGCAAGAGTATTTTGGATATTATAAGCGTTTTTTATTGCAAAATTTGATTCTAAAAGTTCAAATTGATTAATTTGATTTTTTTTTTTTAAGGGGGGAATTGGAAATGTTTATTGATAATCCCCGATACACTCGGGGGAGGTGAATATCTTAGTAGACAGATTCGAGGGCAAAATTGGCTAAACTGTGATCAACTCTGTTTCCTGTTCTCTTCATCTCTTTCAATAGCCTTGGGAATCTCTGCTAATTCTCTTTGGAATGACTGGACCAGATCATTAAGTCTCCACGGCGTCAGGTCCTTATCACCCATGAAGATCTTGTGGGCGATAAGCGAGTCTTCTTCGATGCCTATGTGGTCCGTTGCGAGCTCCCGTGCCAGATTGAGGCCAGTGCGAATGGCGTGGATTTCTGCCATTAATTAGGCTGCATTCCGCTCCGAAAAAATGCGGCGAGTACCAAGTGTTTGCCGCTATGAAATGGCCCTTTGCGTCCCTTGCAACTGCCGCTGCTGCATATGAAGAAGAGGACGTCGTGCCGTCTAGATTAATCTTGATACCGCCATTCTTCGGAGGACGCCATAGTTTCACCCAGTTCACTTCTGTTCGAAGCTCAGAAGCTTTGGCAAGCGATTCCATATAACCCGTCGTGAAGCTATGCTGTAAGTTGTTGGCATGCATGATGATGCGCTGGATGTTTGGGGCTTCATGTTTGAATACACACGCACATAGCTGGCTTTCCACAAGGTCCAGAGGAAGGCTGCGCCTAGAGAGAGTGCTTCCTGAGCAAGAGGGTCCGTAAGCCATTCGGTCAGGAGAGAATGGATATCAACCCTAGCTGACTCGCAAACCAACGCGCTTTGGCGACCTGACAATGCAGGAAGAGATGATTCTCGTCTTCTTCGTGTAATAGGCAAAACGGGCACAGCTTGTTGTGGATTGGTACTCGCTTGTTGATGGCGGTAAAGAGAGGTAGGAGACCTTCACCCAGGATTATGCTACGAAGTCTTGGAATCAAGGTTGGCAGTATTGATATCAGACCCATCCTATGAGTATCTCGACGGTATCAGTCGTATTGGTGGTTTTGGATCGGAGTATCAAAATTTTTGGCATCGAAAAACAAATAATATTAATAAAGTATTAACATTTTATGATTTTTTTTATACATTTGTGCATAATTCAAGTATTTTTTGTGTTGTTTCTTAGGGTCTGCTTGGTAATGGTGTTTTCACCGGTTTTGGGGTGTTTTTGAACCGACCGGTTATGAAAACCCCTGCTTGTTAATTTTTTTGAGGCACTGGTTTTCGTCGGCTCAAAAACCCTCCAAAACCGGTGTAATGTATTTTTGGGTGGCTTTGTAAACACCCCAAATCGGCGGGTTTTGAGCGGCTTTATTTTTTTATTCCATTTATATCCTCACAAAAATAGATATAATTATAACTACCGATACCCTTCCCTATTTAATTTATTCGTGTAAAAAACTTTCAGAACCGCTCGTTAGTGAATTACCAAGCATGGATTGGACTGGTTTAAAAGCCGCTACTTAAAAACCATCCAAAACCGGACCCCTCATAACCGCTCATAACCGGTACTCTAAAAACACCTCATAACCGCTACCCCGATAATTGCCAAGCAGACCCTTAGTAGTTTCGAACTTGAATAAAAAAAGGAGAAAATTTGAGTTGCACTCCACTTTATTTACCAATATTCAAGGTGCACCCCATTGCTTTACCATAATACATGAACCTCCCATTTTGACGAAAACCGTCAACGAGTGACATCAACTCCTCTGACTGTAATTTTATGACAAAAATACCCTATTCTTCTTTTCTGTGTCTCCCCTTTGTTGTCCCCCTTCCCTTCATCTTTCCGCTCGCCCTCCCCAAACCCTAATCCCTCCTCCTCCCTCTTGCACCGACGTCCCCCCTCCTCCACCGGCGTCCCTCCCCTCTCGTGCATCCCCCTGCGTCCCCCCCTCCACTGGCATCCTTTTGTTGTTGTTGTTGTTGTTGCTGCTGGCGTGGAGAAGGGGGCCACCGGCGAGGAGGGGGTGGCTGTGGGGAGGAGGCGGGGGGGGGGGGGCACGGCGAGGAGGGGTGGGAGCGTGGAGGGGACGACGGCGGGAAGGGGACCTCAGCGAGGAGGGGGTGGCGGCGGTAGACGTGGGCGGGTTGGGCGCTGGGGATTGGGGGGCACAGGAAAGGAGGAAATATTTTAGTCCAAAAAAATTGGTCAAAGAGGTTGATCATCAGTGAACGACGGTTTCCGTCAAAAGTGGGGGGTGTCTTAATTTTATTAATTGGGTGGGGTGCACCTTGAATATGGAAAAATAAAGTGTGGTGCAACTCAAATTTTTTCTGATCTCCTCCCTTTGCAACCCAAAGGGAGCATTGATGCGCTCGAAATGTTCGCCTCTTCATTAGAGAAAATTTGAGAGGTACCCCATTTTTTTACGCTTATTTAAGGTGCACCCCACAAGTTTACATGAATGTACAACATCCCCCATTTTTGACGAAAAACGTCTATTGCTAACGGTCAACTCCTGTGACCATTTATTTTGGACGAAAATACCCTCGCTCGTTATGTCCCTACCCGATCCTTGCGCCGGCCCCCTCCCCGACCTCGCCGGCAGTTCTCCCCCCTCCCCGACCTCGCCGGCAGTTCTTCCCCCCCTGACCTCGCCGGCCCCCTCCCGGACCACGTCGGCACTTCTCCCCCCTTCCCGGCCTCGCCGTGCGGTTCGAGAAATTTTGGACCGGTTTGCGGAAATTTAGGGTTTGATCGCCGTGGACTCTCCGGTTAGGGTTCGATTTGGGGGGAATCGGCTCAGATCGAGGAATGCGGGATGTAAGTTTTTGTTTAAAATTTGCAGTTTGTCAGCTTGCTGTTCTTTTGGGCTGGTTGTGAATTAATTAGGGTTTGGAAATGAATGTTTTTGTTCATGGTGATGGTACTAAGTAGATCTATGCGGAGTTTTGATGCAGTGAGAATGATGGTGTAGCTGATTTTTTTTTTTAGGGTTTTGATTTAAAAAAAAAATCAAGAATAGAGAAGTGGTTTTAGCTAGGGAGCTCCGACACTCAGAAAATATTTAGGTGCCTTGTATGTCTCGTGTCGTATCGGACACAGTGGAGGGGGGCCGAGCGATTGTGAAGGTGGAGATGGTGAAGGTGGTGGTGGTGATGGAAGAGGTGGTGGAGATGATGGTGGTGATGGTGAAGGTGGTGGTGGTGATGGAAGAGGTGGTGTAGATGATGGTGGTGATGGTGAAGGTGGTGGTGGTGGTGATGGAAGAGGGCCGAGCGACGCCGTGGAGGGGGGCCGAGCACGGCGGGGAGAGACGAATAGTTGACGTGGGGAAGATGACAACAGATAGGGGGCATTTTCGTCCAAAAAAAATGGTCAAAGGGATTGATCGTTCGTTTTGGACTGAAACCGTCAAAAATGGAAGATATCATACATTCATGTAAGCTTGTGGGATGCACCTTAAATAAGCGTAAAAAAATTGGGGTGCCACTCAAATTTTCTCATATTTGTATAACTTGATGTTTTCGTTAGGCTGGTTTTTGAGGCATAAGGTTTCTGGTGCTAGCGTGATTCAAACCTTAGTTTACTGGACAATCTTATAAAGTACCATTTTGGAAGTCTGTAGTAAGTCACTTCTCATCTCTCGATTATTTCCTTGTAGAGAAACACTATCAAACTATTTACCAACTTCTTTGAACAGGTGATCGAGGACCTTGATCCTGACCGCCAGCGCTCAGACTACTGGGCGTCAAGATCTAATGAACAAATTTTTGTCATATAAAGGGACGGAGTCGAGGAATTATCCTGCAAAGCTGGCCTCGAGCTCACTTTTAGTTCATAAAGATGAAGTTGTTCGGTGTGGACGCAACTAGTTTGATGAAAGATAGGCCAAAGGAAAGTAATTTCCGAAGGAAAAATCAAGAGGGAAAATAATTCCATCCCAGTAAGGATTCACTTTTTCACATTGAAGTATTCATTTTCCTTTTCAATTTTTTTGACATTTTCAAACACCAAAAAAGAAAATAGATGAGAACTGTAATTTTCCAAAGGAAAGAAAATACCAAGAAATTGATTTCCTTTCCATTCATTTTCGCAAACCGAACTAGGCGGCCTAGTTTGGTTCGCGGAAAAGAAAGGAAAGTAAATCAATTCCTTGGTGTTTTATTTTCTTTGAAAAATTAAAATTTTCATCGATTTGGATGTCAAAGAAAAGTACGAGAAAAGAAAATTGCTTTCATAGGAAAAATAATAATGGGAAAATGATTCTCCCATCAAACCAAGAATTCACTTTCCCACTATTAAATTTTTTTTTTTTTTCCAATTTCTTTGTCCTCTCCAAACACTAGAAAGAAAAATATATGGAAATTGCAATTTTCCATGGAAAGAAAAAGAACAAGGAAGTGATTCATTTCCTTTCCGCGAACCATTTGGAAAATCCAAAAAAAGGGGAAGGAAAAGAGAATACTTAAAGCTGGTAAAGTGAATCATTTTGCTTGGATGGATGAAATTTTTTTTTTTTTTCTAATTTTCTTTCCTCTGGGAATCACTTTTCTTTCCTTTCCAATTCCTTCGAAACCTAAATATAGAAAAATAATGACTTTTCTTTTTAACCTTATAATTCTGCGAACCAAACGATAGCTAAGGATGAAGTATTTAAAAGCGAACCGAAGAGTGATAGCTGGAGGACTGCATTCGGAACTTTGATGAATGAAATCGATAATAATGTGCATAATTGAGTAAAAGGAAAAAAAGAAAACTTGGGAATAATGATGGTATGCTGCAGAAAATCCCAGAGCACCATTCTTTTACATTTTATAGGTAATACTATGAAAATCCTTTTTTTTTTACAACTCAGTTTTTATTTGATAAAGCTCATTCCTATGCGTTCAATTGGAGTCATTTCTTTTTCTGAAAAAAAGAAAAGAATGTCATTTCTCGTGCAAGTGGATGTTACTGTGTATAGGAAAATTATGAAGTTATAGATCGAGAGCAATTTTGAGCACATAAAGACAATTTTTGGTTTCTTTCTTCAAATAATTAAGTTACTTGATGTTGTATTTTCTGGAGCCATCACTTAATACTCGTTCCAATTGATATATGTTGCATGAATGTACAAATGCCGAGTATTTCTTGTAGCACGTTGTTGTTATCTGTCGATTAATTTCGGTGGCATATATTACTATTCCAAGTGGTCCTGGTTGTTGAAAGTGTGTACTGAAAGCATGCATGTTGATGTTCTTGGTCAATAATACAACAAAGAGTGCACAGCAGACTGCTAGCTTTTCCCTTTTGCCAGAGAGCTTCGTGCCCAATGGATCTTTCATCATCAGAGTGCGAAAAATAATTAGTAAAATGTAGATCTTCGCATTATCATTTGTTGGAGAAATTATTGGGTTTATCGGGCAAATAGCACCATTTTCATGTCAATCGTTGGATTACATGGAGATGTATGCAAGCACACATCCTTACACAATCCAACAGTTGAGAAGGGGTCGGGTGCACTGCACTGCGCCCGGCCCATACAATAATTTGTCTATTTGTTGTTCACAACATGAGCGGCTGCGACTCATTTAGCTGAAGATCACGCGCAGCACGAGTCGCAAGCAAGGGCGGAATCACTTAAGGGCAGTGCTGGCTCAGGGGTAAGCCAGACAAAACTTCGGGCTTGGATAACCCGCCTTTGCTTAGAGCAACCACCAGGCTCAGTGTGATCACAATAGAGGTTGGGGTCGTAGATGATCCTTTAGGATCGGCCTACTGATAGCCCAAATGATTGTATCATATTTTTAAATATGGCTAATTGATTAAGTTTAACATAATGTGTCACTAATATTCAGGTAATCATTATAATATTGATATTTGAACCTAGCATTGTCCTACTATTCATTAATTATATCATACAATTATACTGTTATGTTCGCCTAACATGTACTTGCAGACAAGCAGTAAGCATGATTAAACTAGGACATATGCAATGAATAATTAATAATGAACCAAAGTCGGCATTATATGTCACGACCCGCTCCCGAATAATCGGATACGAGTCGGACACGCCCAGCCTTTGTTGTTAAACACAACAAAGTAAGCTGTACCAATCTAGAAAAACTAACCAGATAAATATGAACATGTATGAAATCACAGCATCTATAAATGTGTCCCCATATCCAGAGTAAAGATACAATATCTGAATTTATTACAATTCAACTATAAAAGAGTCTGCTAGTCTCAATACATGGAAAGAAAATGGAAAACTAATGAAGTACTAGGCCTCTGCAGCCTCTAGGTCACAAGCAGCTCCAGCTGGCTCAGTAGGGAAGGCAATATCCTGTCCATAGTAGGTGTCACACAAAGCCTCCATCTCACCTGCAACATATCCTATTCAGGAGCGGAGCAAGTACAATTCTAGGTAATGAACAAGACATCATGATATGAAAGTACAAGGAAACATGGAAAGTACAGGAAAATACAGGTGAATAAGTACATGAAGAACAGTGTAAAGTACATAAAAGAACATGAATGTAAGAACATGATATGTAAGCACCTGAAAGAACAAGATATCATGGAATCACAGGAAATAAGTACAAGGTAATCTCCTGAACATATGTGTACTGCATTTGAAATATAACTAAATATGTGACCGACTAGGGTAAGCACATGAAAGAACATGAAAGCACATGAATGGTGACTTAGGACCCGCGTGCACGATGCGGGGTCTAAGCTAAAACACACCTGAGTTGTTACTTGGGATTGGTCACATAGATAGCATATTTCCCCTCCCCAGATACAAGTAATAAGCACAAGAGAACAAGAGCACCAGAAAGAACATGACATGTTGCAATTGTGTCACTCAAGGAAGCACAGGATATATAATAAAAAGTACAAAACCGTAGAGTGTACTTGCCTGGCTCCAGGAAAGTACAAGTAGGCAAAAGAGCTGGATGATCTCCTGTAATTAATGATGAGTACAAGTTGGTTAATAAACTAGTTCTAACTTGGTGTTATGCAATTTAATATTCCTACTACAAGCTAAGATATTGGTTTAAACCCAATATCACTACTCAATATTATTTCCTATTATTCACTTAACTATTTGTTGAACTAATCCTCTAGAGGTCTAATCATGAATCAAGTTAGAGCCTACATTAGTTTTTTTTTAGGAAAACCAACTTCTAACATACTTGTTATAGAGTTAAATCTATCTTCTAAGTAGAAATCTAATTACAAATATGTACACATATTGAATTCCCTCCTGAGTAGAAATCTGGTTTACACTGGATTACTCTCCTGAGTTTTCACAGGAATTATATTCCTGGAATTACTTAGGAATTCTACCTGGAAATATACAGGAACTCTTCCTGAAATACACAGGAATGCTTCCTGAAATAACTCAGGAATATCATTCCTGTTATACACAGGAATTCACCAAGTGTTCTCAGATTACACTAAGACACTCAGGTTAGTTCCTGAGAATGCTCTCAGGCTTCCCTGAGACACACATTAGAAGTCTCAGATTTTTGAACAATCTGGACTGAAATGTCCAGAGTACATTGAACTTCAATGTCTTCAAATCACTGAGACATCTAATCCAGGTTCCTTAGTTAATTAGAAATCCTTGCCTCAGTCCTATATGCTCATAGCAGTAATAGCAATCAAGGTTCAATGTTCAACAAGCCTCTACTCATTAATTGAAACCATGTAACCTTCCTATTTGAAAGTTCAAACTAAACAGGAACTTACCTCTCTTGAATTCAAAATTGAACAACATGAAGTGCTATCTAAAACCGGAATCCTAATTGAACTAACCTGGGAAATCATCTCAGGTTCTGATAAACAAAACTGAACCATAGGATATATCCCAGGTTCCTGTTATCTCCATCTGAAACATGGAAAGTCTCCCAGGTTCCTACTAACACCAACTGGAACATGGAAGTCTCCCAGGTTCCTACTAACCAGCCATTACTCGAGAATCCATTCAAATGCAGCTGATACTCCCAACCTGGAACCAGGACACCATCAACCTTGGTGAGAACTGATTCCATATTAGTGTAATGCTGGTATATCAGTCCTATAACACAATCTATTCCTCATCTTAGATATGGACAGGGTAGTCTATAGATTGTATAATTAACCAGTGCCAAAAACTCCTCTATCTTAACAGGGCACAACTCAATTTAGTCCTTAGTGGGGGACTATCAAGAACTGAATTCACAGTCCAAATCAGGACTGTTTCCCCAAACAAACGTATGGACACTCCCTGGATATGTGATCCTAAAATAATATCTGCACAGTTTCACACAAAATCACAAAATGCTGAACTAACATGGCCTTTCCCTCACTGAAGTCAACCTGACAGTTAGGTCATTAAGTGACATCTAGTCTATTTAAACAGAGGGAGTTTAGTAATGCAGGAAATAGTCTTAAGAACAGAAATTATCATAACTTAATATAGACAATTGAATGGAAAAGATATGGAACAAAATTTAGACATCTCAACTCCTAAATTGTTCACAGGCACTAAGTTAAATCAAGCTACTGCACTCATATTCTATATCTATTCCAATTTAACCAAGTGAGGTTCATCATTCAAATATGCTAAGGGTCCTTAAATCAGGACAGCCTTGCACACTGTCTCAGACCTTGCAATACAGCACATGGGAGGACATCAACCCACAGATGTGAAACTAAACCAAACTAAGACATAACTCTACTCCATTCCCCTTACACAGGCACCTGATCCTTAGTGATAGGATCCTGGAAAAATCCTAACTAAGTACCCTGATGATTTAGTTTAGAATATGGGACTAATACAAGTATTTTCCTGAATAGGATTGAAACATGGCTGATACCATTCAATCCTGTCCAGGTTAATCGACCAATACCAGTCCCAGATTGAACTTACACATCAGATTGACATTTCTATGAATGAACACAGTTTCAGAAAGAACTGACTCGATTACCAGTGACACTGAGCTAACATCATGCCAGTGATATTGATAACGTATTAGTTTACTTCCTGAAGGACTGTTATCCATACAATTCTCACACGATCTACCCACATAAATCTACAACAAAATTACTCTACTGCTCATTAAAAGTTGAATAGCCAAAAAGAAGTACCTCAAATCTCAGACAAGAACTCCTCGACACCAACTCAAGCTTAGAATCTGGATTCTAGGAAAATGAAGTGATCTATAAGGAAAATGATCAAACAGTGAGGATGCATCAATTTTCGAAATACATAATTGTTCTCCTGATCTAGATCAGGTTGGATCGAGACCATCAACCCATATCCTCACAACCAAATCTGATCGGGGGAACAATAAGAACGATGAGGAAAATTAATACTCACACACGACTGATGGTTGTCCAAGGAGTATCAAATTGATCACCAAAGCTTCGATCTAGTTGAAACAAGGAAGGACAGCCTTGATCGTTCAGTCCTTCAAAACGAATAAGATCTAAGAACAAAACCTGATCAAGAATGGATCAAATCGGTTTCACTCGAAGTACTCACCAAGAACAGATCGAATTCTGGTTCGATCGTCGAAGCACACTCTCGATTTCTGGCTAAGCCTCCAAGAATCACTCCTTCTCCTTCCTTACGCCTCCACCATGCTCTTCAACTCGAACTCAGCAGCAGGGATGAGATTGAAATTTGGTGAAGATTTCTGAAGGGGAAAAATGGGATTAAATAGAAGAGATGGCGTGAGGCTCAGGCTTCATTTCGGCGGGAAAAATTCCTCATTCGCTCCTCTGACAGTTCTGTTAGGGATGGAGATGCACATGGCCCTCTCCTAGGCCGTTGGGGAAAATTTGAATTCGAACTCTCAGCCATTTCTTTTTAGAAGAACAGAGGAAATAACCTAAGCTAACATTTGAGTTGAGTTGAAAGGGATTTGATTGGGCTGGCAGGGTTTGGCCCAACCAATTGGGCTGGCATTGATTAAGCCCAAGAAAACTAACTAGATGAACCTAAAAATAAAAGAAAATATATATATATTCCTAAACCATTATTCAATTACCAAAAATTTAAATTCTACCATATTTTAAGAAAGTGGAGTTACATTATACTAGAAGATTTCTCTGAACCATCCAATGACCTATCCGGGACCTCGCACTCGGGGGGATCCGTTGTCCGGTCAGTGGACAAGGGTCGAAGGGTAGTGCCCCCCATAGGAGTTCGAGGGCGAAGCACGCAAAAGGTATTCAGATTTTCAGATCTGTTTATCTTTGAAAAATTGCCGTTAAGAAAAAAAAGGCGTTTTCAAGTCTGCTCAAATGTCAGGAGAAAGGTGCCTTCAAGGTGCTCATGTTCTTATATTGTATTTTGTATTTTATCTTTCTTTTATAAGACAATATGTGTATTGAGTCATGCTGGCACTTGGTTGGCTTCCTATACTCCACTTCCAAAAGCCTACCTGATTTAGTCCACATCCAAAAACAACCCACATATCAAACTGAGCCCAAAATCCAAAAATCCTACACATTGACCAACTGGTCATAGGGCAACCGAACTCGGTCTTCTTGACCCAGTATCCCATTGGATTAGGTCACCCTGTAGAATCGGCTCCAATGTTCGATTTTGTGAACGTTAGGGAACCGAACTCTGCCCGAGTTCGATCCCTAGAACCCTTATAAATAGAGAAGAAGCCCCCATTCATTTCAACTCACTCATTCTTCCTTCTTCTGTCTATTCAAGAGTTCTAACTGAGCTTTAACATTTCTATCTACCAAGTTTACAACCCACAGCCAATTATATGTCAGTGTGGTCTTGATTTAGAAGTTGGTTCGTATAAATAGCTTGGAAAACATTCTCGTTTTCAACCAAGTGTGAAGTCGACAAGCTTTTCGGATCAAAAGCTTGTGGTTGTGAAGTTGACAAGTCCTTCGAATCAAAGGCATGTGCATGTGAAGTACTGTTCTTTGGATTAAAAGCACGTATTGAAAGGAGTTGTAAGCACTTCGGATTCAAAACTTGTGTTTTACTGTATAGTGGATTCAACATCGAGTTAGAGTAATCGAGACTGGACTAGCCTTCTCAGAGAAAAACCAGTATAAACTCCGGTGTTTGAGTTTCTCTTTTTGATCTCCTTTACGCATTTATTTATATTGCTTGCTTCATAGTAGTCTAATTTCTGCCATATATATAAATTTTTATTGGTAATTTTTATTATGCTGCACACACGCACTCTATTCATCCCCTCTCTAGAGGTGCTCAACGGTCCTACACCTATAATAAGAGTCAAGGGGTAACATTTCGGATAGGACAACCAAACCCCTGGCCCGGTCCTGCTTAAAGGCTAAGGTGGGCTCCAGTTCATCCCCAATTTTTTTGAATATTTTTTCTGCTTTTTTGTTTTCGTGTATAATTAGTCGATTCATATTCCAGTCCACCTTAATCTAATCCAACCCATCCTAATTCAAATATCTAGTTCGGCCCTCGAGTCAAGAGTGTCTTTCTTGTAACTGCAACTCGTGCATCAATGGCTTGAGTTAGGGGTGAGCATTATTCGGTTTTTGACCGAAAACCAAACTTGACCGAACCGAATAACAGATTCGGTTTGATTTCAATTTTGAAAATAATAAAAAAAATTATTCGGTTTCATTTTCGGTCCAAGAACGAAAAAAGTAGGACTTATGCAATTATGTAAATATCTTCAATTTTATGGATTTTTTAGATTGAAACATGTATATTTTGAAGACAACAATTCTATATATGTGTTTTGAAGTTCAATCTTGATAATTTAATAACTAGTCCAATTTTGGACACTACTTAGAAATACTATAAATGTGTATAAAAATTTCAATTTTTAATATAATTAGTCACGATTCTAACGTTGGACTCGATTCATTAAATAGTATAAATATATTAAACAAATAAATCAAATTAATTATTCGGTTCATTTCGATTTCGACTAATTTTGATTCGATTTTGAAATTAAAATTTTAAAATTTATTCAATCTAATTATTTAAAATATTTTAACACATGTTCTTATTATAAATATAAAAACTAGTATACACCTTCGTCAATTACAAATATAAGAGTTCCCCTGAGCTCAGGGGCCGGCCCCGTTGGCACACAGCACATGGTACCAAGAGGAAAGCTGTAGCCTCTACTATTTGTCTTCATACCAATGTGCATGTGCTGGTAATGATTGACAGAAACAATAATGTGCCATGTTACTTAGAAATCTATGGATCCAACCCCTCACTCCAACATGAATCAGTACTTATAATTCATCTCCATGTACTACTACTTCGCAATTTTCCAGACACAAGTACACTATGATAATACTGGTCATGGTGGAGTACGAGTTTCCTGTCTAATACTTTTGCAGTGAACCACCAAGCATGTCAGAACACTCTGGTATGGTTTGACCTGGTTTAGCCACCAATATTTATTAGCATTGTGAGAATCCTCGAGGAAATGTTGTTTAGGGGGCCTTGGTTTGACAGTGAAAGTGAATGAAAATTGAAAACAAAGTATATATTGTTGGTACTTTCTTTGGTGCTTTCTTTACATGAAGAGAGCTTGTTCTCAACATGTCTTATAAATTTTAGTCCCATATCGGAAATGCACCATGAGTTATCTCAACATATATACTTGGGTGTGTTGTTGAGAGATGCACATGGGGTGGTGACCCTAAGGAGGGAACCATGTGGGTGATTTTACTAGGAGGTAAGAATAAGGCTCCAAGGATTAAGCATTAATGCTTTTGTCATTCTCTTGGATTTATTCCACTTGGAGCTAAGCCCCAACGGGGCTTAGCGACTCGGACTCGGACACGGGCTCGGGCTCGGGCTCATGAGGCATAATGTGGCATTTTGTTGGCGCACTTTGCACTTAGCACGTCAGCGTTCCTATCTTTGTGGGATTTGAATTAATTTAGTTCCTATCTTTGTGGGATTAGAATTAATTCGTTGCTATCTTTTTGTGATTTGATTCAATCTTACCATAACTGAAGAGGCGGCTAGGGTTTCCACTCTCTCTCTATATATACTCTCTTCTGGCCTCCTTTGTGGGTACTACGAAAATATAAGTCAGAGAAGTAGAAAGAGAGAGAGAGCTGCTGCCGCCATTGCAAGTCCATCCGAGGAGTCAGAACAGAGGTGACATCGAGCGTTCCACAAGTTCTTCAAACTTGCTGGTTCCTGGAAGCAGATCGTGTGGGGCGAATCTTGCTTTGAGCAACGGTGTTTTGACACCCCAGCATTGTTCTTCTTCTCATCTCTCTCTAGTTTATTGTAACTTGTTCTGTCCCAATTGCAACACGTTTGCAAGGAAGAACGAGAGATCTTCTCTTTACTATTTCTCTCCTTCAGATTGTAATTTGGTTATTTGGTTTTTTGTACCATCGTAGATCTTGAGTTTGATCACTGCAAAGTTTTGTGTGACATCTCAGATCTCGATTGCTTCAGTTTTCCATCTTTGATCAAGTCCCGGGACTAACAATCTCAAAGCAAGATCCGTATAGATGGAAAACATTAATGCTTCGCTCCTCCAATCGGACTTCTGCAAGTTGAAAAAGTTCGATGGAGAGCACTATCAAGTCTGGAAGAGAAAGGTGTACCTAACTCTTCAACTAAAAGACGTTGATCATGTTCTGTTGGAGGAAGAACCCTCTGTTCCAGACACTGGATCTACTGCCGCCATCAACACGGCTACCAAACTCCAGGCCAAGTGGAGAAGGAAAAATAGCATATGCAGGCTTCTCATCCTGAATGCTATGAAGGATTCCCTGGCAGAATCCTATTCTAAGAAGGAACTTGCCAGAGACATATGGAAGTCTGTGGAAAATCTATATGAAGAAGACGAAGCCTTCGAGAAGTTCAGAGAGTTCAGGGCCGAAGCTGAACGGCAGACTGGACAACAACTCAAGAGGTTAAGAAGTGATCGAGGTGGGGAGTACAGGTCTCATAAATTCGCATCGTTCTGCAAAGAACATGGAATCATATGCGAGACTACTGCTCCATATTCTCCTCAATCCAACGGAGTAGCAGAGAGGAAGAACCGAACATTAACAGAAATGATGAATTCTATGCTGCTCACTGCAGGTCTTCCAAAATGCTACTGGGGAGAAGCTGCATTAACGGCCACTTTCATTCTGAATAGAGTGCCATATGCAACTTCGGACGTAACTCCTCATGAACTCTGGTTCAAAGTCAGACCAAACTTGAATGTCATTCGAGTGTGGGAGTGTCTGGCGTATGTGAAGCTTCCAGATCTGAAGATTCAGAAGCTGGGGACAAGGACTACGAAGGCGATCTTCTTGGGGTATGCCGAGAAGAGTGATGCTCGGAGATTTCTTGATATTGAATCAAATTATATCATCGAATCTCGCGATGCTGAATACTTTGAAGACAAGTTTGCAAAAGACAAAAACATTATTCTTTCGGACATTCCGGAAAATGATGTAGGTACAAATGAGACTGAAATCTCATACGAGCCAGTAGTCCAAGAAGAAGCTGTTGTTGATGAAACAACTCTTGTACCAGAACTCGCAGAGCCGTCAGCTAAGCGAGCGAGGAGACCGAAAGATTTCGGAGATGACTTTGTCACCTATCATATAGAAGCAGATCCGCTTACCTATGATGAGGCAATGAAGACCAGAGATGCTATCTTCTGGAAGGAGGCAGTGAATGACGAATTTGACTCTATCACCTCCAATAACACATGGGTGTTGGTAGATCTACCTGAAGGAGAAAAGCCTATTGGATGTAAATGGATCTTCAAGAAGAAGATGAAGGCAGATGGAACTATCGACAAGTTCAAGGCCAGGCTGGTCGCCAAGGGATTTTCTCAGAAACAGGAGATAGACTACTTTGACACGTACGCTCCAGTAGCTCGGATGACCACCATCAGGATGTTAATCGCTCTAGCAGCTATACATAAGTTGGTGATACATCAGATGGATGTAAAGATAGCATTCCTGAATGGGGAGACCGAAGAGATTTACATGCAACAGCCAGATGGATTTATCGTTAAAGGTCTTGAGGACAAAGTCTGCAAGTTGGTGAAATCATTATATGGTTTGAAGCAAGCTCCCAAGATGTGGCATGAGAAGTTTGACAAAATTATTAGGTCAAACAGCTACAGAGTCAGCGAGACGGACAAATGTGTTTACACAAAGTTCGCTGATGGACGAGGAGTCATCGTTTGTCTGTACGTGGACGACATGCTAATCCTAGGTACGGATATAGGCTGTGTCACAGAGACAAAGAAGTTTCTCTCAACCAAGTTCAGTATGAAGGACTTGGGGGATACAGATGTCATCTTGGGAATAAAGATCATCCAGACAGACACTGGAGTAGCGCTGTCACAATCTCACTACATTGAGAAGATGCTCACACGATATGGGTATAAGGATCTTCCAGGGATCGATACGCCATACAGGTGTGATCAGAAGCTGAAGCCAAACTCGAGGAAAAGCGTCAGGCAGCTGGAGTATACAAGCGTAATCGGGAGTTTGATGTATGCTACTACTGCTACAAGGCCTGACATAGCTTTCGTCGTGGAAATGCTGAGTCGTTTCACGAGCAATCCAGGCATTGAGCACTGGAAAGCTGTGAAACGGGTTATGAGATATCTCAAGATGACTCAGACATATGTACTGCACTACAACGGGTATCCGACAGTAGTGGAAGGCTTCAGTGATGCTAGCTGGTGTTCAGAAGTGGAAAGCGAGAGATCCACAGGTGGATATGTTTTTTTCTTGGGTGGAGCTACTATATCGTGGAAGTCGAAGAAGCAGACAATACTCTCTCGTTCCTCCATGGAATCTGAATTCTATGCACTCGAAACTGCAGCAGATGAAGCAGAATGGCTTCGGGAGCTCATGTATGATCTTCCAGTGATTGGAGCTCAGATACCGGCGATACCGATATACTGTGACAACCAGGCGACTGCGGCGGTGGCATCAAATGACCTCTTCAACGGGAAGAAGAGGACTGTGCGGTTGAAGCACAGGACAGTACACGATCTTATCAAAAGAGGTGTAATTGCAGTGGTTGATGTTCGGAGTCAGGAGAACCTGGCAGATCCGTTCACAAAGGGCCTCAAGCGCCAGTGGTCGATGACACAGCTTGTAAAATGGGCTTGAAGGCATTCTGATAGTGTGTCTTTGTAATCCTACCATAAAAGTTTTATGCTATTAGTTCAAAGAGAAATCTACTAGGCATCTAACTTTTGGTTCAAAGGAGGATCACTGACTGGGAAACTATCAGGTAACGGTGGGTACTTGTTCTATGGAACATGGAAGGGATACGGACCCATAACCACTGTTGTCTACTATGTATTTTTCTGCGGAAAAACAGATCCTGTGGAAGGTTGGCTTAAACGCCTTAATGAGTTCTCAGGCAGAGTGAATGTCTGGTGTGCTTTACAGGAAGCACGGTAGAGCAGCACTACAAGGAGTGAAACTCTATGCTACAGTGGGATGACTCCACCATGGGGTTCCCAGGTAGGGGTAATGCCTCGGCTTTGCAAGCCAAGTCATAGCGGCGTAGCACCGCAAATAGGCAGGTAGCCTAATGCTGTATGACATAATTAAAGAGTTGTAGACAGCACTACAAAGGGGAGGATGGCCCCATGTTACAGTGGCACGACACCACGATGAGGTACCCAGGTAGGGGTAAAGCCTCGGCATTGCAAGCCATGTTGTTGTGGCGTAACACCGCAAGGAAGCCTTAGGCTTCATGCTGGGTAGTTTGGCACTACAAAGAGGCTTGTGACCTCATGCTACAGTAGTATGACACTACGATGAGGTTCCCAAGTAGGGGTAATGCCTCGGCTTCAGGCCATGTCATAGCGGTGTAGCACCGCAAGGAAGCGCAAGGCTTCATGCCATATCTCTTTAATAAAGAACTCACCTATAGTGTATGGAAAGAGATATCAGGCCATCTCTTAAGGGTAAACTTGTAGACGCCCAAAATTATACACTGAAACCAGGCTGGCACAGGACCTTTAATGTGCAGCCAGAAGCACACGTAACTACACTTTGTGAGTGAGAAGAATTACAATTGTGGTACAGAATTCAAGGCATAGTCCATTCTTGTATCACATTGTTATTTAACCCATGCGGGAAGATTCAAGTCGTCAGCGACATCTATCCTAATGCAAAATGGACAGTTACTGTGGGGAACGCTCAACCCTGGACACATATATATGTTGTGATATGTGGAGGATTGTTGGTGCTTTCTTTACATGAAGAGAGCTTGCTCTCAACATGCCTTGTAAATTTTAGTCCCACATCGGAAATGCACCATGAGTTATCTCAACATATATACTTGAGTGTGTTGTTGAGAGATGCACATGGGGTGGTGACCCTAAGGAGGGAACCATGTGGGTGATTTTACTAGGAGGTAAGAATAAGGCTCCAAGGATTAAGCATTAATGCTTTTGTCATTCTCTTGGATTTATTCCACTTGGAGCTAAGCGACTCGGACTCGAACTCGGACTCGGACTCGGGCTCGGGCTCATGGGCTCATGAGGCATAATGTGGCATTTTGTTGGCGCACTTTGCACTTAGCACGTCAGCAGTCATGCGGCTCATATGCGGCCATGCGGTCTTATGCGACATGCGGCTCATATGCGGCCTCATGCGGCTCATGCGGTCCATGCGGTCCATGCAGCTCATGCGGCTCATGCGGCTCATGCGGCTCATGCGGTCCATACGGTCTATACGGTCCATGCGGCTCATGTGGTCCATGCGGCCCAAGCGGTCCATACGGCCAGGCTGCTGCTGCTGCTGCCGCATGGAGGGCTACGCTGACTGTGCAGATTTCAAATCGGTTATAGAAAGGATGAATCAATGCAATTAATTCAGATCCTATCTTTGTAGGATTTGAATTAATTTCGTTCCTATCTTTGTGGAATTTGAATTAATTTAGTTCCTATCTTTGTGGGATTAGAATTAATTCGTTGCTATCTTTTTGTGATTTGATTCAATCTTACCATAACTGAAGAGGCGGCTAGGGTTTTTACTCTCTCTCTATATATACTCTCTTCTGGCCTCCTTTGTGGGTACTACGAAAATATAAGTCAGAGAAGTAGAAAGAGAGAGATAGCTGCTGCCGCCATTGCAAGTCCATCCGAGGAGTCAGAACAGAAGTGACATCGAGCGTTCCACAAGTTCTTCAAACTTGCTGGTTCCTGGAAGCAGATCGTGTGGGGTGAATCTTGCTTTGAGCAACGGTGTTTTGACACCCCAGCATTGTTCTTCTTCTCATCTCTCTCTAGTTTATTGTAACTTGTTCTGTCCCAATTGCAACACGTTTGCAAGGAAGAACGAGAGATCTTCTCTTTACTATTTCTCTCCTTCAGATTGTAATTTGGTTATTTAGTTTTTTGTACCATCGTAGATCTTGAGTTTGATCACTGCAAAGTTTTGTGTGACATCTCAGATCTCGATTGCTTCAGTTTTCCATCTTTGATCAAGCCCCAGGACTAACATATATACATGTAAGTGTATATGTATTTGACTTTTATACTACTTTTTGACTTCTTTTTCCTTCTTCTATGGGTTTGAAATCAGTATTTGAAAAACGAACCGGATCGACCGGTCCAACCTGTTAACATATAAATAGGTAGTTTTTTCGGATCGAATCAGTGTTGATCAACTTTTTTGGCAAAAATATGTTGTAAATGAATTTCTTTTAAGCAGTATCATGAAGAGAATGAACTTGGACTACTTAGATTAACCCCGTAGTTGAACCACGGGTTGAATCGACTAGTTGAACCGATTTGACCCGACCTAGTACTTTGTCCGGGTCAATCTTCGGTCCAATTTTTAAAACGCTGGTTTGGATGGCTGGACATAAATGAATCCATTTTTGTTCACTCACCAAAACTTTGATGATGTTCACCATTCCACTTAATAGTTATCACGTGTCAACTTAAAACCAATTTTATTTTTAATTTAATTTCTCTCACCTCATAATAATATAAAAAGTGGTTTTAGATTGACACATGGCAACCATTGAGTGGAATGGTGAACATCATCCGACTTATGGTGGGTGAACAAAATGGACTTTTTTTTTATTCACACACCAGAACTTGGATGATGTCACCAATCAACTCAATGGTTGTCATATGTCAACATAAAACCACTTTTTTTATTATTATGAGGTGGAATAAATTAAATTAAAAATAAAAATAGATTTAGGTTGACACGTGATAACTATTGGATGGAATGGTGAACATCACTCAAATTTAGATGGTTGAACAAAAATAGACTCATAGAAAATAGGGTTGTCATTGGAGGGAATCCAAAAATATGCTTGATCCGTTAAGTCGCATATAATGTAAATTTTTTAAGACCCAACAGTTGGACACCTCCCGCGGTTTTTAAAAACTACAAGAGATGATTATCCGTAAGGGATGAGATCTGCTATCCGATAGTTATGAGTTTTTTTATAATAAAATCGGTGAGACCCACATTAATATATGCTTGATTCGTTAAGTAAGTCGCACTACCAAAATATGGCAAATTTGCGATGAATTTAGCGACTCCATGAAAGAACGTCGCTAATTTTTGGGAATATAGCGACGTGGCAATGTGACGTCGCTATTCGTCGCTGGTGGCGACTACTAGCAACGAATAGCGACATTAGTTTATTAAATGGGAATCTACATCGCAATGTCGTCGTTACACGTCGCTAATTATTTAAATATAGCGACGAGTAGCGACGAATGTTATGGTACGTCATCGTATATTAATAATCAGCGACATTTAGCGTCGTCTCATTCTGACGTCGCTAAATGTTTCATATAGGGCCAGGAGGGTTTTTTTTTCGATCATTCCCCAAAATTCCCCCCCCCCCCCAATTTTTTCGCTCTCCCTCCTCCGGCGCTCGCACCCTCCTCCGACACTCGCACCCTCCTCCTCCGGCCTCCTCCTCCTCCTCACACCCTCCTCCGGCCTTCTCCTCAGGTAGCCTCCCCCTCTCTCTCCCTTTCTCTCTCTCTAGGGCACTGGCAGTGATTTTGGGATACATGTTTCCCCCCAATTTTGTGGTCATGTGGGAACTATTTTGGGATACATGGATTGCTTGTGTTTGGACTGATTTTTGCAATATGAAATCAATCTACCATTGTATCAGTTATTGTTTGAGGGGAATACTTCTTCATTGTATCAGTTATTGTATCTATTAACTGATTTTTGCATCAGTCAATAGACTGATGAGTGCATCAACAAGTAGACTAATAAATGTATCAGTCATTGTTGATATGTGTATCATCCCTACATGTAATCTAGAGTATCTGTTATTTAAGCCTATTTATATATATATTGTTCACTGTTAACTAGTGTAATGAGTGATGATTGTATACCTTGTATCAGTCGAGAGAGTATTAGTATCAAGATTCAGGTTCAGTCCTCCATTACATTAGTATTAGTCAGGATTCATTCCTATATACTACTTTTGTATCAGTCTTTAATGATAACATGTATTAGTCATCACTGATATATGGTAGCAGTCATCACTAAATATGGTATCAGTCATGATACCTTGGTTCAGTCCTTGTTTGGATTTTATAGTATCAGTCCCATGCTTCATTGTGTATCAGTAATTAGTATGTAGAGAGGGGAATACTTCTTTATGTATTTGTGACTGAACAATGTGAAGGATTACTCCATTTTAGTATCAGTACCACATGTGGACTTTGTATCAGTCCTTGTTATTGTATCCAGCCATTGCTTGCATTAGTATTCAGTCTCTGTGGACTAACGTTCAGTCCTATCTCTTGCGTATCCACCAATTGACTTTCGTTTGTATCATTAGTATAGGGTGTATGGCATCTAATTGCATACTTGTTTCAATCCTTGTCTCCTAATATATCAGTAATTAGGATGTCAATATAGTTCAGTCCTTGGTTCAACTTGTATCGGTCTCTTTTTGCATATATATCAATTGAGGGTTTTGATACTCACTTTTGTACCAGCTATTAGAACATGGCAGTTGGCTAAGGATTACATCAGTCCTGCATTGTATCGATCTCAGTCCTCTAATATCTTGTTTTAGTCGAGGGGGCACTTTAGTTCAGTCCCTTTCTATAAACTATAGCTGTATGTTGTTACCAGTCCTTAGCTAGCTGCATAACTGCTGGTAGATTGACAGGGTTGGAAGCCTGAACTACATAAATAATCGCCTTTCTTAAGCCTCTAATATACTGACTGATCAAGCATCCTTCAGAGATACCTTGTATCCTCTTGGGCAGTTTTTTATTTATTAAATAACAAGTATGTATTTACTACTTAATATACATACATGTCGTAATGACCATCAATCTCTCGATAGACACTGGATTGGTACCAGCCAGACACTGTCCCTGCAGCCATTCGACTGGCGAGGCAGAAATCTATGTATGACATTTGCTATGAGGAATTTGCATTAATCTACGGTACGATATCGTGATCAGGACATAGTCCCTGCAGCCATTCGACTGGCGAGGCAGAAACGATGTAGCCGTAGATAAAGTTGACTGTCCTCCGACCCCCATCCCTCGTCAATGATGATACGACCACCTATCACTACATCTTTTAGTAGTAGATAATGTCTTAGTATTACATTATTTGGGTTCATCTTGATTCTGTTACATCCTTCAGATACTAGATTCGACAAGAACATATACTACACCATATGTACAGAACATAGATGATTCAAACTAATGTATGCTAGAATGAATTTTGGGTTGTGTTCTGAGCCATTCGTCCCCACACTTGGCAATTAAGCATGTGAAATATATCATTGAAGAACATAAAACTTGTAAGCTCTTTGTTCACAAAGAAAGATATAATGAATACAGAACAAGTTGAAGAATATACAGATAACCATATAGTTAATAATAATTTAGATTTCGATTTTAACATAAAACTTGTAAGCTCTTTGTTCACGAGCGGACTACTCAGAGCTATGTAAGTACTAATTTAGATTTCGTTAATTTTAACATAACTTGAAGAATATACAGATAACCATATAGTTAATATTAATTAAATACTTTAGACGTTTATTAGGCTAATTTAGGTAAGTACTAATTTATAGAGATGCACAATTTTCTAGGACGAGTTTATTAGGCTACGTGAGCGTGCGAGTGCTAGTGCACCTGCAGAGGGAGGGGTTGGTACATCGCAGCCCTCTCCGCCTCAGTCGGAGGACGAGCTCTGGAAGACCGTCGTTGGTGGTCTTCATAGAGGTACGTACTACGGTACGGGGTCCTACGACGCATTTGTTGCGACACAGGCATCCAGGGCTCTCTCTCTGCCAGTGCGCATTCGCAGCCCTCACAGGCCGAGTCGTCCTGAGTCGAGGATACCATTGCCCGCCAGATTGCTGAGCTACACGACGATACGCTGAGGAGGATTTCTGAGCAGCCAGGGTCTCAGGCGCAAGGGGACGCTGCGTCGGTCACCGCATGCTTTGACGAGCTCGAGCGCACCGTAAGGGACGTACATGGGACACAGGAGTTCATTCACGGCACCGTTACTAGGATAGCGGCTTTCATGGAGCAATGCAGCACCAGACTGCTAGCCCTAGAGGAGACGCGGACGTACCCATCTCCAGCGGTTACACTGCCTTCTTCTCCAGCGGTTACACTGCCTCCTTCTACAGTGATTACATTGCCTCCTTCATCGTCGTCGGTGGTTCTTACACCGGAGCAGTGTGCTTACCTTCTTTCCAGGAGCGGTGATGCTTACACCGGAGCAGTATGCTTACCTTCTTTCCATCGCACGCTGCCGGCGGCTGCTCGAGGCTATGCATCCTCCCCTCCGGTTGCCGGCGCCGGAGAAAGAGGGAGGCTATTGGAGAGCGAGAGAGGGGGTTCGGGAAGGATATTTTAGTCAATTACTAACTTGGTTAATACTTTTTTGAGATATTATTTCAAGTTGATGTCTATCAAAGTTTCGAATATTAAGTTAAAAATTTAAATGTTGAAAATATTAAATTGTAATTTAGGCTAAAATTAATAGTGATTACAAAAGAAAGATAAGATAAAAATTATTTCTTGTCCCATCCCAATACTTCATGATAAGTAGAGAATCTGTAGCCAAGCTGCCAAAGAGCATTCATCTCCCATTGGTACGAATCTCAGGCTTAGGATTTTATGGACTTTGGCCCCCAAAATTAAAATTTTGTATTTTCGTCCGTCGTCATCCAAAACGGTACTTCCCGCCATCAAATCCCACAGTTTTCCCGTCACCTGGACGATTCCATTCACGTCGTGGGCCCCACCAAAGCCACAGGGCCGGACCCACCCACCTCGTTGACCGTTCCCTCTCGTCTCCCGATCCCATCCGACCGTCCGTCTCCCGCGCCTCGATTCCGATCCGACGGCCGGCCTGTCGCTGTCTCCCGGGTGGTACGGAACCGGACCGCCAGCTGTCGGCGATGCCCCCTTCTATCGACGCGTAAGCTGTCCGTACAGTGGCTTCCTGGCGGCCGCAGGCGTACTTAAAAGCCCAGGTTGGGATAATTACGCTTCCGTAAGTTTACGGTTTTGCCCTTTTTTTCAATGGCGAACCCGCGTGACTGGCGCTTTTCCCGCCAGTGGAACATTTTTACTTAGAAAGTTTTTGCATACAAAGTCCCTTGAATGTTAGAGCATCTCCAACCCTATTGTGAGTTTGAAAAAATGGTTGTCACATAGGGATGATGAGCATTTTTTTCAAAAATACTTTTCCAATACAAATGTAAAATAAAGTATGAAGTTGACATGGCAAGAAAAATGTCATGGTGCTATAGAGGCCGGTTTAGCCCGAGCCCGACCCATGCCCGGACCGGCCCGGTCGCCTTGAAGCCCGGCCCGGACCGCCAGTGGCCCGAACCGGCCCGGCCCCCCACCCCCGAACGGGTCGGTTCGGGCCTCCCCCCCCAGCCCGAGCCCGGCCCGGCCCGGCCCGCGCTTTTTTTTTTTTTTTTAAAACTTTGTGGCCCGGCCCGAAGCCCGGCCCGGTTGGACCGGCCCGCTGGGACCGGTCCAGCCGACCGTTGGGGTTTTTTTATTTTTTTATTATTTTTTTCTTTTTTCAGCCGACCTTTGGGGGGGGGGTTCTTTTACAAAATTGCCCCTCCCATATAGCCGTTATTAAAACGTTGAGAGGGACATTTTGGTCATTTTTGGCGTAAAATTACCAAAATAATCCCCAAAAATTCCTATAAATAGGCCAAAAATTCTATTTTTTAAACACAACTCATTCCTCACAAATTCTCTACATTTCTCTACGGTGCTCTGGTGTTCTACGGCTTTAATTTCCCGGTGCTCTGGTGTTCTACGGCTTTCCCTCCCCGGTGCTCTGGTGCTCTACGGCTTCCAGATCTCCCTCCCAACTCCATTCCGGCTCTACGACTTCCCGATCTTCCTCTCAATCCCTTACTTTTTTCTAACATAGTTTTACTTTATTTTATTTTATATATGGCTGGTGAAGGTTCAAACCCACCTGATCTTGCTGGACAGACTTACCAATATTTTAATACTTTTTTTGACGGTACTGAAATTTTACCTGAGCAAGTAGCCACCAATCCGATTCCGGAGGGATTCCAACCATCTCCTCCGGAAGTCGCTAGTTCCATCCAACGTCCTGAAAAGAAAAAAAAGGTCTAAGTATTGGAAATATTTTACTTTGATTTATGAAACTAATCTTGATGGTTCACTTGTTGTAGATGCCAAGGGTGAACCGATACCGTACAAGGCGCAATACAAGAAATGTTGCAATCAGTACGCATGAAAGAAGGGCGGTGGCACCGGGACCATATCCAGACACTACGACACTTGCTACGGGAAGGACACACTTCAAGCGTTCCAAACCCAAATAAGCTTCGGCGCCACCGGTTCTTCAATGGGTAACTTTACTTACTCAGCTGCTCGGCATAAAACTGAATTAACTAAACATATTATTCGTGACGAACTTCCTTTCACGACGGGTGAAAGCGAATCTTTACGAGATTATGCATCAATTTCTCTAAACCCCTCCTTTACTAGAGTGAGTAGACAACAAGCTCGAAATGAGGCTATTCGTCTCTTTAACGAGCGGAAAGCCGCTTTGAAAGCGGATTTTCAAAATGTTAGTAAGTTGGCTATTACTTCTGATATTTGGACTACTAAGTGGAGTTATGCTTATATTTGTATTACTGCACACTATATAGATGCACAATGGATGTTGCAAAAATGTATCATCTCTCTTAAACTTATAGAATGTCCACACACGGGCGCTATAATTTCAAGTGAGATTTCAAGACACGTGCGTGAATATGATATTCACCCTAAAATTTTTTCTATCTCTTTAGACAATGAATCAAACAATACCGCTGCTATGTCTTCTTTGTCAGTGATTTTTCAGCCTATTTTAGAAGGTAGACTTATGCATGTTAGGTGTGCTTGCCATATAATTAACTTAGTTGTTAAAGAATGTTTAAAATTTTTTGATCCCTATTTAGACACTCTGCGACAATGCTTGCTCCACCTAAACTCGTCTCCAAGTAGACAACAAAGTTTTGCATGCACGTGCGCACATTTTGGTATTACTTTTAGAAAATTTGTGAAGGATATACCAAATAGGTGGAACTCCACCTACTTGATGTTGAAATCTGCAATTCCTTTTAAGAGTGCTATTACCTATTTTTGTAGTTCGGATGTCAGCTTTGACTATCAAGTTACTACTGATGATTGGATAGCAGCTGAAAGTGTTTGCGAATTTTTAGAAGTTTTTTACAATGCTACATGTACTCTTTCTGGTGTTTATTATCCCACATCATGCTTAGCTTTACGTGAACTTTGTAACATGTCTTATTTATTTTCTAAATATAGAGATCATCCAAATTTTGAATATGCGATGAGAAATATGGAAGCCAAATTCAAGAAATATTGGGGTGAAGTACCTCTTTTATATTGTTTGGCTTCCATATTTGATCCTACAATCAAATTGGATGGCGTAGAGGTTTTATTAGATGGATATGAAGAATATATGGGTATAGACGTTACTGACATGAAGGTAGAAGTTAAAGTTGCGTTGGACAGGTTAGTTATACTGTACGAAGAAGGAGCAACGTCGACCCGACCAACTCAGGGGGGCTAGTAGTAGCTCCGGCTTGGCGTCTAAGCTATCAGCAGCCGGTCGCATACTACAAAGGAAGAAACAAAAGCAATCTTCCCAACATACTCAAGAGTTGTCTCTTTACCTTAATTCTTATCAAGACGAAGATGAGACTCCAGATCACTTCGCCGTTTTAGAATGGTGGAAGAGACACGACAAGAGATTTTCTGTTCTTTCTAACATAGCATGTGATCTACTGATGGTTCCGGTGTCTACGGTAGCATCGGAGTCATGTTTTAGTGCAAGTTCGAGGATGTTGAGCGATAGGAGGAGCCGCTTGAAGCCCGATATCTTGGAAGCAATAGTGTGCGTACAAGATTGGATGAAAGCCGATAGAAGAACACAAAACCAGAAAGATGAAGAAGATCATGATGTCCACGAGCTGGATTTGGAATCGCTTTCATTGCATGAAGGCGAACAACAATGAGGCTACGGTGCAAGGTATTAGGTATGTACATTTAAACTTATACATTTCAATTTTAAATTTTAACTTATACTTTCAAAAACTATTTTTTATTTTTAACTTATACTATTCAAATTTTAAATTTTAACTTATACTATTCAAATTTTAACTTATACTTTCAAAAACTATTTTTTATTTTAAAAAAAAACATTTTTAACTCCGCCTATGCCAAACAAGCATTTGCCGGTCCCAAGCCCGGATAAAGGAAGAGGGAGAAATATTTTTTAAAATTTTTATAAATTTTTATAAACATTTGTATATATTTGTATAAACATTTTTGTATAAACATTTGTATATCATTTTTTATATATTTTTATAAACATTTTTTGTAAATTTTTATAAACATTTGTATATCATTTTTTTTTCAAATTTTTATAAATTTTTTATAAACATTTGTATTACAAATTTTTTTAACTTATACTATTCAAATTACAAACTTTTGTATTACAAATTTTTATAAACATTTTTCAAAATTAAACATTTTTCAAAATTAAAATTAAATTACAAATTTTCAAAATTAAAATACAAAAGAAAACTGTTAAAAAAAAGGAAAAAAAAAAACAAAAAAAAATGGTTAAAGAAAAAAGAAAAAAAAAATTACAAAAAACCGGGCTGGTCCGGTTCAACCGGCCTGAACCGGCCCGAACCGACCTAGGCCCGGCCCGGCCCGTGGACTGGTTCAGCCCGGACCGGCCCTCCCTGTGCCCGGTCCAGTGGGTCGGGCTGGGCCGGCTACTAAAAAACCGGGCCGGGCTTGGCCCGGACCGCAATTCCTCCTGGGCCGGTCCTGGACCGGCCCGAGCCCGGTCTGGCCCGCAGACAATGGACCGTGGGCCGGCCCGGACCGGCCCGAATACACCTTGAGAAAAATATGAAGTTGGTTGTCTAGATCAAGACAATGCACTTCACAATGACTTTATGTCCACATCATTAATTATGAATAAAAAATATATATATAAAAGAAGAAGTGAAAAAGTTGTCTTGGAAGTTGAAAACAAGGTAATTTTATTGTCTTCTCAAACTTTTGCATTGGAGAACATATTTTTATCTCATTGTCTTGTGTGAATGTCGTCTTGCCACAAAGGAACGTTGTCTTATGTCTCATGCTACATAGAATTTACAACACAAAACAAGACAATAGGGTTGGAGATACTAAGATTAGTATAGTTTCCGTAGTCTTCCAAATCTCATGATAGCTAATCAAGTCTTTTAAATTACTTAGAATGGACTATTTTGCTGGCAGAAATTGGAGGAAGATGATCAGAAACTAACGTATGCAAAATAAAAAGTGCTTGGCATATGCATTAAACTTTCATATTAGTTCTTGTCTGCATATTTTCATTTTGCAAGCTTTGTTTCCAGCATGATAGATGGATACTTTGTCCAGCGCTTCCAGCAAGTGATCCTCCAACTTGTCCCTTAGACAAGGGATATTTTAACATGTACTCATTCTAGATATTGATACTAAGAGCATCTCCAACCCTATTGTGAGTTTGAAAAAAATTGGTTGCCACGTAGGAATGACGACCATTTTTTCCAAAAGTACTTCTCCAATGCAAATGTGAAATAAAGTGTGGAGTTGACATGGCAATGACATGGCAAAGACAATGTGAAATTGGTTGTCTAGATCTAGACAATGCACTTCACAATGTCTTTATGTCCACATCATCATTTGTGAATAAAAATATTTATAAAAAGAAGTAGAAGAGTAAAAGTTGTCTTGGAAGTTGTAAAAAATTACTTTATATTGCCTTCTCAATACTTTTGCATTGGAGATGACTTTTTAAACTCATTGTCATTTGTGAATATAATCTTGCCACATATACAAGACATTGTCTTGTGCCTCATGCCACATAGGATTCACAACACAAAACACGACAATAGGGTTGGAGATGCTCTAACATATACCCCTATTATTAGTTTTAATTACCAAATATCTCCATTTTTAGTACGAAAGACTAAAATATTTAAGATATACCTCCACTTTTTTTGAATTTTTTTTGCTGTGTTACATGAGGGTGAGGGTATTTGCTAATTAAAAAAAAATAGTAGGGGCATATAATAGTTTCATCATTTGGAATTGGGACATTTGCTAAAATATCCCCTTAGACAATGACAAAGGCAAATTTACAAGCCTTGTTTTCGGTCCCCTCCATGATGTATAACTCCAATGGATTCTTTGGCATCGTTTGGTTCATGGATTCAAGGAATCATAATAGAATTTTGTTCTTTTTTTTTGTTTGGTAGACACAAACTTGAAAAATATTTTTCTGACACAAGAAAATTGAAGAAAAAAATAGTTCAAATTCATTTTTCCTTCCCCCTTTTCCAGCATTAATTACCAAAAATTATGACAAAATTAGCTTTGAGTTATTGTCTATTTTACTGATTAACTTTTCATATTATGTTGAATACAATTATGTTGACATCGGATATTATTGGAATAATAATTTTTTTTCTTCTTTCCTTTCCTACACCAGACAAATACTGGAAGAAAAATCAAATGATCTTTCTTAAATATTTTCCTTGTTTTACCAAACAAAAGGAAAAAAATCCGGTAAAAATTCTACTTTCCTATTTCCATGAAAAATACAAAGGAATTGATTTGTCTTTAGTTGCACATCAAAACCTATCTCACCTCTCGGTCTACACAATGATTCTTGGCTTAATTGTACTTTGATACCCTCAACTATTTCAGTTTTTCAAGTTAATACCCTAAACTTTTTTACTCAACAACTCAAGTAGGGGCATTATTGTCCAAATTTTGAGTAGGGGCATTATTGTCCAAATTTTTTTCAGGGTATCAAGTTGAAAAAAAGGGTTCATGTATCAAGTTGAAAAACAAAAATAGTTGAGGGTATCAAAGTGCAATTAAGCTATGATTCTTGAAGCAAATCCATAACCATTATTAATTTTCACCAGTGTCCATCCTAAGTTTAACAAAAATCAAAATGGTACCTCCCCCCCCCCTCTCTCTATTATATATTTATATATATGTTCTTAAAAAAATATCACATTAGGTCTTAAATACTGTTATATATATATATATATATATATATATATATATATATATATATATATATATATATATATATATATATATATATATATATATAATTTTGTCCATTTCTTGAGGCCGCAAGCTTGGGACCGTGGCCGTCCCGCGACCACCCAGCCATCCCATGCCCAGGGGGGGGGGGCTCGAACTTGGGACCTCCCCCAAGTGAGTCCCCCTCCCTAACCACTTGGGCTAGGGAGCTTGGACGTTATATATATATATATATATATATATATATATATATATATATATATATATATATATATATATATATATATATATATATATATATATATATAAATTTTTTTTTTATCATCTTGAAAAATAGAATAGCAAAATAATAAAAAGTTAGAGTTACCGGTCTATGCAAAGTCATGCACGAAGCATTGTCCTAAGAGATTATTCGAGATCTATGTTCAGACTTTGTCTCAAATCATCCTAGTGGTAAAATTCTCTTGCTACCGGCTTCTCCTCATTGCACACAACTCCGAGAATAATGACCCGAACTTAACTCTTGCCTAGAGTAGAAGATACTTGAATGGAGATGAAAGGAGGAAGGAGAATAGATTTTTTTCTTTCTATTTTTCATGTCTCTTCAACAAAGGAAAAAGATACTAACAATATATAGAAGTAGTGGTTTGAAGTATACGATATAGAATGGGTTTGCTCCACTCTCAGAATGATATACATTTCATGAGAATATATAATAACCATTTTTTGGATTGCATTGAAGGCCATTCATTTGGTGTTTAATAGGAATAATAGTTGTGGTGAATGAATGGTAATAGGAATAATGAGATGAAAAGCTTGGATGTGAAGGATCGATTAAGAGTCCAGCTAGATGGATAGATATATAACAAGTCCCCAGCCTCAATAGTAAATATGATGTAATGAGAATTAAGGACTAATTAAGTAGCCATTTGTCTCATAACCATTTGAGCGATTAAAGGCTAATAAGTTTTGTAACGTTCAGAAAAGGAATTTAATTTTTTTTTTTTCAAATATCATACAACAACCCCCCCAAAAAATCAAATTTCGAAATAAAGTTAACAAGATTTTAAAAAAGAGAGTAAAGATGAAGAATGTTTGGGCAATAATATACAATGCATAGATGAGATGGACTACAACCTTGAATCTCACTTAGTGACTATTGTTTTTATCTGAAGAAGTTTTTGATGGACTATGTCTTGAATCAGACTTCTCGAACCAGATTCAGAAAATGGCACACGTAGTACGCTAGATTTTCTTGGGTCTATCATGGTGGCACTTTTTGATTGGCCATGCGCACTTTTTCATATTCATGAGAGTTGTCTAGCATCACCATGTCCTATAGTCGTGGCCTTTACGACCTCTTATATAGGTAAGTTCTCACGTGTTGGTGGTAGAAATTAACCTTACATATCATGCTTGGAATTATTAAGAGTTAAAAATCATTCTTACCAAATCACACTTGAACACCGTCACCATAGGGATGGGGTATCTATACAACAAAGTACAGTCTCTTGGACATTAGTATAAGAGAATTTAATCTCAGGGTCAGTGTTCCATAATAGTCACCTAAGTCCAGCTTATTATACCCATTGAATCGGCTTCTTGGGATCTTCAGTTAGACTCGATTGGGTTGCCACTACTGGTGACTTACTTATGGGCTTAACCCCACCCTCCTCGATGATTCTAGGATTAATTTCCTAGGTAAACTCTTCGTCAAGAGTAAGCAGAATCTTCGTCAAGAGATCTGTAAAATTCTTTTATGACTTTTATAGTCAAGAACCACATTTTTGACTTTTAGACTCTTTTAATGTCTTGAAATACAACTGCAGGTACCTGTTGGTCTTAGAATTCACAAGATCATACTTTAGCAGTTCTTTAGCATAATTTATAAAAATGACAGGTACAGAAATATGTAGATCATGTATATGCATAATAAGAAACTTGATCTATTCAGTTTCAATACTTCATGAAGTCACAATAAGAGTGAATTTGGGCATGGATCTATTTAATATATACATAGTAAGATATCTGAGCCATTCAGCTTCAGCACAAGTTATGTTAAATATATTATTTTAATTTTTTTGATACTCTTAGCTTTGATAGTTTGTCACATGGACCTATCAACATATGAGTATCTAAGTTGTTCCATAGGTGAAACCGATCTTAGTGGTCTTTAGTATTTTTATATTCGAATAAAATGTCATATAGTGACTCAGAAAAACACTTAAATTTCTATAAAACTAATTGTAGTCCATTTCTTTAAGAATTTTTGGTTTGACTAAGCCTGATATTTGGGTTATCTCTAAATCATACTCTTATGTCATCAGAATCCATTTAACAGAACACGTGATTCCACTAATTGTTGATATAAGCCCTAGGTAGTGAGTCAAAAAATATCTGACTTTGTCATCTCTTAAAGTAAGATACAATAACTTTCAGTTTTGGCTCTAAAAATTTATCTTTATAAGCCATGTTTACAAAATGACAGTCTAAAGTACTAGAATAATAGTTTGAATAATTTTTGATAATTAAACTTATCAAATCTTTAGTTTATCAAATTTTGATCAACTTGGGTTAGCTGTAGGGGCCGGTTTCCAACTAGCGAAGTTCCACAAGGGGGACGATTAAATACCGTATCGCTTAAAGCTATTTATGTCCGGTTGACAGAAGGACTCTTTCGGCTTGTACCCTAAATATCTCAACTTTTAAAAGTTTAGATTTAAAGGAATTTACAATTTCACTAACTATTTTCTTGTGACTAAATTGTTTGAATGAATCAAAAGCATTATAGCGTCACGAAATATAAGTAAAACAAAGTTTATCTAAATATTGTGACAGAACAATTTTGTGATTTCTTTCTGACTAGAAATTCTCGCTAAACATCCATTAATATCCAAAATTTTGGAAAATGAGATTTATAAAAATATCACATTCGAAAGATAGAGAAAAGAACTTTTGTTTTACGTACCTTCACTCTTAGCAAGTTTGAGCCTTTCCTAACACTTCACTATCTCTAATATTTCTGACTTGAAGAGATAACATTACAAGAGATCATATTTATAGTGAGTGTACAAAATATTTTTTTAATTACCGTCACCGATAACATGTTGCTTTTTTTCAATAAATAAAAAAATATATCTCCGAGGATTCTACCTTCAAGAGAATATAAGTTAGTTTGCATATTAGAAAGAAATATATAACCAAAACAATGCACATACTTGTTCATTCTAGCACTACAATACAATTTGTCTATGAATAGGTACACAACAAACAGTCGTCTATGTTATATGGAGCACATATATGTACATAATTTTTACACATATTTTGAGGTTTGATTCAATTTATAATAAGTCACAATTTGTAAGAGTTTGTAAACTACAACAACATGTAACAACAAATAAGGTTAACAAAAATTTCTAATAAATATGAAACCTCAATAAGATTGCATTATAACTTGTATAGTTTAGCCATTGGCATCAACGTTGCCAATTTGTATTAGGACATGATTGCTAACATATTTTAGCATATTACAATGTTCCACAAAAGAATTGCCAATTCTAAAATCTTATTGACAATCTTAAAGTAACTAATTCTTTCAAACCAATATGTAGTAGCATATCATTATTTTGTACACAATAAATAAACATTGGAAAAACTAGAAAATCACAAAATTCACATTAGGGTTAATATTCCCTATATATATATAGGAAATATTAAAAAATATATATATATAGGGAATATTAACCCTATACAGTCATATTTATGGGCTACAACTATACATAATCTGTGTATAAATAGTGCATAAAGGAAGGTGGATTTGTCTTTGTCAGAAACAATAAATGATTCTAATTTCGTTTTCCAGTACATTAACAAACTTAATGTGCTGATCTATGTTGTACAGAAGCTTCTTATAGATTCCAAAGCAATTATTTTCTAAAATGCATATAAACATGGATATTTATAAAATAACAGCGTCTTGAACAAAAGATGCAATCTGATAACAAAGATTTCAAGGAGACATCTAATATTGAAATAAGCCAAGTCAACATAATTATAATTTAATACTGTCTAGATTCAAAAAAAAAATCAATTTGCATAAGGAGAACAAATAAAATTATCAAAAGAGCACAATATGTTGTATTACACAAAACTGCTACTTTGACAACAAAGTAACATTCTAATATTGAAAAACTAAAGAGATGATGTTAGTAGACATGAGTTGTATCGGTCTACACCACATATCATAGGAATATGTGTGTGTGTAAACATTTGCCCAAGGATGAAATAATAATAATAATAACCCAAAAAAAATCACTAGTAGTGATACAAATGTTTGAAACTAACAGAATTGGAAATTCTATAGAGAGGAGTATCAAGTAGCACTTAGATACAAAATAAACATGCACTACATGATACATTTCAAATGCATGATCAGTCTTACTGTTTTCATGTAATTATCTATATATATTGTAGTTGATGCCAAAGTTTATTGATAGGCACATGGGAAACTTTGGACTCTCAAGCATCTACACAGTAAAGGTAAGTTCTATTGGATGCAAGGAATGTATATGAGACGAGAGTTGCGATATTTCAAAACTAGAATGTGGTGATATTGTATTTTTGTGCTAATTTCTAATGCCAACCTATATGCATATCAAATGTGGATGCTCCATAATAACGGAAGGCTCAAACAAAAAATTTCAGGACACATGATGTGAATGATGATATGTCAATAACATTTTTTTATTCCACATGTAATTAAGCAAAGTCAATGAAGATTAATTTCCAACATAAAATTTTAAAATCTAAGAACTACAGTGATAATGTACAACCACTAATTATATAAGATAACCAATAGCATTTTCATTACAAGTAGACGATACCGAACAAATAACAAAATTTGGCACAAGAATAAAATTTGGCTACTGCAAAAAATGGTGACTGGTTTCAACAAATGAAAAATTTAATCAACTAGGAAATTATCTCGACAAATACAAAATGTACTTCAATGGACTGACCAGCTCAAAAGCCACTTGGAATCTGATTTTCTTTAAAAGAAAGGCTAATCATAAACTGCCACAATGGACAAGTTATGCCTTATACCCTAGAGACATTTTAGATACTATCTAGCATTCAACTAATTGACAACTCTACTCTTATAACATAAACACATTAAAGAACAAGGTTTGTGATAATATCCCTTTCTTTATAACATATTTTACAACTGCTAGTCCTGCATGTCCAGTGCGTATGAAACGTTCTTTCGCAACAATAATGCATACTTTGGGCTAAGGAAAAAAGTCTTGTAATATCGACACTAAACAGACATATAAAGTATTGATATCCAAAAAGAATAATGCTATTTGTACCTCCAAATTGTCACTCCAAACCATCCCTCCTTATGTGACAGCTGACGTGGCATGTTAAATAATATTATGTGTCATCTGACATGGCAGATGACATGGTAAATTTTAACCCAAAAAGTTAACTACCCAATTTTTTCGATATTAATTTAATATTATGTTAATATTAATATTAGTTAATGTTAATATTAGTGTTAATATTAATGTTAATGTTAATATTAATATTATTGTTAATGTTAATGTTAACGTTAATATTAATTTTAATGTTAACATTAATTTTAATATTAATTTTAATGTTAGTTTTAATTTTAATTTAAAATTTGTCATGTCAGCTGGCACATCAACATGCCACGTCAGCTACCACGTAAGGAGGAACGGTTTGGAGGGATAATTTGGAGAGACAAATAGCATTATTCAAAAACAAAAGCTGTTAGTCCCGAGGCATACCAAGATGAGAACTAAGGCTAGAAACAACAGAGTTTCAGTCAAGACTTTTCAGTCTGCACTCTGTTTAATCCTGAAGAAGAAGTTCAGGGATTCATGCAAGAGACTTGCTCTTCGAACTTTACTAATCCAGCAGAATTAAGTTGCAATCAAACAAAGAATAAAACCCGTTCTTCCTTGCAAACGCAGTTGTAATTGAGATAGAACGTTCACATCAAAGAAGAATGAAGAAGAAATAACTAAAATTGTTCTTCTCTTTACGTTCGTAGACGCTATAATGAGATAGAATGAAAATAACAAGAGAAAAGCAAAAAATCATTTCCTTGCTGGGGTGAACATGTCATCTTTGCTCAAAATAAGATTCGTCCCATAGACGATCTGCTCCCAGGAACCAGTAAGTTCACACAAGAACTTCTGGAATGCTCTGGGTCACTCTCGGATTAGAACCTATATGAGCCGAAGCTCACAAAGACGCATAAGCCACCTGGGTTGACGCATAAGCCTGCAGCTGCCCCATAGTCCCTCTTTAGCAGAGTGGATTTTCTCTCTATTTTAACTCTCTCAAATAAGAGGAGTGTTGCTCTATTTATATAGCAAGTTGGCACCTATGGACGCATAAGAATGCTTATGCGTATATACGAGCCGGTCAGCCAAATCCTACAATATCCAGTATACATAGTACTATGTGCAGACACATCAGCACGATGTACGCTCTACTGTATGACCTGTCATGTCAGTCTGCACATCGAAAGCCATGACAGATAACAAGACTAACAGTGCCGAAAACATCCACCCATAACTAACCGCATAGCCCTTGGACGCATAGTATCATAGACACATAGCCCTAGACACAAAGCCCCATGACGCAAAGCTCCTGGACTCATAGTACCTGACGCATAGCCCTAGACGCTTAGCACTGAAATGCATAACCGCCTAGACGCATAGCATCGAGCCGCATAACGCAAGGCCGTATATGCGTATGGCCTCTTATGCGCCTAGACGCTTAGACGCCTTGCTTCATAAATACCTTGCCGTATAGCTCCAATCGCATGCGCCTCGAGTAAGCAACCGTGCATGCAACTCTCGCATAAAGGAGCGCACGAGTGTCATACGACGATGCTGACATGATAAGTGTAAAGTGTGCCATCAAAATGTCACTGTACACTATCAGTCCGAGCCCGAGTTTGAGTTCGAGTCGCTAAGCCCCTACTGTCGCTCCCGTTTTCCGTTACACCTATTTTAAGTATACGTGTACGGATTTCTGACATTTGTCAGGTGGCCCATACTTTGACTTGTCTTGCTTAGCCTTGACTTGGTTTAATCTTGACTTGGTTTAGTTTTGGTTTGTTTTACCTTGCCATGACTTGGTTTGGTTTGAGTTGGGTCATCATGAATGAGCTCTATATTTAAACCAACTCCTCTCTCTCCTCCATTATTACTATTTACTTCTTCATCTTCTTCTTCATTTACTCTACCACCAAACCCTAGGCAAGTGCAACTTGATCCATGGAGGATCTTTATTTTTATTGTTCCATCTCCTTTCCTACATGATTCTAAGCATCTGTAGAACTTGTAATTTTTGGTTTTGATGGATAGATTTTTCTATATCTAAGTTTTAATTTTTTCTTTTTTTTTTGGTTTTGATCTCTAAAAACTTGTTATTTTAAAAAAATAATGGTTCCTTGTTGTGGAGAATTCAATTCTACCCAATCTTGGCTTTTGAACTGTTTGATTTTGATTTATTTTGAAGAAGTTATGACATTTTTTGTTTACATGGGTTCCCGCACATCTTCGGAGCTGCTGGGACGATGAACAGTGCCACATGCGCGATTCATTTGCTGTGCGTCGTGCTCTCACGCTCCGTGCATCGTACATCAGTGTGTTGCACGTTTCGTGGCCGTGCGTCTGTACGATTCGTTTACCGCGTGTCGTGCATCCGTACGCTGTGCGTTTCACGGTCGCGCGCCTGCACGATTCATTTACCGTGCACCTGTGTACCGTGCTGTCGCGCTTCGTGTGTCGTGTATTCGTGCGCTATGCGTTTTACGGCCGTATGCTTGCGTGATTTGTTTCCCGCACGCCTGCGCATCGTGCATCCGTGCGCTGAGCGTTTCACGGCCACGTGCTTGGATGATTTATTTGTCGTGCGCTTGCGCACCGTGCATCCGCATGCTACATATTTCATGCGCCATGTGCCTGCGTGCCGTGCTCTCACACTCTGCGTGCCGTGGCTAATTTTATTCGCATGCACTGCACGTTTTGCGACCGTACGCCTGCGTGATTTGTTTGCCGTGCGCCTGCACGCCGTGCTCTCATACTCCGCGTACCGTTCTCTCACGCTCCACATGCCGTGGCCAATTTGGTCTGCGCGTGCAGCGTATTTCGTGTGCCGTGTGCCTGTGCGATTCGTTTGTCGTGCGGTTGCGCGCTGTGCTCTTGGGCCCCGCGTGCCGTGGCCAGTTTTGTCCGCGTGTGCGTGCGAATGACTGTTTTTACTTGTTTAAGCTATTTTGTAGTTGAAATCTTGTAAAAGTCAAAACATGAAAGTTGTAGATCTTTGTCTTGGATTCAAAAATATTTTTGTTTCACCTTAACTGGAGTTCATATGCGACTGATAGTTTCAATCACAGTTTTTGATCTTCTTTGCATGTTTTCTGTACTTGGCCTAAATTGTGACAATCCGACTTGATAAACTTGAACTTGAACTTGAACATGCTAATATGATCCCGTCTTGATAATCTTGATAGTGGCCCGTTGAGGCGTACTCCTGACAGTACTCCTGACAAGTGACAAGTAAACCAGACATGACGTGTAATCTTGATCGCTGTTGCGACAACCAATCCTGACTTGCTAAGTGGAACTCTTGTCTTGACTCCGTAGTTGATTTTTCTGATTTTGCCTGTACAAGCTACATGTCCTGTCTTGCATCATGTATAGGACATGGACTCCTGGTTACCACGGTCAGGAATTCACAATGAATCTGGCTAGGTTAATGAGTAGATTGATCAAGTAGTTCATATAAAGAGATTTTCCAGTTATAGGCGATCCCGTTATCTCGGCCAAACCTGTGGACTTGTAGCCTACCGTCGAGTAGGACGCATTTCCAGCACATTGTCATGTGTTGCACTCTAAGTCACCTAATAATTCTCTTAATTCTTGATAAACTCTTATAACCTCGCCTGGATAACCGGAATAGTCTGTAGGGCTTGTGACTGCAGAACATCTCAACTGCATCTTGTTAGTAAGTAGGCTTGTGATAACCCTAGTTAGCTAATAATAGCAAGCCGTAGGACTTGATTGGCCGTACCTGAATGATTGTCTAATGATTAACATGGAAATTATATTCCACCTCTTGTTTTCTTAATACAAGCTAGTATGTTCTTTAAAGCACGTCTTATGCCATTTAATTATGTTCATTTATCAGTTCTTCTATTCATTTTATGCTGGTTTTAGTTCCTAAGTGGAGCCTCCCTTGTGGCACTTGCACTTTCTGGGTTCTGACCCAGCTGGCTTTATGTGGCCAGATTTCTGAGTAGCACCCGAGGATCTACCTGCCTTCCAGCCAGATGGTGAACACTAGTATAACCGTGGCAACGAGTGGGTTTTCTTATTTTGATCTACCACTCTATTATAAATTATTCTTTTGAGTCGTTTAGCCGCCGAACAAGTGTTAGCTTGTATTAAAAACTTTAATTCTGCCTGGCTAAGGACTGTTACATGATTGACAAATCCTAGGGTTGATCATATATGACTTAACTCTTGCTAGTCTTCGCCTTTTGTATGACTAGCTTCATGATCATCTGAATATATAATGTTTGGTATACCTTACTTTGTATGTTTGATGATCTAACATCTTGTAACAATTATTTGTTTGCTTGAGATTGAGACACTAGTCTTGTTCTTGACCATAAGAGACTGATGGATTGTAGATAAACCCTCATGCATTTAGACAGCCGTGACCGTATTACGAAGTGTGTTACACTCCAATGTACGTAGCTAGCTGTGTCTGTCCCCCGCTCTCCAGTATTCTGGTTCTGGGACGTGACACTTATGGGGCTTAGCTCCTAAGGATTCCCAAAGGGAGTGCCAAAATAATGGATTGTTCCTAGTGACTTACACTTAACCCTCTAAGAAAATCCATAGGATCGATGACATCTTTAGAGGGGGGTGAATAGAGTGCAGTAAAAAATATTCTCTAAATTAAAACTAAGCAGGTGAAGCAAATATATAAATAAAACTATAGTGCAATAAAGTAAAGCAATAAGCAAGTGGATGCAAGAAAGCAATACGCAGACACCAAGGTTTATACTGGTTTCCCTCTGAGAGGACTAGTCCAGTTCGCGAGAACTCTTGCTCGCTATAATCCACTATTTTGAATAGAGATTACACCACGTGCTTTGCTCCGAAGAACACGCTAACTTCAAGACCTTCGTATTTTTATCCGAAGCTTACAAACAAACTTCAAACACCTTTATGTAGAAAGCTTTTATACGCCAAGCTTGTACAACTCGAATACTCCTAATCGAAAACCACCAACACTTAGAAGAATAAGAGTTGTCTTGGAGATTTGAAGATCGAAGCTCTTTAAGTAGATAGAAAGCTTTTGAATAGATACAGAAGATGAAGAATGAATGAGTGAATAGAAATGGGAAATTCTTATCTTTTTATAGGATTTTCTAGGACAAAGTTTGGGCAGAACTCGGTAGGGTTAACATTCGAAATTTGAATGTTAGAGATCCAAAAGAATAGGAAATGCTGCTGACCAGGAGTGATCCTAGGGGACCGAGTTCGGTCGCTAGGTTTTCAAAATATTTTTGGTTCAGGAATAATTTTGGATTTATGTAACACCCAGTTTTTCCAAAAGAGGGTAATTTTGAAATTTTATAATTTTAGTCTTTAATAATAATATTTAAATTATGATATAATTTTTAGTGATTTTTAATCATTTCAAACTATTTTAAATCATGACTTATGATTTTGGTGTTTCTCTAGTGTAGCCCTAGAGACTACTTGACCAGGAAACTAACCATGACCTTGGGAGCCTAACCATCTGAGTAGAGTTTCCATTTAGTACATTTTTAGCCTAGAGGGTACTTTGGTCATTTTGGGATTTATTTAATTTAATAGGATTTGTTAGAACTTATTGAATGTATATGAATAATTGCTTGGTATGTGATGTGATTAGCCTAACCTAGAAGGACCTACCCTAATAGATTGGACTAACCTAGATTAGCCTTGGTTAAGTTGATGGTTATGTTAGCATTGACTAAGGTTGGTTAGCCATGGCTTATGACTTGATTAGTCATGACTAGGATTAGTCATAGTCTTGAGTTAGTATAGCTAAAACCTAGAATCAATATGGACCATAGATCCTTAGTGGGAGATTGAGAGCCATAGATTGGGCACTAAACCCTAGGATGACCAGCCATGTAGTAGTTTTTCCCCCTATATAAGCCCTCATGTTGAACTCTTGCCTCCTTTTTATCATTATTGCAAGTCTTGAAGAAAGAGAGGTATAGACTCCTTCCCCAATCCATAGTTCATCCATTTTTGATCCTTTTTAGCCCTAATCTTTTGCAATAGCACCTAACCAATCCCTACTTGCTATTCTTGTGGAGCAAACCCAGCCTTGGTGCCATTTGGGAGCCTATATTACTAGAGAACCTCTCAGCTTTGGGATATTTCTGGAGGCTGAAAACTCACTCAGGTTTAATCCTAAAACCCTACCGAAACCCTAGATTTTATTGCATATTCATGTAACCCTAGGTGTCCACTTCGTCCTGACCAAGTTTGGTGCCATATTGTGTTAGATACGTGTCCGTATCGGACACGTATCAGTCGTGACTGCAAGTATTGATGAAATGCTTGAATGAATTCATTTTTGTTATTTTCGAATTCTATTTGAATAGAAATCTTGGTTTTGATATTGCTAAATGATTTCTTAGTCTCTGAGATGATTTTTGTGTCCTTTTGTGTCACATTTTGGTTGAGGACACGGCCTATGCACAGCCCACAACTTTCCCCTGCTACTCGAACCTCACTGTTGCCACGACACGGGGTCTTTTGATCTAAAAATTTGTGCGGATTGAGGGGCATTTACTGACTTCCTGCTCCCAAAGTTTGGGAGCGTCTCGTGGTCTGCGTGCGGAGAAATCGGGGCCGCACTGGCCGTGCGCTGTCGCGCGCAGGCGACTGAACACGTGCACAGACACGCACGAACATGTGTCCGTATCCTCTGTAGACACATCGTGGACACGTATCAGGCTATCCCACGTGTAGCCCTACCGTAGACGACCACATGGGTGTGTGTACGTGACACGAAGTATCGTGTGTCGTGTCCTACACTCGAGTGCATGCGTGTACGACACTGTGCAATACTGGGTGCACCCCACGTGTTTGCAACGTGTTGGACACATCTGTGTCGTAGTTTTTGGACACGAAACGACTCACATGACACGTGTACATATGCTACACTAGTTACCAACCTTTTATTTGTAATCGTAATGATTATTTAGGGTCGAATTCTTGTTATCCCAATTTCCCTGATACCCGACTGATACCCATGTTTCTGGATTTTAAATTTTGCATTTAAACTGATGGTTTTGGGAAGTTAATGGCTAACTAGACTTACCTGCATATTTAAGGAATAGTGTATATGATTAATTGTGGTTTAGGTTGGGCAATGGGTTCGAATTAGATTTTTGGACTGCTAGGGTCTTTCTTTTCACTGTCACTTAGTTTAGGAAATTCCTGAGATGGTATTAACCCACGCAAACTGAGACTGTCATTTAATTTCCAGATTTAACTGATTTTTGAATGATCATTGCTATGAAATTTCTCATACATTGTTAGTTCACTGATTGTTAGAATTCATGGGTGGTTCAAATTTGAATTGGTGTTGGGTTTTGGATTGGGTTGGCTGAGAGCTATATGACATTGTCAATAATTCATTATTCACTGTCAACCCCCCCAAACCTGAGTTGATTTCCTTTAAACTGATTCGAATTCAAATTGATTCATGGGATGGGAGTGGACTGTCAATGTGACAATCCTATATGGCACTTGGTCGGTTTATTAACTGTCATTGGGTTATTGTTTATAATTTGAGTTTACCTATACTTAATGATTTGAAATGTTAAAACTGAAATAGGGCTTTGGGAAGGGGTTGCTAACCATGGTGTGGACTGTCACTTGGGTTGTCTAACCCGAGAACAGGCCATCCTAAACCTGTCACACATTCCCCTTATTACTCTAACACACACATTGTTGATCACCCACATTTGGTTCACTGTTCTATCCTCTCACACCCTCTAACCACATACACATATATATATCCCCTTAACCCTCTCTCCATATCCCTATGAATATATGTAAAATGTATGAAGGCATAATGCATATATAAAAATATGTTTCTCTAAAATCCTGAGTACACAGCCACACATGGCCTTCACACCCCCATGATTCACACACAGGCACTCATTCACTCACACACACAAACTCACATTCTCTCACACTCACATTATATCACAATTCCACTCTTAGCTCACACCCTCTCACATTCCTAACACACATGAGTTAACTTCACACTCACACACATATGATTACAATCTCACATTGCCCTAGCCTCATATCACACACACACAATCATGACATTTACCCACACATTTATGCATTCTCTATGTGTACACACATATATATATATATATATATATATATATATATATATATATATAGATGATCCTAATCTACATGTATGTGTACTTACATATATATACATGTATTGTGGGTAATAGTTATATTAGCCTATGTGTAATGTGTAGTAGGTTGTGTGGTAGGTTTTCAATTGCCTATTGTATTTGGCCTATGGCCTAGGTATATGGCCCATGGTCCTTGTGCACTAGCTAACTAGACTTGTTTTTGACTTGTTGTTTTTGAAATGTGAGTGCTAGCAAGGCTAGACTTAGTTGAGTCTAGATTGGACTAGATAGACTAGTTTAGACTTGATGAGCCTGGATTAACTTGTTTAGACCTAGTTTGGCTAGTTTAACCTCGTTTGACCTAGTTTGACTTAATTAGACTAGAATTGACCTAGTTTGACTGTTAGGGTTGACTAGAGTTGACCAAAGGTTGACTTTAGCCTAGATTGACCTAGACTTCATGTAGATACATTGTAGCAGTCTATTTTCTTATTTTAGACTTGTTGTGACTTGTACTGTTCTATAGGAGACAGACACCACTCCTCGGACAATATATTCTCTTCAGACACTCAGGAGATCAGGCGAGTACATTCTCTGACCGTTTTATACTTGTCTGGATTTACATTCTTGCTCTAGATTACTGTACTTGATGCTGACACGATCATTATCACGGATTGGTACTATATGGATCTTCTTCTGAGATGTTATCTCCTTGTATTCACTAAATACATATTGTGATGTGCGTTTTACTTATATATTGTATTTATTGAATACCCTTATCATTGTACACTCATTGTGCATATTGTACTCTCATTATCACATTGAGCTATTGTACAAGCCATTGTACAAGCTATTGTATAAGGTAACGTAACTGAATTGGATCCTTGTGTATTGATTGGGGAGGGCGAGTAGAAATGGTTATGTGATCAATCCTATTGTATAAGAAATTGTATATGTCCATTGTACACCCACGTACAAAGGAGTCCCATTTTATTGTATAACCTAACCCGTTTACATAACCATATTGTGCTCTAAATCACATGTTACTTACAGTTCTTACTTATCATATATAGATATTTTCCATTATCAAATCTCTACTGTTTTTCATATACATTCTTCTTTCAGCGTTTCATGTACCTTACTCTATTGCATGCTTTATATTTCCTAACTTGATATGAACTGTGTGAGATATTTTGTGCTCGCTCCCGTCCTGACTGGACCTGTTGAAAATATTACAGAGGATGAGGATGAGGCCTGCGTAGACACCTTCTATGGGACAGCTGTAGATGACTCGTGTGACCCAGATTTTCAGCCTGATCCACTAGCTTAGAGACTAAGGCTCCCTAGTCTAGGTTTTACTATTTCTGTCTTCTGAGATCAGGATTGTATATATATACTCTTTCATATTCAGTATTAGACTTGTATTGAGCTGGATGTTCTATTTTGTATAGCAGTAGACACTTAGACTCTCTCTCTGATTGTATCCTGTGGATCTTTTATTCCAGTATTTATCTATCTATCATTTAACTTATCATTCTGCCTTAGATGTGATTGAGACTGTATATTGCTATGTCACCTCCGTTCGGAGGGTATATACTATACATGTACCTTTATATTGTTAGATGATTGACCTAGGACAGCGTTCTACCGTCGACACTGCGGCGTAGGCTGGGCGTTGTTACGTTCTCGTACCCTCACAGTGGGTGCGGGTCGTGACACGTTTTTAGTGGTGGCCCATGCAGGTCGAGTTTATGTAGTGGTATTCGAACTAGAGTATCACTACAGCCTGCAGTAGGATTAGGATATTTTTGGAGGTACTCAACCACATTAGGAAAAACTCTTATCTAATTCATACCATCTCGTTCTTGCTGATATTGTTTTCCCTTGAATATAACTGTCCTCCCTTGCGATTCGACTCATTCTCAGCAATTGTTTCTTTGATCTGTCAACAGGATAGTCGAGACGAGATCACATCGCCAGGGCCAGGGGGACGCCGATGAGAGGTCTGCCACCTCTCCTACCCAGCAGCTAGCCCCTGGTACCGTAGCTCCAGTCATGCCAGCTGGGGTAGGCGTTGCAGCTGCGGTCGGAGGAGCCCCTCCACCAGCAGCAGGGGGTATGCCTCCACCAGTTCGGGGGCAGGACCCAGTCATTCCAGAGGTGCCTTTCCAGCAGCCGCCGCCTCCAGGATGCGTAGACGTGGCACAGATGTTCGCCTACTTCCAGCAGTTCTTGGACCAGCAGCAGGCCCGACAGGACAGGGGCATGGAGTTGGCCCTTACGACAGTTGCAGCCCGACCAGTGGTTCAGCAGCCGAAGACACCGGGGATAGAGCAGTTCCAAAAGATGAGCCCCAGAGACTTTCTGGGGACAGAGGGGATCCTATATGCCGATGAGTGGATCGAACATATAGAGAAGATCTTCCGTCTGGCCAGGATACCGGCAGATCTCCAGATAGAGGCAGCAGCTAGCCGGATGCGAGATCTTGCTCGCACCTGGTATCAGTCAGACCCCAGGGTAGGGGTAGCTGGACAGACTTGGGAGGAGTTCAAGGGCTTCTTCAAGAAGAAGTTCTTTTCAGATTCAGCGCTCAGAGCCTTAGAGTCGCAGTTCGAGAGCCTAGTCTAGGGGAGCCTTTGAGTGGAGGAGTACGCAGGGGAGTTCGGCCGCCTCAACAGATTTGTAGAGGGTTTGAGCGAGACGGCGAAGGCCCAGAGGTTCCGGAAGGGTCAGGTCAAGGAAGTCAAGTCCTTGACCAAGGGCAACAGGGATGCCACTTTTGAGGAGATTTTGACGGGAGCCTTATTGGCGGAGGATGATCTTGAGCTTAGGCTCAAGAGGGGGCGAGACCCAGTTGGGGGCAGCAGCAGCGGAGGCCAGGCCAAGAGGCCTCATATACAGATTCAGCAGCAGTATCAGCAGCCGATGGTCCACTTCCAGTAGCAGCAGCAGAGGCTTGTTCAGCATCAGGGACAGAAACAGGTACTGTATCAGCAGGCACCCAGGCAGCAGCAGAACACTGTGTGCAACTTCTGCAAGAAGCCAGGCCATTGGTGGAACGATTGCAGGAAGAGGCTGGAAATGTGTTTACTTTACGGTTCAGCGGAGCATCAGTGTAGAGAGTGTCCCAAAAACCCGACACTGTTGGCTCAGATAGCACCAGGAGCTAGGGCTCCGGCAGGGCAGCAAAGGGGACCACCATTGCAGACTCAGCAAGAGAGGTTCGTACAGCATCAGCACCAGGCCAGGGGAGGCCAGCCAGGGCGAGCTTTCGCCATAACAGCCGAGGATGCTCAGGCCGTTGGAGATCTAGTTACAGGTTCCGTTCTTGATTCAAATTCTATAATTACTGCCTTGAAATTCGATTCTCTCAGTTTGTTGATCAATTCTGTCCTGTTGTTCTTGTGTTATGTTTGATTTTCTTCTGAGATGAATTATATGGGCTAGGTCACCAGTTATGGAATCTAGAATCTTCGATAGTCGTGTTAGCTGGCATAGTGAGGATATATAGTCAGATTTAGGATATATTTCTCGGGTGTGGGAATTTAAGATTTTTGCTGCCAAGCATGCGGCAATGCAAAAATTTTAAATACCATGATTCTAGAGGTATGTGCCTTAGTCGAGGACTCTGTGATTATCGTAGCCATGCTCACTAGCACGACGAAGAATCTGAGTCATGATTTTGGATAGACGCATATGATTATCTGACGGTATGTTTGAGACTTTCATTGTGGGGTGTTTGACCTAGAAGGACTGCTACCATCTTAATTTCGAGGACGAAATTTTTTTAAGGTGGGTAGGATTGTAACACCCAGTTTTTCCAAAAGAGGGTAATTTTGAAATTTTATAATTTTAGTCTTTAATAATGATATTTAAATCATGATGTAATTTTTAGTGATTTTTAATCATTTCAAACTATTTTAAATCATGACTTATGATTTTGGTGTTTCTCTAGTGTAGCCCTAGAGACTACTTGACCAGGAAACTAACCATGACCTTGGGAGCCTAACCATGTGAGTAGAGTTTCCATTTAGTACATGTTTAGCCTAGAGGGTACTTTGGTCATTTTAGGATTTATTTAATTTAATAGGATTTGTTAGAACTTATTGAATGTATGTGAATAATTGCTTGGTATGTGATGTGATTAGCCTAACCTAGAAGGACCTACCCTAATAGATTGGACTAACCTAGATTAGCCTTGGTTAAGTTGATGGTTATGTTAGCATTGACTAAGGTTGGTTAGCCATGGCTTATGACTTGATTAGTCATGACTAGGATTAGTCATAGTCTTGAGTTAGTATAGCTAAAACCTAGAATCAATATGGACCATAGATCCTTAGTGGGAGATTGAGAGCTATAGATTGGGCACTAAACCCTAGGATGACCAGCCATGTAGTAGTTTTCCCCCTATATAAGCCCTCATGTTGAACTCTTGCCTCCTTTTTATCATTCTTGCAAGTCTTGAAGAAAGAGAGGTATAGACTCCTTCCCCAATCCATTGTTCATCCATTTTTGATCCTTTTTAGCCCTAATCTTTTGTAATAGCACCTAACCAATCCCTACTTGCTGTTCTTGTAGAGCAAACCCAGCCTTGGAGCTATTTGGGAGCCTACACTACTAGGGAACCTCTCAGCTTTGGGATATTTTTGGAGGCTGAAAACTCACTCAGGTTTAATCCTAAAACCCTGTTGAAACCCTAGATTTCATTGCATATTCATGTAACCCTAGGTGTCCACTTTGTCCTGACCAAGGTTGGTGCCATATTGTGTTGGATACGTGTCCGTATCGGACACGTATCAGTCGTGATTGCAAGTGTTGATGAAATACTTGAATGAATTCATTTTTGTTATTTTCGAATTCTATTTGAATAGAAATCTTGGTTTTGATATTGCTTAAAGATTTCTTAGTCTCTGAGATGATTTTTGTGTCCTTTTGTATCACATTTTGGTTGAGGACACGGCCTGTGCACAGCCCACAACTTTCTCCTGCTACTCGAACCTCACTGTGGCCACGACACGGGGTCTTTTGATCTAAAAATTTATGTGGATTGAGGGGCATTGACTGACTTCCTGCTCCCAAAGTTTGGGAGCGTCTTGTGGTCTGTGTGCGGAGAAATTGGGGCCGCACTGGCCGCGCGCTGTCGCGAGGAGACGACTGAACACGTGCACAGACACGCACGAACACGTGTCCGTATCCTCTGTAGACACGTCGTGGACACGTATCAGGCTATCCCACGTGTAGCCCTACTGTAGGCGACCACGTGGGTGTGTGCACGTAACGCGAAGTGTCGTGTGTCATGTCCTACACTCGAGTGCATGCGTGCACGACACTGTGCAACACTGGGTGCACCCCACGTGTTTGCAACGTGTTGGACATGTCTGTGTCGTAGTTTTTGGATACGAAACGACTCACATGACACGTGTACATATGCTACACTAGTTACCAACCTTTTATTTGTAATCTTAATAATTATTTAGGGTCAAATTCTTGTTATCCCAATTTCCCTGATACCCGACCGATACCCATGTTTCTGGATTTTAAATTTTGCATTTAAACTGATGTTTTTGGGATGTTAATGGCTAACTAGACTTACCTGCATATTTAAGGAATAGTGTATATGATTAATTGTGGTTTAGGTTGGGCAATGGGTTCGAATTAGATTTTTGGACTGCTAGGGTCTTTCTTTTCACTGTCACTTAGTTTAGGGAATTCCTGAGATGGTGTTAACCCATGCAAACTGAGACTGTCATTTGATTTCCAGATTTAACTGATTTTTGAATGATCATTGCTATGAAATTTCTCATACATTGTTAGTTCACTGATTGTTAGAATTCATGGGTGGTTCGAATTCGAATTGGTGTTGGGTTTTGGATTGGGTTGGCTGAGAGCTATATGACACTGTCAATAATTCATTATTCACTGTCAACCCCCCCCAAACCTGAGTTGATTTCCTTTAAACTGATTCGAATTCAAATTGATTCATGGGATGGGAGTGGACTGTCAATGTGACAATCCCGTATGGCACTTGGTCCGTTTATTAACTGTCATTGGGTTATTGTTTGTAATTTGAGTTTACCTATACTTAATGATTTGAAATGTTAAAACTGAAATAGGGCTTTGGGAAGGGGTTGCTAACCATGGTGTGGACTGTCACTTGGGTTGTCTAACCTGAGAACAGGCCATCCTAAACCTGTCACACATTCTCCTTATTACTCTAACACACACATTGTTGATCACCCACATTTGCTTCACTGTTCTATCCTCTCACACCCTCTCACCACATACACATATATATATATCCCCTTAACCCTCTCTCCATATCCCTATGAATATATGTAAAATGTATGTAGGCATAATGCATATATGTAAATATGTTTCTCTAAAATCCTGAGTACACAGCCACACATGGCCTTCACACCCCCATGATTCACACACAGGCACTCATTCACTCACACACACAAACTCACATTCTCTCACACTCACATTATATCACAATTCCACTTTTAGCTCACACCCTCTCACATTCCTAACACACATGAGTTAACTTCACACTCACACACATATGATTACACTCTCACATATCCCTAGCCTCATATCACACACACACACACAATCATGACATTCACCCACACATTTATGCATTCTCTATGTGTACACACATATATATATATAGATGATCCTAATCTACATGTATGTGTACTTACATATATATACATGTATTGTGGGTAATAGTTATATTAGCCTATGTGTAATGTGTAGTAGGTTGTGTGGTAGGTTTTCAATTGCCTATTGTATTTGGCCTATGGCCTAGGTATATGGCCCATGGTCCTTGTGCACTAGCTAACTAGACTTGTTTTTGACTTGTTGTTCTTGAAATGTGAGTGCTAGCAAGGCTAGACTTGGTTGAGTCTAGATTGGACTAGATAGACTAGTTTAGACTTGATGAGCCTAGATCAACTTGTTTAGACCTAGTTTGGCTAGTTTAACCTCGTTTGACCTAGTTTGACTTAATTAGACTAGAATTGACCTAGTTTGACTGTTAGGGTTGACTAGAGTTGACCAAAGGTTGACTTTAGCCTAGATTGACCTAGACTTCATGTAGATGCATTGTAGCAGTCTATTTTCTTATTTTAGACTTGTTGTGACTTGTACTGTTCTATAGGAGACAGACACCACTCCTCGGACAATATATTCTCTTCAGACACTCAGGAGATCAGGCGAGTACATTCTCTGACTGTTTCATACTTGTCTGGATTTATATTCTTGCTCTAGATTACTGTACTTGATGCTGACACGATCATTATCACGGATTGGTACTATATGGATCTTCTTCTGAGATGTTATCTCCTTGTATTCACTAAATACATATTGTGATGTGCGTTTCACTTACATATTGTATTTATTGAATACCCTTATCATTGTACACTCATTGTGCATATTGTACTCTCATTATCACATTGAGCCATTGTACAAGCCATTGTACAAGCCATTGTACAAGCCATTATACAAGCCATTGTATAAGGTAACGTAACTGAATTGGATCCTTGTGTATTGATTGGGGAGGGAGAGTAGAAATGGTTATGTGATCAATCCTATTATATAAGAAATTGTATATGTCCATTGTACACCCACGTACAAAGGAGTCCCATTTTATTGTATAACCTAACCCGTTTATATAACCATATTATGCTCTAAATCACATGTTGCTTACAGTTCTTACTTATCATATATAGATATTTCCTATTATCAAATCTCTACTGTTTTTCATATATATTCTTCTTTCAGCGTTTCATGTACCTTACTCTATTGTATGCTTTATATTTCCTAACTTGATATGAACTGTGTGAGATGTTTTGTGCTCGCTCCCGTCCTGACTGGACCTGTTGAAAATATTACAGAGGATGAGGATGAGGCCTGCGTAGACACCTTCTATGGGACAGCTGTAGATGACTCGTGTGACCCAGATTTCCAGCCTGATCCACTAGCTTAGAGACTGAGGCTCCCTAGTCTAGGTTTTACTATTTCTGTCTTCTGAGATCAGGATTGTATATATATACTCTTTCATATTCAGTATTAGACTTGTATTGAGCTGGATGTTCTATTTTGTATAGCAGTAGACACTTAGACTCTCTCTCTGATTGTATCCTGCGGATCTTTTATTCCAGTATTTATCTATCTATCATTTATCTTATCATTCTGTCTTAGATGTGATTGAGACTGTATATTGCTATGTCACCTCCGTTCGGAGGGTATATACTGTACAGGTACCTTTATATTGTTAGATGATTGACCTAGGACAGCATTCTACCGCCGACACTGCGGCGTAGGCTGGGCGTTGTTACGTTCTCGTACCCTCACAGTGGGTGCGGGTCGTGACAATTTAGGTTTGTTTGGGATGAAAGATTGGTTTATTTTGGTTCGGGATAAACTTCTAAATGCCAGTGATCCTGACACACAATTTTCTAGACACAAATAAAAATAAAATACAAAATAAAGTATAAAAATTAGTTGAGATAAAATCTGCGATCTTCTGTTTCTTTTCATATCGAGCTCGGAGTTTTAGGTCAATATCGAAATCATTTCGACCATGGCTGTATGGCCAACAATCTCCCATATTTTGATAATTTGACAAAACTACGATTGATAATTAAGAAACTGTTCAGCTCGGTTCGAAAGTAGACTTGATGCGGTACAGAAGGAAGGAAGTAGACTGGCTTTGAACATTGGTATAATTTACTTGCTCTCCCATAATGTACGGTCAAGTCTTGTTACTCCTCCGTAACAAAGCAGATAGGCTGAACATCTGTAAAGTCTGGAAAAAAAATAGGAACTCTAAAAAAAAATTAGAGCTAACTTCAAACTTGTTAGTCAGATAGGATAACAATCAACGAGACGATAAAGTAAGTATCCATATTACTATTTAAGAATCACATTACTTCCTCGTTTTGTCACATAAGAAAAGTGACATAACGATCTAATAGTAATACTCAGCACAATAAAGATAAGAAAAGAAATTTGAAAATATAATAATGCAAAGTGCTAAAAAATAGGAAACTGTTATATAAACTGAAATAGTAGAAAGTGCATACAAGTCTATCCAAACAAACTCAAACTGATAATGCTTGAAAGAAGCATTTATCACTAATACATAGCAGAAAAATAAACATAACTAGTGATGCTCTATCACGAGAAAACATATCCTCAATCGTCATCCTCCTCTTCATCATTATCAGCACCTGCCGCCCTAGAAGGACCGGTCTCAGCAGAACAGTAGGGATCATAACAGGCAGCAGCAGGGTCAAATTAGTATCGCTGAGGCTCTGAATCATCAATACGATATCCAATTACTATGGGATCACGAACCATGGGAATAGGACCACCAAGGTTGTGAGCAAAGCTGTAGGAAACATCTTGCACAGTGTTGGATATTGCCTGAAGCTGAAGAGTTGTATGAAAGTCTATAGACCAAAACTGATCCATCATGAGAGCCTGAAGTGACTCAAGAGTAACACCACCAGGAGGATGAGAAGGATGGGAGCCAACAGCTGATGGGTCAAATAGAGGTTGAGGAGGTAGAGCCTGAACGAGAGCAGTACAACGATGCTCATAAAGATAAGTAGAAGCAGCATCCTGAGGACAGTCATCCAAAGTGACCTCAAAGTGTTGAAAAATGATAGAAAGATACATCGTATAGAAAAGACGTTACGGTTTCTTGCGACACTTTTTTATAGTGGCGATGATAGTCTTAGGCAGACTAAAAGGGACGTGGAAGTGAAGATGATAGATGACAGAGAGTTCCAGATATGAAATCTCATCAGTGACGGTATTCTTTGGAATAATAGTAGAAAATACCATTCTATGGAGGTCATAGAAGTAGTTGTTCAAGTGTCTAGGGTGAAGAGTGCCTTGAGGACGAGAGTTAGGTGCACACAAGGATCACAAAAAGAGTCAAAAGTTGTTCCATCTAAAAATTGCACCGTGGTAATATCAACTAATGCTTCCCCATTATTAGGAATATGAAGCATGATTGCCAAATCATCATCATCAAACTCGATGTCAATTTTGTCAACTTTTGATTTTATCATGCCCTTTGTGACGGAAAGATTATAGTAAAATATGCGAATAGCATTAGCATAAATTGGATAACTAGATTGAACTAAATCTAGTAACTCGAAGTATTCAAAAACATTGATGTGATTGGAAGACAATGTAAAATTAATAGGATTACCCGAACAAATCTTTCTTTGATGGAAGTCACTAAACCATTCATTGGATGTATCTTGTGACACAAAAATAAAATCTTCAAAGAAATTACCATCTGGTTTGGAGGGACTGAACAATGAAAAAGAGGCCGCCTCGTGAGAAGTAGAGGATGAACCTTCATTAACTTTCCTCTTCTTTTTGGAAGAATAAGAAATTTTGGAAGCCATGGAAATTAAAATAGACGGAGAGAGTTGAGATATACCGAAATTGACCGTGAACGGTGGAAGAGAACCTCAAGAACGCCCCGAATCCAAGATTTGAGAGCTTGAGAAGCTTGAGAAAGGAGAATTAGGAGGTTAGGGTTAGGGTATTCGGTGGAATTTCGGGTGGATTGGTGAGGAAGATGATAATTTTGAGGGTTTAAATAGAGGGGAATCCGACTGTCCAGCTTCTGTACTGATTCACCCAGACCGAGTTCGGTCCAAGTTTGGCCAAAACTCTGACCGAGTTCGGTCCATGGGTAATCAGGACAGACTTGGAAAGTTTGTGATATGGTTTTAACATAAATACAAAGATGACTTAGAAATATTTGTGTTGAAAAAAGTATAATTTATATTAATGAACCAAAAGTCACAAACCGTATAGAAAATTTTGGGTTAGCTGTAGGGGCCGGATCCCAGCTAACGATAGTCTGAAGATACTTGGCACCATGTCACTTAGACTTTTACGTCTTTTTGTCAGAAGGGCCCTTCCGGCTTATAACAAAAATAGTTTCTACGAATTTATGAATTTCAATTAATTAACACTTAATTATATGACTTCAACATCCAAAATTCCTAATTTTATTCGTATGATGTTAAAACGATCTTCAGCCAAGGGCTTGGTAAAGATATCAGCTAGTTGATGCTCAGTGTCAACAAATTCTAAACTTATATCTCCCTGTAATACATGGTCTCTAAGAAAGTGATGTCTAATTTCTACGTGTTTAGTGCCAGAATGACATACAAGATTCTTCGTGAGATTAATAGAACTAGTGTTATCGCAGTACATAGGGATATAGGTAACTTGTCGTCTTCCAAAGTTTGTTTTATCCACAAAATTTGAGCACAACAACGTCTTGCGGCTATATATTCAGCCTCGATTGTTGATAACGTAACAAAATTTTATTTCTTAGAAAACCAGGAGACTAATGACTTTCCTAGAAAATGATATGTGCTACATGTACTTTTACGGACAACTTTGCATCCGTCAAAATCCGCGTTCGAGTAACCTATCAGGTCAAACGAATCAATTTTGGGATATCAAAGACCATTCGTTAAAGTACCTTTAAGGTATCGCAGAATACGCTTAACGATGCCCACATGTGATTCTTTAGGATAAGCCTAATATCTAGCACATAAGCATACATAAAACATAATGTCAGGTCGACTAGCAGTTAAGTATAGTAAACTACCAATCATACCTCTATACTTACGTACGTTAGTTGGTGTACCACTTTCATCTATATCAAGCTTTGTAGATGTTGCCATAAGTGTGCCGATAGGTTTGACGTTATTCATGTCAAATTTTTTTGCAAGTCTTTTGAATACTTTGCTTGATTGATGAATATCCCTTGTAAACTTTGCTTGATTTGTAGCCCGAGGAAGAATGTTTGTTCTCCGATCATGCTCATTTCGAATGCACTCTGCATACACTTAGCAAACTCGTTACATAACATCTCATTAGTTGATCGAAAAATTATGTCATCTACGTATATTTGCACTAATAAAATATTTTTAGCTAAATTTTTTATAAAGGGAGTAGAGTCAACCTTCCCTTTTAAAAAATCGTGTTCAAGCAAGAAGGAACTAAGGCGCTCATACCATGCATGAGGTGCTTGTTTGAGACCGTAGAGAGCCTTGCGAAGCTTGAATACTTGATCATGATTTTTGAAATCTTCAAAGCCAGGAGGTTGTTTCACAAAAACTTCTTCTTTTATAAAACCATTTAGAAAAACACTTTTGACATCCATTTGAAAAATTTTAAAACCATAAAAACTTGCAAAAGCACAAAGCATGTGAATGGACTCTAGTCTAGCAACTGGAGCATATGTCTCATCATAGTCAATGCCTTCTTCTTGATTATAGCCTTGAGCTACTAGATGTGCTTTGTTGCATGTGACTGAATCATTCTCATCTAATTTATTTTAGAACACCTACTTGGTACCAATGATCGAATGATCAATAGATCTGGAAACAAGTTCCCAAACATGATTCCATTCAAATTGGTTTAATTACTCTTGCATTAAAAAATCCATAATTTATTATTAAAGGCTTCTAAAATATTTTTAGGTTCTATTTTGGAAATAAATACAACATTAGCAACTATATCTCTTGTGCTTCAGCGAGTACTTACACATCTTAATACATCACCTATGACCAGTTCTTTCGGATGATCTGATGTAAATCGTAATCATTTCGGCAGACTCTCCAGGTAGGACGAGGATGGTGTATCTTATGATATTCTGTTTGAGGGAGTTTTCTCTTCTTTATTGTCACTATCATCATTGTGTTGACTGTTTAGCTCATCGAATGTGACATTTATTGACTCTTCAATAACAAGTAATCTTTTGTTGAATATCCTGTACCCTTTGTTCTTTGCAGCATACCCAAAAATATGCTCTTATTAGCTTTTTCATCAAAATTTCTCAAGTTATCTTTTGTTCAAGATGAAACATCTGCAACCAAAGACCTTGAAATAGTTGATGTTTGGAGTTCTATTAAACCATAATTCATATGGAGTCTTCTTAAAGATTGGTCTAATAAGAACTCTATTCAAAACATGGCATGCTCTATAGACAACTTCAGCCCAAAAGTATTTTGGAAGATTATGCTAGTTTAGCATAACTCTAGCCATATCGCCAAGAGTTCTATTCTTCCTCTCCATAATGCCATTTTGTTGAGGAGTCTTGGATCAAAGAATTCATGTGATAGTCCATTTGAATCACAGAAGGATTTAAATTTATGGTTATCAAATTCTCCTCCATGATCACTTCATATGCATGTAATCATGAATTTTTTCTCATTTTGTACCTTTTTACAAAAATACACAAATTCAGAAAAGGCCTCACTTTTATTTACAAGAAAGTAAACCCAAGTATACCGTGAATAGTCATCAATTATCATGTAAGCATATAGCTTACCGCCAAGACTGACGACTCTATTTGGTCCAAACAAGTCCATATGTAATAATTGCAATGGTCTAGAGGTACTTACAACGTTTATTGATTTGAAAGATGATCTAGATGCCTTGTTCTTTTCACATTCGGCACAAACAATATCTTTCTTGAATGTAATATCTGGTAAGTCTCTTACCAGTTTTTTTGTGGACAATCTTGCAATAGTATCCATGTTCGCATATCCAAGATGCATATGCCATACCCAGCTTATTGGCCCATTAGCTAAATGGTCACACCTGATTTTGATAATAAACGATAACTTAAATCGATACGCAAAATATACGAACTGCTACAAATGTTATAGATTACTGAAATCAATACCGAAGAACGCACTATGCCTACATTCTACTGCTAGTAAGGTATGTCACATCATCATCTAGATAAGATTGTATCAAAATCCAGATCGAGTCATTTTATATTTTTTTTCTGTATTTTTACTTTTATTGAGTCTAAAAAATATAGAATGTAAGATCGTTTGGGATATTACTGGCTTAGGTTTTTCTCAGTCCACAAAACTAAAAAGCCTACCTATATATCCCAAAAGAACCCCACATATCCAAAGAGCCCAAACCTATTCAATTTGGCCCATGCAAATCCTATTCTAACTCAACAGAATTCAGTCAGAACTCTGACCGAGTTCGGTCCGAGTTTGGCCAGTAAATTTTTAAAATTATGTTCTCCCCAAATCTGCATACAACGTTCGAATGCGAGATCCTAGCATCCGACTCCGCCCGAGTTCGGTCCTAAAAAATATTATAAATAGAGGGGTTCTCATATTTCTAAATCACTCATTCACTCTTCTCTCTATCTCTTCTTAAGTGTTTTACAACGCTCTAAAGCTTTCAAATCTCGCCTATACCACTCTTAGCCAAAGCGAGTAACATTCTGTTCGATTTAGAGTCTTTGGTTTAAAGAGTTGTAAAGAGGTCACAATTCAGAAAATGTTCCAGCTTTCGTGTTCAAGTTTGTTGGAGTCGGTCGTGCGCTCATCGCCAAGGCACAATGTTGTAAAGAGACGACATGTTCTCATTTAGCTTATAAATTGTGGATTAACAACAGACAAGAGTACTCACGACTGGATTAATCCTCTCAGAGAAAAATCAGTATATATTACGGTGTTCACTGAGTTTGATCTTCTCTCTCTTAATTACTGTATTTAATTTACTGTCTCTTATATCTACCATAGTTTATAATCTATTAATATTTTTTAAGTGGTACTTATTTCCGCTATACACGCACACACTCTATTTATCCCCCCTCTAGAGGTGCTCAACGGTCCTACAATTGGTATCAGAGCAGGTTATATTCTAATATAACACTCTAGAGAGTATTTATGGCATCCATGATATTCAACGGTGAAGGGCAATTCACAAATAGACCCCCAGTATTTATGGAAAATATGAATGAGTTTCTTTCTAAAGTCTCTTGACTTTGATCTTTGGTCTATAATAGTAGATGGTTATAAAAAACCGACTAGAATATTGGTTGATGGTGAAATGGTAGACAAGCTAGACGACAAATACACAGACCAAGAAAAGACAAAGGCTAGTTTAGATGCACGAGCCATTAATGCAATATTTTGTGCAATTGACAAAACAGAGTTTATTCGTGTTTCTACTTGTACTACGTCTCATGAGATTTGAAAACTTCTCGAGGTGACTCATGAAGGTACTTCCTAAGTGAAGGAATCTAAAATCAGCAGACTAACACAGGAGTATAAATCATTTAAGATGAAACTCGGTGAGTCAATTACACAGATGTTTACTCGTTTCCTAGATGTTACTAATCCTTTACAATCTCTTGGTAAGGATTATAGTAATCATAAGAAGATCAGGAAGGTGTTACGTGTTGGCCCATTGGTCATGGTCAAACCTGATTTTAATAATTGATCAAACTCTGTCTCGATATACGAATTCTCTAACAACGGTTTGGACACTGATCAAAGATGGATATCTACTCAGTTCAAGACCGAAGCTGTTTGCCACTCAGAATGTATTTTCTTCAAAGCAATATAATTTTTCATTTTATTGAGTCTAGGAATACATTATACACCAAGTCGTACTGGCAAATAGGTTGTCCAAAATTGTTTTTCAAAACTACCCTATCTTTTTAAAATGACCTATGTTTTTGAAAAATATCTATTTTACAAAAAGCTTCTGAAGGACTTTTCAAAAAGCTAAAATTATTTTTCACATAATCAACTGATCAAACCCTGACAGAACTCGGCCAGAGTTCGGCCAAGTTGAACGTTATGTAAACGTTTAATTTTAAACTTGGTCTCCCTTCAGTTGTGGTTGGTTACAAAGAGTTCTGTCCTAATTCTGTCCAAATTCTGTCAGAGTTCTGTCTTTAGAAAAACTATAAATAGAGAAGGATTTTGATCATTTCAAAACACCAATTCACTTTCAATCTCTTCTCTTCTAAAAGCTCACATTTCTTCCAAAGAGTTCTAAAAAGCTTCTATTTTCAAATCCCAAGCCAGTTGCAATCCTCTAGTCGATTTGTCAGTACGGTACGGTCTAGAAGTTTCAGAGCGATTGTAATTAGATGCTTGATTGAAGATTGACTTTTCTCAATTGAAGTTGGTCGAGTTCTTCGTATCAAAGCTCGCGTCTGTAGAAGTTGCGAGGACTTCGTATGAAAACTTGTAGGATTTTCCAATAGTGGATTCAACTAGAAGCTAGAGTTCTTCCGACTGGACTAGTCCTTACAAGAGAAAAACTAGTATAAATCTCGGTGTTTGTGTTTTCCTTCTGATCACTCTTTTATTACTGTCATTTATTTTGTGATTATTTTTATATCTGTGATCTAACTGCTAACGAGTTTTTTAATTAGCAATATTTCGCTGCCTACTCTATTCACCCCCCTCTAGAGTATTTTGCTTTACGATTTCGTTCCTACAATTGGTATCAGAGCGGGTTATACAGGTAAAGCAAGGTAAAATTGCAGCTATATTCAGTTATTTTTCAATTTTTATATAGATCACAGAATTACACATGGCAACTGTGAAATTCACAAGTAAAGGCTAAGCCACAAACAGACCTCCACTGTTTGATGGCACAAACTACACTTATTAGAAAACACGTATGAGTTTCTTCCTAAAATCTCTTAATTTTGACTTATGGTCTGTAGTTATTGATGGATATAAAAAGCCCCCTCGTATTAATGTTGATGGAGTTTTAGTTGAAAAACTCCATGACAAATATACAGAGGATGAAAAGAAAAAGGCCAGTCTTGACGCACGTGCTATTAACGCTTTATTTTGTGCTTTAGACAGAATCGAATTCAACAGGGTGTCTACTTGCACAACATCAAATAAAGTATAAAAACTTCTCGAAGTAACCCATGAAGAAACAACACAAGTCAAGGAGTCAAAGATCAGCAGACTTACTCAGGAGTACGAGGCGTTCAAAATGAAGCCAAGTGAATCAGTCACTCAGATGTTTACAAGATTCTTGGATATTGTAAATACTGTCTTTACTAGGCAAGCATTACAGTAACCATGAGAAGATTCACAAACTTCTACAAGCTCTCACAAAGAACTGGATTCCAAAGGCTACAACAATCATTGAAGGGAACGACCTCTCAACAATGTCTCTGGAAACACTCATGGGTAAGCTACTCACTCACGAGTTAGAACTTCAAGACTTTGAAGATGCTACACCAAAGAAGAAGTCAGAGAAGTCGATCGCTCTCAAGGCTCAACATAGAAGAACTGTCGAAGATGATTCTGACGACAGCGACTCCGACTCTGAAGATCAAGCTCTTCTGGTAAGAAAATTTAAGAAGTTCATGAGATTTAACAGGAGAACAAAAGACAGCAACAACAACAACAACAAGGAAGATCCTATTTGCTACGGATGCAAGAAGAAAGGACACATGAAAAAGATTATCCAACAGCATCATCATTAAAGAAAAGCAGCAAATATGACAAATGCTACTTGAAGAAATCTACATCAAGGAAGTACGCCAACACAAGCATATGGCATGAAAGCAAAGCCAGCGATTCAGAAGATGAACAATCAGATGACGTTATAAATGTATGCTTGATGGCTTGCGATCAGGTAATCACTAATCCTTTATTTGACCCTTATGATGATTTCACCTTTGAACAACTAGGAGAGGCTTTCAGTGACCTGTTAAATGATTACAGAAAACTGTGTAGTAAACACTACAACAAATAGGGCATACAATAGCAGTTTATCTATAGCGTTCAAGCTTCCCTGCTATAGAATGTCATCATCAATAGCATTCCTTCCGCAGTGCTATTAAAATAGAATACAATAGCAATTCATCTATAGCGTTCGAGCCTCCATGCTATTATAATATAATCATCCATAGCGTTTATATTGAAGTGCTATTAAACGTTCATACAATAGCAGTTTATCTATAGCGTTGAAGCCTCCCTGCTATTAGAATGTCATTATCAATAGCGTTCATTATGCAGTGCTGTTAACAGAACTTTATATAATGTGTTATGAACGCTGTTAAAGGTATAGTTTTTTATGAACGTTGCTATGCCCGTATGTCTAGGGGTGAGCATTATTCAGTTTTTGGACCGAAATCCGAACCGAACCTAACCGAATAAGAGATTTGGTTCGGTTTGAAAAAAATTCGGTTCGGTTTCAAAAATACTAAAATTTTTTATTCGGTTTCGGTTTCGGTTTTGGGATTCGGTTTCGGTTTAATCCCACTAATCTTTCAGAAATTTTATCTAAAATTTCTCTCCCTGGTAAACCGAATAAGAAAATTTAGTAATATATATACGAAATATATCTTTGTATATTTACACTAAAAGAAATTGTATTTTTAGCAACATATTTTAGCGACATAGGGTCTTTTATGTCTCCAAAGGCTACTTTTTTCATGTTTTGGCGACATGAGTTTTATTATGTCGCAAAATTCACTCAGATTTTACTAGAGGGAAACCAAATAGCAATCCCACCAAAAAAATCTCTACATATGGCGACATCAGCATGTCGTAAAATGATACCATACATTTGGCGACATGTACATGTGTGTCGTAAAACGATACCATATATTTGGCGACATGTGCATGCATGTCGCTGAACAATACCATATATTTAACGACATGTGTGTCACAAAATAACACCATAATTAATAAATTATATATTTTTGGTACATACACTAATATTAAGGGCCCGTTTGGTTTGGAGGTGGATTTTAGGATTTTATGGATTTGGAGTTAAATCCATGGAATCCTATGTTTGGTTGAAGATGGATTTAGATATGGAAAGTATAACCAAATCCAAAATTTGGATTTGGAAGAAAGAAAGTTGGATTTTGGAGAAAAAATAGTTAATTTTTAATTATTTCATTGTTATATTAAATATTTAGTTAAAACTAATTAATAATTAATAAGTAATAAATTAATTAATAATTAATAATTCGTTATTTTTTTATTACAATTATTATTTTTATAAAATATTTAATTTATAATTAATTAAAAGAAAATAGTTAATTTTTATAAAAAATTTCTGGATTGTATTTCAATAAAAGAAAAGAAAATAAAAAATTTGAAGACAAATTTCCAAAACTTGAAGCTCCAGCCATCCATCACTACAACAAAATATATTATTAACGACACTTTACGACACTTTCTAAATAAGTGTCATTGACTTTTTTTTAGTAATGACACTCTACTAAACTGTATCGTTGTAATTAAATATTTATCAATATATATGATTTTTTTTAAATGTCGTAAACATAAATTTAAAATGTCGTATATTATTATAGACTAAACTCAACACTTTAGGGTCTGCTTGGCAATTGTAGGGGTAGTGGTTATGAGGTATTTTTAGAGTACCGGTTATGAGCGGATATGAGGGATCCGGTTTTGGATGGTTTTTAAGTAGCAATTTTTAAACCAGTCCAATCTATGCTTGGTAATTCATTAACGAGCGGTTCTGAAAGTTTTTTACACGAATAAATTAAATAGGGAAGGGTATCAGTAGTTATAATTATATATATTTTTGTGAGGATATAAATGGAATAAAAAAAGAGCCGCTCAAAACCCACCGATTTGGGGTGTTTATAAAGCCACCCAAAAATATATTATACCGGTTTTGGAGGATCTTTGAGCCGACCAAAATCGGTGCCTCAAAAAAAATAACAAGCAGGAGTTTTCATAAATTGTCGGTTCAAAAACATCCAAAACAGGTAAAAACACCGTTACCAAGCAGACCCTTAAAGTGTTGTTCCAAAATTTATTTATTATTTTTTTTCATTTTGCCGCTCTCTCCCAAAATTTGGCGCTGCATCCGCGATAAGGAGCCCGCCTCCTCTCCAAACTCCTATTTTTTTTCTTTTCTAAACTCTCTTTCTCTCTCTCTCTCTCTCTCTCTCTCTCTCTCTTCCATTTTCCATGGACTCTCACTGTCTCTCTATCTCTCAGATTGGGGCGGCAAGGGTGCTGCAGTCGCCACCGCGCCGAGGGAGAGGCGGTAGTCTCAGGGACTCGCGGATCCACCGGATCTGGTGGCCACCGACGACTCAGAGTTCATGGGATGCGTCAGACTGAGGATGGTGGCGCGGGTGACGCGACCACTCGAAAGGACACTCGGTGCGGTGGAGATATCAAGCGGGTAGCAAGAAAACAACCGGACTCGGTCGAGCAGGGCACGGGCTCGTCGGGTCCGACATACTCGAGTCTGGAGCGGTCGGATCCGGCCATGGGAAGGCGGCATAGAGATGTACGGGCTCACAAATCAGAGGCAGACGACGACGCAGATCTTGGAGGTTGGGGCATTTTTATCGTCGGCGTCGACGTCACCACTGTTGACTAGGTCATCTCTCACTCCATCTCGGCCTCTCATTTTCTTAGTTTTATTTTTTGATATATTTTCTAGGGATTAAAGGTAGAATCGATCATTTGATAAAATAATAATTGGAGATTTTGTTACTTTCGTTGTGTTGCATATATTTCTTATAGCTTGAACGGTTGATTAAAAGAAAAGTTGCGATCTTGATGGTGTTTGATACTGAACAAATTGGTTTCATTTGGATGAGTTGTTGTTATGAAGACGAAGGAAAGGCTGATGGAGATTAGGAGACTGATGGGAAAAATAAGCAGCAGTAGTTTGGTCCATGTCCGTCTAAAAGGCAACAAAAGGTTGTCTTCCTAATTCCTTCAAAATTTTGGCACTTGTTTTCTTTCTTTATGCGAATAACTAAATATATAGGATGCATGCATCTCTGACAAAGGCATTTGTTACTCGAAATACTATATATCCAGGTATTCTGTATTTTTGGAAATCAAAAGGTTGTCTTCCTAATTCCTTCAAAAAAATTTTTATTAGAATCCTAATTTTTTTTAACAACTGTTTTCATGTTACAGTTTTACTTGGAAGAATCTAAAGGGAATGTTGAGTTTAACCCATAGCTGGACAAGATTGTAGAGTTTAACCAAAGGGAAGACATCAGACGTTATCATGAAGTTAGTAGAACTTGTACCTACAACTACTCTTTTGATAGTGAAGGATGCAGGTATATGACGAGTCTTTTAATTTTTAATTTTATTATTATTATAGGGAGAATAAAAGGGGTTTTCACTTGCTGGGGGCTCCATAAATAAATAACTGTTTCATTTTGATTAGCTTATGGAAGCATAATTGCAGTTGGCTACCTGTGTTCCTCTAGTACAATTATCAAGAACTGATAACAACAGATAGTACCCCTGCCCATATACTACTAGTACTTGTATATAGGTCCTAACTTGAATGGCCTTTTTGGGAGGTAATCTGGAACAACTACTAGTTATTCTTACTCTGCTGCAAACAAGAGTATGTCTATGACATAGGAGGAATCAACTCTAATCAACTCTGTATGACTACCTATTCAATCCCAAGAAGGTAAGTTACCTTGATACTGTTATATTGCGTATTAGTTGGCCTCTTAGACCCTTATGTGTAGGATTTTATATTCAAGTTGGTAGCAAGTCTATTGTACTGTCTAATTCATGTTTGTAGATTTTCCTGGTGTCACATGTGCATATAATGCCCTTATTCTCTTAAGATATATGATCCTGGTAGGTCACAACTAATGTGGTTTAGGCTATTTTCTTTTACAATTTCAGAGCATTACATTAGTTATGACTAGACATGTTCTATCTGCATTTAAAATCTAATACAAGTCATTTTCTGTATTTATTTCTAAACTTCCCCAACTTTCTCAGGTTGTTATACATCATCATAGGTAAGGAAAAACAAACCATTTCAGATTCTCTGACTTTATCTTGCTTGGATTATTAATTTCTATCATCTAGTATGTCATTATCGACTTCGAAGTTCCTAATCATATGTTGTATGTCATTATCGAGAAATTTTTTTTCTTGAAGTATAGCATAAAATTTTAATATCTACTTATGCGCATCATAATTGTTGTTGAACTGATTATTACTCTAAAATTTGAATTATCATCAACTACCGTTTCATTATATCTCTTATATATCTTTTTATGGAACTATTTTCTTACCAAAAGTTTGTCCTTTATATTCAGTTATGTTCATTACATTGAAATTTTGCCTGGAGCTCTTTTGATCTTGCAATTTTCTTACTTTGAAGATGAGAATTCTCTGCCACCTACTGGCCTTAACAATTTTAATTGCAAGTCGTTGGTTATGCTATTTAATATTACTTTTGACTCAGATGTTTATTATTGAGGCTAGGTGACCCCTCTAATGTGACACCTCATTTACTTACTAGATTCTACTGAGGTAAGCAAACAGCCAAATTTGCTGAGCCAGGCTCGCTCTTTATATCAAATTCCATTTGTAAAGTAATATTAATACTTGCTTTTTGTGTTCCTTTCTTGATATATGTTATTGCTTGTTATGCTTTCTTAGTCTGATAAATTTGTAAGCATTATTGATGATATAATGCATTTTACCAGCTTCTGGTGGCCCTGAAGATACGATATCCACATTGCAGTACTATTCTTAGGGGTAACCATGAAAGTCGTCAGGTATATATTTTGACTTTTCCCTTTTTGTTGACACTAGGCCTTTCGTCTAGGCTTTGATTGTGATAGCTGCCACTTTCTCAGTATTGCGAGTTTTAAACAATAGGCTAATTTTCACTTAATCACCCTAAACTATCACATTTTCTATTTTAATACACTGAACTTTGTTCTTTATAAAGTTACCTTCAACTTCTGAAGTTTTTTCAAGTTGCACCCGCCAATAGTTCAGGGCACTTAAGTGAAATTTAGCCTAAAAATAAACAAGTCTGATGTGGTCTCTTGCATTTTGGTCCAAACTAATCATCTATTCAAGGTTAATTATTATTGACTGTCACTGCTCTGTTTAATTATTTTATTGCTCATTCTGGCCTGAATATGCTACCTTTTCTATATTGCAGATTACACAGGTTTGTGGATTTTATGATGAGTGCTTACGGAAGTGAGTTCGATATTCTGATTCCTTGATGACTTTGCTTTTTCAGGTCTTGGTTTGATTAATCTTATATGCTTGGATTTTGAGAATGATAAGGCACCATTTCTTTAGTCATAGTTTGATAATTCTCTCATATAACTTGGATTTAAGAAATCTATTCAGTTGCTGGTAGATGATTATTTCCTGTGAACTACTTATGCTACTCCAAATTCAAATATTCTTCTGGAATCCCAGCTTAATTTGGGCAGATCTGGCTCTATCCTTGCTGTGACCAGATTTTCTTGTGAATGACTAGATGACAATACATTATTTATCTATAGTTGAAACCATAGTTTGCACTATCGGCCGATACCGATACCGAGGAATGCAGCCCACTTTCTCAGTAGTGTTTGTATTAGTGCACTGGTAAGGCACTGGTAAGGCACTGGTAAGGCATCACTAATGATTAATCCTATTTTTGTATAGGCATCACTAATGATTTTTTCTTTACACTAATGATCTTTAGTGCACTGGTAAGGCCTTCAGTCAAAAATGCATGCACTCAAGATGGTTTTTTTCTTTACACTAATGATTTCCCCTATTTTTGTGTAGGTTGGATGAAGGAAGAGGATGCTTTCTGAGGAGTTTTGGTTGTGGATAGGCTCGAAGGGAGCTAAATGTTAGATAGTCAACATTTTGGGATATATGTAGCTGATACACTGTTAATGTTTAATATTTGGACATATGTTTGGTACTACTTCGTTGTTCTACATGGAGAAATTAAGGATTTTGAATGTTTGGTACTACTTTGTTGTTCTACATATGTTTGGTACTACTTCATTCTGTGATTGATTCGCATTTAAACATTTGAATACTTGCATTTTGTGTAACTGTGGGCTGCATTCTGCAAATTTTTGAATACAGAATTTTTACTCTACAATAGCATTCTGACATGCTATTGTTGCAAATATAATAGCAGGAAAGAAATGCAGATATATGAAAGAATTTTGACTCTGCAATAGCATATATATATCGAAACGCTATTATAACTCAACAACGTTCAGGAACGCCATAACACATTTATAGCGTTAACAAATGTTATTAATGGGCTATAGCGTTCGTAAACGCTATAAAACCTATACAACGTTTTCCAGTGCTATAAAAGGTCTATAGCGTTCATGAACGCTACAAGTGATGAATAGCGTTCATGTATGCTATTAAAGCTCTATAGCGTTCCAAAATGCTATAAGCAATATACAGCGTTTCGAAATGCTATACATGCTCTATAGCGGCCGTAAACGCTATAAACCATCAATAGCGTTCTGGAACGCTATACTTTTATAGCATTCTTGTACATAGGATTATTGTAGCGGGGGCATTTATAGCGGACGCAATATGCTATAATAAACATTCTACAGCGTTCGGAGCACGCTATTATATCCCATATCTGTTATAGTGAAATATGAAACCTCTAAGAAGGTACTCAAAAAGTACAAAGGTGAGATAGAAAGACTTACCGACCAACTAGATCATGTTAGAAATAATGACTCTTCAATTGAGTGTGGTGAGCTTTCATCTATTAAGTTGTTGTTACACAAGACTGTTAAGCTATCCGAAGAAAAAGACCAAACTATTATCCAGTTAAAGGAAGACCTATCTAAGGAGAGAAAGAGTCTCCAGTGTGCACAAGTCAGAATTAAAACACTTACATCTGACTACACTAGATTATATGACACTTCCAAAAAGTTGGAAATTAGTTTAGGAAAACGGCCTGAAGTTGCTGCTTCCTATTCTAACACGTGTCAATTACCGAATCATCAGAACATGCCCAAACCAAACACTGTCAGACTAAACCATACCAAACCTATGCCCAAGAAGACTAATAGGCATGCATTCTTCTATACTAGAAAACCAAAACCTACCAATCATGCACCTCACACAACTTTCAACACTCAACATGCAAAATTTTATTGTTGTGGCCTCATTGGTCATATATTCTCTGCATGTAGAATCAGAAAGTTAGTAGATTTAAATGTTTATGCATGGGATACCAAAAATGAACCAGTCAGGATCCTACAAGAAATGGGTACCAAAAGTTTCATCCGCAAATTATTTTGTAGGTAGAACGCCCTTCACATGCTAGGAGCAAATGGATCCTCGACAACGGTTGCTCACGGCACATGACCGGTGATGCTTCATTATTCGCAACACTGTCGAAGAAGAATAAAGAAGGATACATCTCCTTCGATAATAATTTAAGAGGGTACATAATCGGTATCGGTGACATTGGTAAGGCTCCCTATCCTGTGATTAACGATGTCTGTCTAGTTACCGTGTTGAAACATAATCTGCTCAGCATAAGCCATTTAGTGATCATGGTTACGGCATTAACTTCGTCAAAGACAAATGTACTATAGTTGATAGTTCAACTGGTAGTACTATCTTTGAAGGTATCAGGGAAGACAACATATATATTTTCTATTTGTTGGAAGATGCTAACAAAGCAGGTAGATATTTGATGGCCAAAAGCATTGAGAGTCAACTATGGCATATGAGACTCGGTCATGCAAACATGGATACAATTTCAAAACTATCTACAAAGAAGTTGGTACGCGACTTACCGGACATATCTTTCAAGAAGGATACAGTATGTAGTGAATGTGAAAAGAGCGAAGCTACTCGATCAGCATTCAAATCCAAGAACGCTGTAAGTACCCTAGATATTTACAATTGTTGCATATGGACTTATTTGGACCAAGTAGAATTGCTAGCCTAGGTGGTAAGTTATATGCATTTGTTATTGTAGATGATTTTTCTAGATATACATGGATTTATTTTCTTGCACGCAAGAATGATGCATTATCAGAATTCGTCACCTTTTGCAAGAAAGTACAGAATGAAAGAGGGTTCATGATTACTCGCATTCGTAGTGATCATGACGACAAATTTGAGAATACAGAATTCAAGCTATTTTGTGACACACACGGTTATTTGTATGAATTCTCTTGCCCTAGGACTCCACAACAAAATGGAGTTGTGGAACGTAAGAATAGGACTCTATCTGAAATGGCTAGAGTCATGTTAAACCAGTTTAGTCTACCTAGATACTTTTGGGCTGAAGCTGTCAATACAGCATGCTATATTCTCAATAGGGTTCTAATTTGACCTATATCGAAGAAGACTCCCTATGAACTATGGTTTGATAGAACAACCAATGTTTTATATTTCAAGATTTTTGGTTGTAAATGCTTTATTCTTAATACTAAAGAAAATTTGAGTAAATTTGATGAAAAAGGCCGATGAAGGTATATTTTTAGGTTATGCAGCAAAGAGCAAAGGATACAGAGTCTTCAACAAAAGAACCATGATCATCGAAGAATCAATCAATATAAAGTTTGATGAGCTAAATCAATACTTAGACGATGATAAAAATAAAGACGTGATTACACCAAGTACAGCTACTACAAAACCTTCACACAAAGATGAAGAACCTTCACACCAGGCACTAGCTGAGTCTTCAAGCAAAGAAGCAGGAACCAGCAATCCTGAGGCTACACCAAAAGCGATGAGATTCTTGGAAGATCATCCAAAGGACTTGGTAATTGGTGAGATTACCAAGGGTGTAAGTACTCATTCGTCTAATAAAATATAGCTTCTTGTGTTGCATTTATTCGCAGTTTGAACCCAAAAATATTAAAGAAGCATGTAGTGATTATTTTTGGTTAGATGCTATGTAAGAGAAATTAAACCAATTTGAATGAAATCAAGTTTGGGAACTTGTTCCCAAGCCCATTGATCATCCGGTCATTGGCACCCGTTGGGTATTCTGAAACAAACTGAACGAGAATGGTTTAGTGACTCGTAATAAGGCTCGACTCGTAGCTCAAGGGTACAATCAAGAAGAAGGTATCGACTACGATGAGACTTATGCCCCAGTTGCGAGATTAGAATCCATTCGCATGTTATGTGCATTTGCATGTTTTCATAATTTCAAGTTATTTCAAATAGATGTCAAAAGCGCATTTTTAAATAGTTTTATAAAAGAAGAAGTTTATGTAGCTCAACCTCCTGGTTTTACTGATTTCAAATATCTTGAATATATTTTCAAGTTGAAAAAAGTCTTATACGGTTTGAAACAAGCCCCTCATGCTTGGTACGACCGTCTAAGCACTTTTCTACTTGATAACGATTTTTTAAAGAAAAAGGTTGACACTACATTGTTTATAAAATCTTTGAATAACAATATTCTTTTGATTCAAGTCTATATAGATGATATTATTTTTGGATCTACTGATGAATCTCTTTGTCAAAAAATTTCAAAGTGTATCAGAATGAGTTTGAGATGAGCATGATGGGAGAGCTAAAATTCTTTCTCGGACTACAAATCAAACAAACCAACAATGGGACATTCATAAATCAAGCAAATTACACAAAAGATCTATTAAAGAAGTTCGACCTGGAAGCAGTCAAGCCACTTAGCACTCCAATGGCGACTTCAACCAAGCTTGATACTGATGAACAAGGCAAACCCGTCGACATACGTAAGTATCGAGGTATGATCGGTAGCTTACTGTATTTAACTGCTAGTCGACCATACATTATGTTTAGTGTTTGCTTGTGTACACGTTTTCAAGCCAATCCTAAGGAATCACATCTGTGCGCAGTTAAGCGTATCTTTCGATACCTTAAAGACACTTCTTCTGTCGGCTTATGGTATCCTAAAACTATGTCATTTGACCTAACCAGTTATTATGATGCTGATTTTGCCAGATGCAAAGTAGATAGAAAAAGCACTCATTTTCTAGGAAAAGCTATAGTCTCTTGGTTTAGCAAAAAGCAAAATTCTGTCGTATTATCAACAACCGAGGCTGAGTATATCGCCGCAGGACGTTGTTGTGCACAAATTTTGTGGATAAAGCAAACTTTAGAAGACTATGGATTGCATTTTCTGTGACAACACTAGCTCTATTAATTTGACTAAGAATCCAGTATGTCACTCTCATACTAAACTTATCGAGATTCGACATCACTTTCTTAGAGATCATCAACAAAATGGAGATATAGACCTTGTATACATAGACACACAGAATCAATTAGCTGACATACTCACAAAATCTCTAACGGAAGATCGTTTCAATTATTTACGTCGAGAATTAAAATTTTAGATGTCAATAATATTAATTAATTTTGTTTTATTAATTAATTTATTCAATACTCAATAACTGTTTTCGAGATAAGCCTAAAAGAGTCTGTCTGTCACCACGACTACGGTCGAAGCGAAGCGGTATTTAAGAGTTCTCCGGTGAACCTTCGTTAGCTGGGACAGTACTCCTACAGCTAATCTGAGACAGATGCTGAGTAAAGAATATTAATTTATAAAATAATATTAATTATATTATTTGAAATTTAAAATTACTAAACTCTGAATTAAACATTTGAAACGCATTGATAAAAAAGATGTGGCCCCACAAAATTATATATATATATATATATATATATATATATATATATATATATATATATATATATATATATATATATAGCCAGGCAACCCTTGGCGAATTCGGCCCGAGTTCGGTCCAAATTCGGCCAGAGTTCGGCTGGATATATATATGTATCAGCCAGAACCCGAGGCCCCCATCTTCTTCATTCTTCCAAACCTTATCAAACAGCAGCAGCAGCGCCCCGAAAACCCTAGTTCTTCTCTACCTTCCTTCTTCCAATCTACGTGGAGATCTTCGTCCAAAATTTGGATTCGTGCGGAGAATCTTGTCCTCTACAGCATATATGATTCTCGGAAGGTATAATTCCTTCTCTTCTCCACTTTCCAATTATTAGGGTTTCTAGTTTTTGGGATAGAATGCCAAAGGATTCCAAGAGGAAGAAACCCATGCCAGTGAAGAGGCATCGACTTCTGATCCGCATACGGATTCCCTCTTTTCTCTTGTCCAACCGGATGACGGTGTATCGGATGAGTTTTATTTCAAAACTCCCGACCAAGCCATACTTTGGTATGCCGATTTCATTATGCGTACTATTTATACCGGATCTCCGATTAAATGGACTGTATTTTCTGACTATCGTCCTTACTTTGAGGCATTAGGGTTACATCACTTTGCTACTTTACAATTCCCTATAGCTACTAATGCTATTAGACTATTTTACTGTAATTTCGTGTTAGACACTTTTACTGCGAGAACTCGTGTCGGCGAGATAGATATCGAGTTCAATGATGAATCGTTAGCAGAAATCCTTGGTACCAAACGAAGGTGCCCCGTTCGATTACATCACTGATTTCGATTTCCCCGAGGGTACTACTCTCATTAGTTTCAAGAATGAGCTTTGTGCGCCAGCACGTGCTCGTCCTAGAAAGTTCAAGGCCAATAACTTGAACTTGTTTAACTATGAATTATATCGCATCATCTATTCTACTCTACTTCCAAAATCTACTTCAAAAGATGATGTCACTGCACTTAAACTCTCTACCTTATATCACATTCTTAAGGGGATTCCTTTTTCTGTCCCTAAGATTATTATAGATGATGGATAGATGTCGTGGAAGAGACCGCAACCTCTCTTATACGATGATCATCCCACGCATCTTTCAGAGATTTGATATTGACTTATCCACTTGTGCTCTTGACCCTGAGCCCAAGTTCCTCAATCTTTCTCGTCGTAGCATTGCCACTGTTCCTCTACCTACTGCACCTGCTCCTCCTCCTGTACCTGTTCATACAGCACCTGGTCCTTCTCAGTCTTACCCTATGACCTTTGAGGGTATTCACCAGCACCTATCAGATCTACAGACATTCTTCGTTGACACCTCTAGGGAACATGAGTTTTGTGACGTGACTCGGTTCCAGGCTATTGCCAACTCCTTCGCCGATCTGAGATTTGTATAGACGGGTCACTCTGCTAGCTCTCTTCCTCGAGACCCTTATGTATCTGGCTACCGCATTGATGATGAAGCGGTCCACTCTTTGTTCCAGCCAGGGAATGCATACGATTGGTATCGTCCCTCTGGTGCTACTTCGCATACTTCTGGAGCCGGCTCTTCTGGAGCTGGTCCATCTGGACATGCTGGCACTGCAGCTGATGACGATGATGAGGATGACGATGAGTTTTGAGATGTTACTTTTTGAGACTATCATTTTGTCTTATGTTTACTTGGAAATGCTCCGACATTCCAAGATATTATCAGTACTCTTTATTTTGGATATGCTTTATGACTCTTGATAGACATGTTTTTATGCCTCAGTTTGGCATATGTTTCAGTTTAGTTTATTATTCAGCATTTTATTTGTTTCAGCTTTATTATAGCATTGTCTTTCTTTATGCTTCATATAAACTGCCTGTGACAAATACCATGCCTGTGTTATTTTTTACTTTATCTTATTTTTCTGTCAATATTTATACCATGCCTGTGATGAATGTTCTTATATATTTTAATTTTGTTTCTTCACTGCTTGTTACTTATGCATTTATTGCGGGGGAGTTTTCTCTTTTGCAATTATTTTGCTAAGTGACAACGGAGGAGAAATAAGATCTAACATCTTCATGGATACAGGTTATCAACAATTTTTTTATTTACATTTCGGTCAAACCAAGATGTTATATCGGTCAAGGTTTGTCAATTATCAAAATGGTGGAGATTGTTGGCCCATTGGTCATGGTCAAACCTGATTTTAATAATTAATCAAACTCTGTCTTGATATACGAATTCTCTAACGACGTTTTGGACACTGATCAAAGATAGATATCTACTCAGTTCAAGACCGAAGCTGTTTGCCACTTAGAATGTATTTCCTTCAAAGCAATGTAATTTTTTATTTATTGAGTCTAGGAATACATTGTACACCAAGTCGTACTGGCAAATAGGCTGTCCAAAATCGTTTTTCAAAACTGCCCTATCTTTTTAAAATGACCTATGTTTTTGAAAAATATCTATTTTACAAAAAGCTTCTGAAGGACTTTTCAAAAAGCCAAAATTATTTTTCACATAATCAACTGACCAAACCCTGACAGAACTCGGCCAGAGTTCGGCCAGAGTTCGGCCAGAGTTCGGCCAAGTTAAACGTTATGTGAACGTTTGATTTTGAACTTGGTCTCCCTTCAGTTGTGGTTGGTTACAAAGAGTTCTGTCCGAATTCTGCCCGAATTCTGTCAGAGTTCTGCCTTTGAAAGAACTATAAATAGAGAAGGATGTCGATCATTTCAAAACACCAATTCACTTTCAATCTCTTCTCTTCTAAAAGCTTACATTTCTTCCAAAGAGTTCTAAAAAGCTTCCATTTTCAAATCCCAAGCCAGTTACAATCCTCTAGTCGATTTTCCAGTGCGGTGCGGTCTAGAAGTTTCAGAGCGATTGTAATCAGAGGTTTGATTGAAGATTGACTCTTCACAATTGAAGTTGGTCAAGTTCTTCGTATCAAATCTCGCATCTGTAGAAGTTGCAAGGACTTCGTATTTCCAATAGTGGATTCAACTGGAAGCTAGAGTTCTTCCGACTGGACTAGTCCTCACAAGAGGAAAACCAGTATAAATCTCGGTGTTTGTATTTTCCTTCTGATCACT